>JAZKJV010002145.1:0-57466 GCA_037367405.1 Ottelia alismoides | reverse complement strand
TCTATGGTCCGAGGAGCTTCCATGACCATAGCACACGTCGTGATAGAAGCTTAAGGTGGTCGAGATCACGCAGGCTATCCTGCAGCGACCCCAACGCTCTCCAGCAGCTCGGCGCGGGCCCTCAGCGACAGGATCGAAGATGGCTCGATCGCGAGAGCCTGTTGCAATCATCAATTGCGTCAACGAATCAGCTGGTTGCTCGGCCAATGAAGCGGCCGGCAACCCCCCCCCCCCCCCCCCCCCGCCACGATGACATGTAGAGGCCCACCCCTCGTCGCAACCCGTGCCGACATGCAGAGGTTACTCCCCCCGACCGACGTCAGCCCCCACCCTCTGCGACGACCGGCAAAGACCTCCCATCCCGTCAAGAAAATATGTATGAGACAGACGTGGGCTTTTTTATTTAGGTTAATCTTAGCTGTTAGATTGTTGATCAGTTAGATTAACTCCATCATCTGGTTGAGTTAATGAGGTAAAGTAACAGAAGGTTATAGATGTAAAATGGTACACTTATTCAGGGTCCTGAGCGTAATTCGCGATTATTTAGGGTGATGAAATTTTATTATGAGAGTACTCAAGATTATGGGTGTAAAAATCCCTAAAAAGGGGCATAAGGGAGGAGCAGTTATGTGGAGACACATTCTAAGTCAAATTAGGAGTGTGGGATGCTATTTTTAGAAGAGCCTTTTGGAAGTAACTCCCAACCCCTACTTACAAGAGATTGAGTGAGAGAGAGAGAGTAGATAACCACTCTACGCGTAAGAGAGAGAGAGAGGGAGGAGGGAGAGAGAGAGAGAGAGATTGCTCTCTACCTCAAGAGGAGGAAGAGAGATCCATCCCATAGCCTTCCTTTTCTTCTGTCGAGTTAATACATTATCGGGAAGGAGTCGTCATCTTTAGGTTGGTCGTGATCGGAAGAGAAGAATCACGGTTTTCATCCAATCCTTGCAGTGGCTATTCCCTCGCGGATACGGTATGTGTTCTATCGTTCAAGAATCTTGATCTTTCTGGGGTTCACCCACATGCGTGTCGATACTAAATCCTCATATCGATGAGTATTCCTTTGCTTTTAGAAGATATTGTTCCATTATTTTCTCGATTATCATGATCACAAGTACATAGATAGATTATTATGATTTTTTATCCAACAGTAGTTCACATGCAAAATAAAGAAATTAATGGTTGTTATTTTAGTTGGATATTGATAATCCTTGCTTCCTAATTCCAAAGTTATTATCACTTTCCATCCATTCTAATCAACATCGTGAAGCCCTTGCTATCCAATTGAGGGATACTCTGTTCTTGTTTATTTCTCTAAGATAGATCACACATACATAAAAAGGAAAGAGGAGATTTCATTTATAGAAGGGATTTTTACCAGCAGACCCTATTATCTTTGTCAATTACCTCTACGACCTTTGAAACATACTAATTCCTCCCTCACCACCCGTAAACTTGTTAACTGTTACCCGAAAGACCCTGTGGTTAACCCCCATCCATTTAACCGTTAAAAAAACCGGATTCTGTATCTTCTTTTATATGATACCCATTTTGTTTATCAAATTTACGAAAACCGCCATTCCCTTCCACCCTCCACCATGTCCGGCCCGAAACCTCCCCTCCTCTGGTCGGACCTTCCCTGCTCGACCCCTGTCGTCCGTTGAAGTCCCTCCCGCACCCACGCGTGCCACCTGCAAAGCCCCCTCCTCTCGCCTGAATCCTCTCGTCCGAAGGCCACACTCAGCGACCTCCCCCTGCTCGGTTGCCGCCGGTCCAAGCTCCACCTCTGCTTCGGAGGCCCCCGCTCGAAGCCCCTCCCCCGCCCACCCCCGCTCGAAGCCTGACCTGCGAGCCCCACCCCGCATCGATTGGAAGCCCCCGCGCCTCGCAGCCGCCCCCTCCTTCGATCGTCGATGGAAGCCCCCCGCCTGCCAGCATCCCCGAGACCTCCCCTGCCCCCTGGCTCTCCACCTGCGAAGCCCCCCCCCCCAACCCCAAACCCGGTCTCCAGCTGCAAGCGCTCCGCCCCTCCCAACCTCCCCGTGCTCTCCACCTCCCGCCCCTCCCGACCTCCCGTGCTCTCCAGCTGCAAGCCGCTCCCGCCCCTCCCGACCTCCCGTGCTCTCATTTGCAAGCCGCTCCCGCCCCACCAAGACCTCCCGTGCTCTCCACCTGCGAAGCAACCCCCCTCTCCCCCAGGCTACTCCCCGCCCACCGCCTCTCTCCACGGGTCGCCCCACTTGCAAAGCCACCCTCCCCGTACACGCACGCCCAACCCTCCGCCTCCCCCTGCTCGAGCCGTTTTCCAACCAGGGTCGTCTCTCTCGAGCAGAATCCAGCCGGTCCACCATCCAACCTCCTCCAGTCGAGCCTCCTTCCGGTGTTGTAGTGGGAGACGAAGCCAATAAAGGAGGGAGAATTTTTTTACTTTTTATTGATTAATTCTAGCTGTCCGATCATGAATTGGTTAGATTAACTCATTTTTAACCCAAGAAAGTTAACTCTAGATGTGTCAATTTAATGGTAGGGTTTGTGGGTAAGACGGAGCAAGTTTACAGGGGTGAGGGAGGAATTAGGATGTTTCAAAGGTCGTAGAGGTAATTGACAAAGATTATAGGATTTGCTTGGTAAAAATCCCTTTGTAGAAACCACGAAAAGGATTGAACAATAGGCCCCTGATTTTTTTTATTTAAATTCATATGCATATATGTTAGTCTAGAATCGTGACACTTTCTATACCAAAAAGCCACGATATACATTTTTTTATATACTTATTTGCTACACGAGAATAATGGGTATGGAGATTGGATTTAAGGTTAATACTCATATATGTTGTCATTACTCTGACGTCATTTCCCATTCATAGAACAATGGTTGGTATAAGTGGTTTACGGGGGGTATATGAGATAAGTTTGCTAATCATCTAAATAGTAATAAATAATGCTGGAGCCTTATTCAATGAGCTCGCATGCCACTTTCTGGTATGCTATGTAATGCCATGAACGTGATAATGTTTGCCATATCCACTAATAGTGAACTCTGCTGAATAACTACCAATCAGATTCATTCTGAAAGCAGTAAATATTGTTTATACTGTGTAAAGTATGATTATAACATGTTAAAATCATACATGTAAAAGATAAATGGTATATCGATCTTCTAGTGGGTATATAACCGTTAAATATTAACCAGTATATTAGTCTCAAAATAAAATAAGTAATTCTAACGAAAGGGCTAAGGGCCAATTTGTGAAGAAACCAAGGTATCAATTGGCACATTAACGGTAAGCGGAGCTAAGTGCTACACATCATGGTGGGAGCCACCTCTAATTCCCCTTATCGAGTTCGATACGGACATATGGCTAAAGGGCAACACCTTTCGAGGGTGTCAGATTCAGCGGAACCTAGTAGAAAGTCCACATATTGACTCAACTAATGTCATCACAAAATGGATACAGTGAATGATCGTAATGTATGGGAAACCGCTAGTATCAGCGATAGTTAATAAAAGATTTACTCTATGATAAGAATGAGTTTAAGGGTATGCGTACTACTTTTAGAGTACAAATATTGAGAATGTATGAAATCCTTATATGTTATGGATATAACCGTATTGCCATACTCCTTGGTAATTTTATCATAGTATTCTTGAATTTTTGTATCACTCTTATAGCATGCTAAGCTGTTTGGCTTACAATCATTTTTTGCTCCTGTGGTTTTGCTATGCCACAGGTTCCTCGGAGGAGTAGCACCTGGAAGCAGTTGAGGGGCTGACGGAAGATTTATCATTTTTCTTTTGGTAGTGCTAGTTTTCCTTCTCGTTACCTTATTATTAGATGTACCCAAGAAATATTTTTGAGTTGTTCTATTCCGTTTTATTTCTCTTTTGTTATTGAAGTCTTTTGAGGGTTGTAACTTTTATCTTTGAATATGTCAAGCGACTCAGTGATGATATCCAATTTATTTGAAGTATTTCAGTGATATATTTTTTCCTATCTTTTCAACCGTCTTCTTGATTATGGATTTGATCTGCATGAGTAACCCTCGGATATGATCTGTCATGTCATTTTATCATGCTTCTATTGGTCACATGGATCCGGATCGTTACAAGTGGTATCAGAGTCGAAGTTCTCTTGGGTACAATTAGGATTTCTTATTTTAGTCCATGTACTTATACATCAATATATGAATCTCGACTCTTATCTCATGATTTTAGATGGCAACTGGACGTGAGCTTCTGCCTAGTGAAGGTGGGCTTGATGATCCCCAACAACAGCAGCTACGTCTCATGTCTGAGAAGGGGAAGTGGCTCCGTGAAGAGAGAGAATGTGCTCGGATGGAAAGAGAAGCAGCACGGGAAGAAAGAGACCAAGTTCGCAAGATTTATGAGAATGCGAAGGTGGAGAGTCTTACCTTACGGAAGTTTTTGCAATATGATCAACCCATATACAGTGGGGAACCTGAGCCAGAGAAAGCAGAACACTGGCTTAAGGAGATTGAGTGGCGTTTAGTGCCTTGGATTGTCCTAAGGAGAAGAAGGTCACCTATTGCTATGTTCAGGCTGCGTGATCAGGCAAAGGATTGGTGGGAGACCTACAAAGGTGTGCATTTCAAGAAGACCAAGACGGACCTGGGAAGATTTTGTGAAGCACTTCAAAGATCACTTCATTCCTATACGTGCAAAGATCAAGAAGAGGCGGGAATTCATTGACCAGCAGCAGAATTAACTGGGCGTTGAGGATACACTGCTTAGTTTTATCATCTCGAAAAGTATGGAAAAGGAATCTGCGAGACTGAATTGGAGAGAGCGAAGAAATTTGTGATGGGTTTGAGGATTGGCTTGCGAGCTAAAGTCTTAGGGGGCATGCCTAAGACACTTTCTGATGTAGTGGATGCAGCAATCACCATCGATGGAGCATCAGTTGACCCCAATCCAGCTGAAAAGATATGGAAAGGGGAGTGGAAGCCTTGGTGTTCGTCACGATACTTTTAAAAACCCTAACAAGAAGGATAAAGACTGGTTACCATGGCAAGGATGAGGCTAGAATCAAGCAAGTTGATAGACTGGGTGTTCCTGTCTGCCCTCATTGCACGAGAAGCCATCATGACAAATGCTACAAGATAACTAGAGCTTGTTTGAAATGTGGGCAGAAGGGTCATTTCATCTGCGATTTCCCGAAGATGAAGCAGACAAATGATAGGCAGAAGAATGCAGATCCGGAAAAAAAGATCATGGGGACGAGTATACTCCATCACAACCGAGCAGTCAGAGGTTCCTAGTCAAGTTGTAGAAGGTACACTTCTCGTCTCTGATTTCATGGCTAGAGTGCTTTATGATCCAGGAGCTTCTCATTCATTTATATCAAGTAGATTTGCTAGATTGCTTGATTTACAACCCACTGAGATGACACTTATGTTATCGGTTTCTTCACCTATCGAGGAAGTGGTTCTTGTGGGTCCTTCTTGCATGAGGTGTCAATTGAGATTGAGGATAAACAACTGTTTGTAAATCTAGTCCTCCTAGAAATGATGGATTATGATGTCATTTTAGGAATGGATTGGCTCTATGAGAATTATTCCCAGGTTCTTTGTAGAGAAAAGAAAGTCCTACTATGTAGGCCATGGAAATTTGAGATCCAAATCAAGGGTTTTAAGAGATCCATCAATAAGATGTTTGCTTCCTTATTGAAGGCACACTAAATGTTGTCAAAGGGGTGTAAGGCTTTTCTAGCTAGTGTAGCAAAGACAGAGACTCAACATGTTTCCATTGAGAATGTGCCCATAGTACGTGAGTATGTCGATGTTTTTCCTGAAGACCTTCCTGGCTTAACTCCTCATAAAGAGATTGCTTCACTATTGAAGTCATACCGGGATCATCCCCCATCTCCAAGCCACATTATCGCATGACTTCGGCAGAGTTAGCAGAACTTAAGAAGCAACTTGAAGAACTCCTTGAGAAGGGATTTATTCAGCCTAGTGTCTCCACGTGGGCGCTCCTGTATCTTTGTCAAGAAGAAGGATGAGATACTTAGACTATGCATTGATTATCGAGCTTTGAATTAGATCACAGTCAAGAATAAGTACCCTTTACCTCGAATAGATGATCCATTCGATTAATTGCAGAAGGTTTCTATCTTTTCAAATATTGATTTAAGATCGGGTATCAACAGCTGAGAGTCAAGGCAGAGGATGCTCCAAAGACTGCATTTAGATCAAGGTATGGGCATTATGAGTTTGAGTAATGCCATTCTGATTAACCAACGCACCTGCAACATCCATGGACCTCATGAATAGGGTGTTCCGTTGTTTCCTGGATAAGTTTGTCATTATTTTTGTCGATGACATCCTTATATATTCAGAAGATAAGAAGCAACATGAGGAACACTTGAGAACAGTATTAGAGACTCTGATACATCACCATCTCTATGCTAAAATCTCAAAATGTGAGTTTTTCGCTTGATAAGGTGACATTTCTTGGTCACGCCATATCAAAAGATGGGATATATGTTGACCCATCAAAAGTTGAGGCAGTTCTGAACTAGAACCAACCAAAGACAGTACAGAAGTTTGTACTTTTTGGGTTTGGCCGGTCATTACAGGCGTTTCATTAGAGATTTCTCGAAGATAGTTTTATCTCTACGAAATTGATGAGGAAAGAAACTAAATTCATCTAGAGTCTGCAATGTGAAGAGAGATTCCAAAATTGAAGGGGATGTTGACTTCAGCTGGTGTTGTTCTGATGTAACATGATAAGGTTGTGGCTTATGCTTCTCGACAATTGAAAATTCATTAGAGAAATTATCCTACTCATGATCTTGAGCTAGACGCAGTTATTTTGCCTTGAAGTTATGGAGACATTATCTGTATGGAGAGAAATTTCAGGTGCTTACTGACAATAAGAGCCTCAAATATCTTTTCTCCATAAGGACTTGAATATGAGGCAACAGAGATGGTTGGAACTATTATAAGATTATGATTTTTTCTTGGACTGTCATCCGGGAAAAAACTAATGCAGTGGTAGATGCGCTCAGTATGAAATGGGAAGCTAAGTTTTCTTGCATGAGATTGCAGTGGAAGCTGGCTGAAGATTTTGTTCAGTGGAAACCTTTTATAGATTGGAACCTTGATATTTTTGTTTCTCGATTGCAAAATTTGCCCAATACTGATTGAGAAGGTGTTGGTAGCTCAAAAAGTTGACCTGGAATTATCTCAGATGGTTGAAACATTGAAGAAGCCTTCTAGCGAGTTGTCGATTGCAGTCGACGGTGGATTGAGATTTAGGAATCGACAATGGGTTCCTAATGATCAGGAGATTAAAAAGGAGATGTTGGAGGAAGCACATAGTTCTATGTACTCTATCCACCTAGAGAGTACAAAAATGTACAAGGATTTGTAAAGGAATTTCTGGTGGAAAATATGAAATGAGAAATTGCAGAGTTCGTTTCGAGATGTCTTGTTTATCAACAGGGTAAAGATTGAGCATCGGAGGCCATAAGGAGGATTGCAACCATTGGCCTGGCTAGATTGAAAGTGGGAGCACATTACTATGGATCTTGTAGTGGGTTTGCCTCCCACGAAGGATGCCAAATATGATTCCATTCGGGTGATTGTGGATCGATTGACATAAATCAGCGCACTTTTTACCCATACAGTGTGGTCAGTCTACCGAGAGTTTGGCAAAGTTATATGTTCATGAGATAGTGAAGTTGCATGGTGTACCTGTATCCATTGTCTCTGATCGAGATGCACGTTTCACATCCATATTCTGGAAGAGTTTCAATGGTGCATTGGGTACGAATCTAAAATTTAGCACATCTTTTCACCCGCAGACTGATGGGCAGTCAGAAAGAACCATTCAAACATTAGAGGATATGATCAGATCTTGTGCTTTGGACTTTTTAGAAATTGGGATTTTCACCTTCCACTTGTTGAATTTGCTTACAATAACACTTTCCATTCTAGCAGTGGGATGGCCCTGGACGAAGTACTATATGGTAGGACCATGTCATTCTCCCTTATGCTTGGATGATGTTGGAGAAAGGAAAGTCCTAGGACCAGAAGATTATACTGGATACTACAAAGAAAATAGATATTATCAAAAGAGATTGTTAACTGCTCAAAGTAGACAGAAAAGCTATGCTGATCGTCAAAGACGCGACTTTAAATTTGAAGTGGGTGATCATGTCTTTATCAAAGTCTCTCCAATGCATGGGAGTCATTCTCTTTGGTAGAAGGGGAAAAATTGAATCCAAGATATGTAGGTCCTTTTATGATCACCAAGAAATTGACGAAGTTGCTTATCGGGTTGATCTTCCTCTCAATTCAAGAATATACATGATGTATTTCATTTGTTCGATGCCACATAAGTACATAGATGATCCCTCACATGTGATCGAGCATGAGATTCCTGAAGTACAAGCAGATCTTTCTTACGTAGAAGAATCGATCAAGATCTTAGATCGAAGGAAAATTAATTACGACATCGGATGATCCCCATGGTTAAGGTCTTATGGAAACATCAGAAGCATGAAGAAGCTGCTTGGGAGTTAGAGGAGGAAATGCAAGCCAAATATCTCGAACTTTTTGGTAAGTCCTTATACTTGTAATTTCGGACCGAAATTCTTTTTTTAGTAAGGGTAGATCGTAACAACTAAAGTAGCATACAAAAATATTATTAGCACTTAATTGCTTTAATTAAAAAGGGGCATAAGGGAGGAGCCGTTATGTGGAGACACATTCTAAGCCAAAATAGGAGTGTGGGATGTTATTTTTAGAAGAGACTTTGGAAGTAACTCCCAACCCCTACGTACAAGAGATTGAGAGAGAGAGATATATATAACCACTCTACGCATGAGAGGGAGAGAGGGAGGGAGAGAGAGATTGCTCTCTACTCAAGAGGAGGAAGAGAGATCCATCCCATAGCCTTCCTTTTCTTCTGCCGAGTTAATACGTTGCTGAAAAGGAGTCGTCATCTTCGGGCTGGTTGTGATCGGAAGAGAAGAATCATGGTTTCGATCCAACCCTTGCAGTGGCTATCCCTCGTGGATACGATACGTGTTTTATCGTTCAAGAATCTCGATCTTTCTAGGGTTCACCCAATGCGTGTCGATATTAAATCCTCAATATAGATGAGTATTCCTTTCCTTGTAGAAGATATTGTTCCCATCATTTTCTCTATGATCCTGATCACAGATACATAGATAGATTATTATTAATTTTATCCTACAATAGTTCACTGCAAATAAAGAAATTAATGGTTGTTATTTTTAGCTGGATATTGATATCGTTGCTTCCTAATTCTGAAGTATTGCAACTTTCCATCTCATTTCTAATCAACCTCCTCGAAGGGCCCTTGCTATCCAATTGAGGGATACTCTATTATTCTTTTTATTCTCTAAGATAGATCACACGTGCATAAAAATGGAAATATGAGATTTTAGTTACAGAAACTATGAAAAGGAATTGAACAATAGGCCCCTGATTTTTTTTAAATTCACTATGCATATATGTTAGTTTAGAATCGTGATACTGTCAATACCAAAAAGCCACAGATATACATATTTTTGTATATTCTTATTTGCTGCACGAGAATAATGGGTATGGGGATTCAATTTAAGGTTAAATACTCATATATTGTTGTCATTAGTCTGACATCATTTCCCATTTATAGAACAATGTTGGTATATGTGGTTTACAGGGGGCATATGAGATAAGTTTGCTAATCATCTAATTAGTTAATAAAATATGTTAGGAACCTTATTCAATGAGCTCCGCATATCACTTCCCAGTTATGCTATGTAATGCTGTGAATGTGATATAATGTTTGCCATATCCATTAATAGTGAATCCAGTTGAATAACTACCAATCAGATTCATCCTGAATAGCCATAAATATTGTTTATAATGTGTAAAGTATGATTATAACGTGTTAAAATCATACATGTAAAAAGATAAATGGTGTATTAATCTTCTAGTGGGTACATAACGGTTAAATATTAACTAGTATATTAGTCTCAAAATAAAATAAGTAATTCTAATGAAAGAGCTAAGGGTCAATTTCTAGAAAAACAAAGTATCAATTTTCACACTAACAGTAAGCAGAGGTAAGTGCTACACATCATGGTGGGAGCCACCTCTAGAGTCCCCTTACCTAGTCCGATATGGACATATGGCCTAAAGGGAAACACCTTCCGAGGGTGTCAGCTTCAGTGGAACCTAGTGGAAAGTCCACATATTGACTCAACTGATGTCATCACGAAATGGATACAAGTGAATGATCGTAATTGTATGGGAAAGCTTGCAAGCGGTAGTTAATAAAAGACCTACTCTATGATAAAATGAGTTTTAAGGTATGTGTGCAACTTTTAAAGAACAAATATTGAGAATGTATGAAATCTTTATATGTTATGGATATAACCGTATTGTCATACTCCTAAGTAATTTTATCAAAGCATTCTTGAATTTTTGTATCACTCTATAGCATGCTAAGCTGTTTGGCTTACGAGCATTTCTCGCTCCCTGTGGTTTTGCCCTACCATAGGTTCATCGGAGGAGTAGCACCTGGAAGCAGTTGAGTGGCTGACGGAAGATTTATCATTTTCTTTTGGTAGTGCTAGTTTCCTTCTCGTTACCTTATTGTTACATGTACCCAAGAAATATTTTTGAGTTGTTCTATTTATTTATTTCTCTTTTGTTATTGAGGTCTTTTGAGGGATATACTTCTGTCTTTGAATATGGTCAAGAAACTCAGTGATGATATCCAATTTATTTGAAGTATCTCAGTGATATATATATTTCCTTATCTTTTAGACCATCTTCTTAATTGTGGATTTGATATGTGTGAGTAACCCTCAGATCCGACGTGGCAAGTCATTTTATCATGCTTTCGTTTGTCACGTGGATCCGGGTCGTTACACCAACAATGGTGGATATGAAGAATAAAAAGAAAGATCTGATTAATATTTGATTGATTCATAAAAAAGAAAATAAATATATGAGTGAATTAAAAACCATTAATGACGTTCAAAATGATGTTACATAAGGGATCGAAGAGAATAGAGCCATTGGAGACAAAAATGGTACAAAACCATCATGATTTCCATCAGTCGATCAATCAAGAACTCTAAGTTGATTAATCATGTCGGGTTGATCAATAAGATTAATTCAGTTGATTGGTCAAAATTGAATGTTGATTTAACCATGAAGTAGCTGTTGAGAGCTTGAAGTTGGAATACATACGTCGGCCAATAATGAAAAGTTCAGTAGTTAATCGGTTCAAGAATATCATGTTGATTGATCATGCTTCAAGAATTGGTCGATCAACTTTTGTTGGTCGATCAGGTTGTCCAGGTTGATTGATCAGATCTGTCAAGGTTGGTCGATCATGTTACAAACATTGGTCGATGAGTCATGTTCTTCCAGTTATTCTTGATAAGAAAAGTTCATAACTCAATCTTAATGTTATAACATACAGAATACAACAAAGATGTGCATGAGGTAATTCAACTTTGATAGAACAAGATAGAAAGAAACTTTTGAGCACAAATTTGTGTAGCATGAATACCCTTCATTCCAACATAACAAACATACAGGAAAATGAGCGACTTGCAATATGTGTGTGTCATCATTAAAAACAAGTAAAGCAGTGGGAAAGAAATAGAGAACTAATAGTAAAATCAAGAAAAAATCAAGAAAATAAGGAGTTAATACATTCTTCGCCGATTTCTAGTGATACTCTCTGTTTTGGTATTTAGAGTTGAACTTGCTTCTAATGTTATCTCCATCCTTTTCATTCTTTAATATGTTCCTCCCCTATTCTCGATAACGAGAACCTTTGATGTGGAGAGCTACCCTAAAATTCTCTTCGCATATCTTCATCGAGGATGCCGAACTTAACAGTATCAAAAGAAACAATCCCTTTCATTGCAGAATTGGTAGGTAAGACTTTGAAAGTCTCCCAAAAATTTGGTAAAGTAGCAAGCAACAATAGTCTCAAAACCGCATCTTCAAACTTGATGCTCATACATGTCAACTGACTTATAAAGCCTTCAAAGTCATTAAGAAAATCTAGCATGGAGCTTCCCTTCTTGAATCTCAAGTTCACTAACTTCTTGAGAAGGAACAACTTGTTTGCTTCATGTCTTGGAAGCATATAGACTTTTGAGCTTCAAGCATAGGCCTCGAGCATGACTCTCATCTTGAATGTAGTTATTGATATTTTCATCAACAAATTGTCTAATGGAACTGCATACTTGCCTCTGTTCAAAGTCATTCTTCATACGACTTGGGTCAAGTTTTTAAGGGAAGAAAACCTGGAGGTGCCTTGGACTTCAGATACAAGAGATCTTTCATCTTGTTCTTCCACAAACCGTAGGTAGTTCCATTGCAACTTGAACAAAAATATATTGTATGCCATAATACCACTTTGCTGGGAACAAATTGGTCTATAATGTTGTAAAAATGTGGAATGACGGACGGATAACAAAGATGAACAACATCCATGAACAAATCAAGCAAACAAATCAAACAACAAGCATAGACATAAAGAACACATAAATTTTAATGTGGAAACTCTCAAAATAGTGGAGGATAAAAACCGTGAGGCCGACACAACCCAAATCACTTCGCAATAATCGGTGACATAGTCATTCTCCACAAAAGGCTACAGAAGGCAATACCTTCTTGTTGACCTATCAACCAAAGAAGCATCACCAACGAGATAAAAGATGGAGATGAAGGGGTTTCACTAAGAAGGAGAATCGAAGTTGCACATCTCTTTCAAAAGGAGCCCGTCGCTACACCTTGTGGTGTCTCCTATGCTCTAGCGCGCGCCAAGAACCAGTTGAGGAAGAGGGAATGACTGAAGAACTTCTTTGCAACCTCGCACTAAGGTGGGGAGTTGAGTTAGGTCTTAGAGGTTGTTGCACTATCTCTTTCTGTGTTGTGTTCTCTCGAAAAAATGACGAGTTTTGCTCATCGAAGAGCATAAAAGAGAGGAATCTCCAAGACAAATGTGAGACCCTCCCTAAGACATATGTAGCAGTGCCTTTATAATTGCTGAAAACTAAATTCAAAGTGTGCTCTATCCACCACTTGCTATGGGCATGAGCATCATAGCAGGTCAGTTGTTGTGCTTGCTATGAGAAACCTGTTACCGCACCTACTATAGCACTTGTTGCCGCGCATCCGCTATCAGGTCACCGTTGTGGCTTCACATGCTACCTAAATAAAGTAAAACTATAGAGGGACTCTGGTGCAATTACAGATACTATAGTGGTTATGGTGTTACTGTACAAAATCTTGGGGGTCAGAATGTAAATATTGCTTCTTTTCTTCGGGCAAGTCAAAGATCGAGGAGTGTTTCCTTGATTAAAAAAACAATTTATCGTCGTGTTTGGACTTTGGAGTATATGAACATGAGCAGAGGAAGCACAAACTGCGAGTATTATTTGGTCGCATGGGCCCCACTGTCTTGAGTTGGGGCTGGACAGGTGAGGATGGGAGAAGGCAATTAATTATGAAGGGTGGTGTTACCATTTGACAGGAACGACACGTGCATCGTCACCTACCTACACTGGTCGTTGTCTCCCTCATATAATGCCACTACTATTCGATTGGAATGTGTGGCGTCCAACCCCCACTCTGCTTTGAGCGGTACTCCCTCCAGTAGTAGAGCATCGTGCTGTAACAGCCACGGAGCCGTTGGATCACGATAAGGTGGTAGGTACGCGGTTGCAATCGACCAGAATCAAGAATTTTATAAAGAGGGATCTAAGTATATGACTATCATTTATGCTTAAAATAGAAAAAATATTGTATTTTTAAATGAAATTTTAGATAGAGCTAATATTTTCAAATGTTTTTTTTCCCAATTTTGATAAACTTATAATTTAGTAAGGTTAAATTCAAATAGATTATTACTTCCGATGATGATATTTAAATTTTGATAAATCTAATTATTTCAACTTTTCTGAATGTCGTTGTGGTTATATGATCAGATGAAATTTTAAAACAAAAATATATATAATATTTAAAAGGAAACAACAAAATTTATTACATTTATATGAAGTTCTATAAATAACCTCATTTTCAACCACAACACTATTAAGTGAGTTTGTAACCTTATTTTTTTATAAAAATTATTATTCATTGAAGGAGGGGTGACATTATAAACTTAAGACGTTATGCAATGAAATGTAAGAATCGAGAAAGGGCCATGGTTCCTCCATGATATATATCGGATCTGCTCTTGCATGCCACACGATTGTGATCAAGCGGTCACCTAGGGTTTTCATTAAATCCGTGCTTTGGAGTGATTAACATGTAGAGAAAACCTTAAATAGGTACCATTTATTGACTTTGGTTCTATCAAATAGCACACTTGATTGTGAAGTTTGCTAAAACTTGATGTGCGCATTCCAGCTAATTTTTTTAGCAGAGGTGTGCGACCTTTGGTAATATAATAATATTGGTAAATTTATATCAATAGCATGGTAATATGAGAATGCACGATAGTTTCTTTTGACCGGAGGAAGGTATGAGACCTTTGGCATAGTTATGAATGGTCTTGTGATCGTATAAATATCACCGTGAATAAATGCAAATAATGACAACTATAAGGCCTTGTTCGTTTGGGTTATAAGGAGGAATGGAATAAGGGGAATAAGCCCCCAACACGGTTCCCCGTGGTACGACTATTCCCCATTATTTCATCTTATTTCACTCTTATTCATATCTTTATCCCACTTTACCTACCTTTATTTCACCTTATTCTCCTTATTCTTATCCTCCAGCCGAACGGAGAATAGACCCTTATTCCCCTTATTCCCCATCCTTATTCCTGCTTATTCTCCTACCGAACGGGCCCTAAGAATAGTGCGGTAAACAAGATAGCTGTGCTGAGTTTATGTTATTGTTAATTTGCTATGCATCCGACCACCCAAAAATTCGAATTGAAAATGGTGCTGACCCTTAAAAATGCTTGTATAAAAAGTTTAAAAAAGAACCCTTGTTGTAAATCTCGGTACTCGTCCCACCTTCATTTCCTAGATATCATATATAGGATACGCGTGTAATCACTCTCTAGTCCCTACCTCAATTTTGAAGGTGAAATCAACAAGGAGAGAAGTGATGTCTGTCTAATCGATTCATCTTCCTCCTCGACATCTCTCAATCGGCGTTGCTGTTAGCATTTAATTTTCTTTCTATATTTCTCATTTAAACATCCCTCCGGTAAAGTCGAGACAATCAGAAAGATAGACTCTCTTGCAGGCGCAAACTCACATATAGACTCCACTGCAGTCGCAGACTCGCATACTACATGCTTGCATACTTGAGTCTCTCGGTTTCGGGGCCCCTGACAAAAAAATGCAACCCATAACTAATTACTGGCAAATCTCCCCTTCTTCTAATCAACTTTTGATAACATTTTGTCTTTGTTGGATTACTAATTATATTAATTTTTTGTTAACTTTTGATAACTTTCGGGGTATGTGAACTTTTGATAACTAATTACATTATTTTTTTTTTGGATTTTCTTGTTGTGATGCCCGAGGATTCGGATACTCATTTACACAGTACCCGCAACATTAGCTTCATTAAAGATCGCATTAGGTCACTGAATTTGAGGGGAAATTTTTTACATTTTGGAATGAAATTCAAAATTAATGTAAACAATCATAGAACCAACAACAAGTGTTACCAGCTTTCAACAAGTGTTACCAACTTTCCATTGAATTAATTTCCGTGTAGTTTACATGTAATAAAAGAGAATATTATATTGTATACGTGCATCTCCAAAAAGTGATAGAAGAGAAGAAAAAACATTATACATGAGCTGAAAAAAACTGCAATAAGTGTGTCGTCGAGTATAACAGTGGATGCTCGGGATCATGTACCCGCTACTGCAATGCATGCGTTTTGTCTGTCAAGCATGTATAGGAAGAAGAGGATGTCAACAAATATCGGTACAATCCAACATATAACAAAATAACATGCAATTTAATGGTTTCAAAAGAAAGCAAGTAAAATAGGTATTGAAAATTTAAGTTTAACAAGCTACTTGCCTAAAAATGATTTTCAAGCTGCTTTGAACGTATACTCCATGATCACCCCTCACCCCAAAACCTTCCATATATAATATATTTTGATGAATTAGTTAATGATCTATTTGTAGATTATTATCTTTTATTCATTTAGAGATCATGTTGGTGGATCTTGATATTAAGGATGATGAATTTTAGATTTGATCCTTACTTCTGTCTAATTCTCAAGTCTAGTGGATAGTATGTGATCTTGGTCTGAGGGTGACCTTACACTATGTCTCTAAGGTGCGAAGAATACCTTAGGGTTGGGGTGCCTCCGTAGGCATACGGTGGTATGTAATGCATCCTAATTAAGTTCCCACCACATCCACTAGCTTATCCTATCACTCATAGTAGTAGTTCTAAGATCCGATTGATTATTGATGATTGATGATGATTATTGATTTTGTACCAAATTCAACTGTAGCCAACATAACAATAACCAATCTCAACTCTATCCAACTCAACTGCAACTAACTCAACCATAGCCAGCTCAACTGTAACACATCGCCAAGCCTATTGGCAGAACGGTAACCAAAACCCAAGTCAGAAGTCTCCTAAGAGACCCTTCCGTCTCTCCCTCTAAGTGGAAGTGCAGTCCAGTAGAGGGATATGTCTACTCCGAAACTACGGCACACAAACAGGTGAGAGAGATATTCCGGATTGAGTCACTCTAGATGGGCCCGACCTGTACGGGCAAACGAGCTCATAAAGAAAACTAAAATCGATGGTCCCCCAGACTAGGTACCCTAAAAAAGAGGGTCAACGAAACTGGTCAAAAGTTGGGATCCCAACGAGGTGTAACAACACTGCGTGCTCGCGTAAAAATCGTAAAAGGACCGGGATCCTAAACATGTGCACTAGGCACTCGTTACTCTAACTGGACTTCCTTTCTCTCGTCCAGTTGAGGGTCACCGCACTCTCGTATGGTCAGGTGTAAGGATCACCATGACCGGTAATGATTGATTGTTATTTATCACTAATTCATTAATACTTATTTGTTCCTCCACCCTTTCTCAATCTCTGTTGTGGTTTACTTAAAGATTTAGACATCTTGTCAATGATCTTATTGATAATGATCAATAGCTAGTAAAGCATATTTAAATGGTTATTTTTACGAAGATGATCATTTTTTTTGTCCACAAGTTATCATTTTTTTAAAAAAAACAATGGTCTTAGAACTAATCGGTGATACCGTTTGCTTCTTGAATGAATAACTTGAACTTATCAGACCAAAATCAAGCCATGTTGTAAGTAGACGACACTGCTACTTTTTCAAAGGATAGATGACAAATACTGCAGCTACTGATGTGAGATAACAATCAAAATTTGACGATTTCATGCAAGATTGGTTGAGGTTATAAAGAGTATCTTCTGAAAATTCAAGTATTCTTGAATGAGAAGGCTCACCATTGTAACTTGTAAAGGCCTATGGATACTAAAGTAGCGACATTATCTCGCTTATAATCGAATAAGTCTCTTATCCCTCATCTAAATGGATCCCAAAAGATAAAAGATTCTGCGATTCAAACTCCGGGCATTCCATGAGCACATTTTTTTAATCTAACTGTAACATAATTCACCCAAATTTTCATTTATAACAAATATATAACTATAGAAACAGATTATATTAGAATCGAATATATTCGAATCCAATACAGATGTTCAACAATTAGAGAATTTGATTACTATTGTAGTCATGTTGTCTAATTGTTTCCTATGGTGGTTGCAGCAAGTAATTCTAAGAGTAAATTATTTGAACCCTAATAATGATGTCGTTACTGCGTCCTCTATGGGATGCATTGCATCACAATGACATCGATGCATTGGTTGCTGCCGTTAGTGTCCTATGATCGTGTGGTTTTCAATGCATTGCCATCTTTCTTTCACCTCCATTATTTCCCATATTACATGAAGCTATTCCTTCCAGGTCATGGCTGGCTCAGTCTTTTTTTACTGTCTGTTGTTGTTTCCTTACCTTGCTTCCATGCGAGGTTGCTGACCATGCCTCCATATAAGGACCGCTCTCAATCAGCTGACGAATTTGGTCGCACCATTTCCTTGTTCTTGCCAGACACGTAAATCATGTCAATCGACATCACCGTGGACTAAACATGCCAACGCTAACTAGCTTGATCGATGACTCATTGCATCAAATTACCGACCGGTATCATTAGAAGCCTCATAGTCATCTGTAACACCTATACCCTCAAATATAGTCTCAAATATAAAACTCACAAAGTATGAGAGTGGATTATAAGTGGTGAGGATTACTACTTGACAATTTGGATTAAATATTTTGGGTTGTTGCCAACGGATCCATTTGGACATAAACCCAACAAGTTGTCAGGGTCAGTTTTCCTCGGTAACAGACCGGGGACCTATGAACCCAACAAGTTGTCAACGTCAGTTTTCCTCGATAACGGACCGGAGACCTATGAATCCAACAAGTTGTCATGGTCAGTTTTCCTCGATAACAGACCAGTGACCTAATCTCGGGATGTTACATCATCCATTGAATATGTCAAATTGACATGATAGGCATCAAGAGGAATGGTTTAACTTGAACATGCATGACAACAAGGAGGAAGGGAAAAAGAATTGTACCTTTGGATCTCCTATTTGGAGGGAGGGGTGGAAGGCTGATCTTGCATGCAGCTCCTCCAAGAGCAAGGAGCACAACACCTAGCAGCGGCTTCAAGAAAGCTCCTTCATGGCTTGGACAACAGCTGAGCAAGAGAAGGGAGAGCAGGACATGTTGTTTCTTGGAGAAGAGGGGCAATTCTCACGTTGGAGAATGGAGGTTTTATTGGTGTTATATAACCAAAGAAAGGGGCTCATTTGATGCTAAGTGGAAGAGAAGATATCAAACCAGTGGAGTAAGAAAATGTCAAGTGTTGGAAGAAAAGATGGCCGACTGCTCTATCTACTGCTCTTACTGTTCAACAGAAATTAAACAAAACTTTTATTTTATTTTATTTTCATTTATTGGACATACTAAAGTTAACTGTACTCACACCTCAAGTCTCTGATTTTGATGAGTAATAGCTCATTTTGACCGTCTCTGAATGATGATCAATATGAGTTAATATTCGAATACTTTAGATTGGGTATAAATTTCTGAAATTCTCGAGACATGGTGTCGATTTGTGAATAAATTTTGTGATTTTAAAATATCAAATGACCTCCGATCGACGAACGGTCGATTTCGTTGATCTTATTTCGTCGAATTGGGTTTTTGAGTGGTCTTGATTTGTTTTGTGGTTTCCAAATTATGTTGCAGCTTTTCCGATGGCATGCATTACGACGAGACCGTCTTTTGGTCTATTACAACCGAACAACTTTTGATTTACAATTTATTGATCGATTTAGATTATTTAACATTGATCGATAAATTTATTGAATTAAATGGACTCTAATCGAGTCGGTTTGGATTTATTCGGATCCGGATGTCACACTTGCTATCTCTTTTAATAAACATCTTTCCATGAACATAAATACAAAACTTGATTTGCATGGCTTTGTGTATAAGGTTTATGTTGATGTTTCTCCAATGGATTTTTCAAAGTTTGATTTTGACCCAATCCGATTTGTCCAAACCAAAGACCCGAATAGCCTCGCTTGATTTAATTTGGCTGAATCATGTGTGATCACTTTCCTAACTCGAGTCGATTTATATTGACCCTAACCACTCACACCGACCAAAAGCTCACCCCTAGATAACTGTATGAATATTACGCCATATAGAAATAGACTCTAGTACTTAGGTGTCGGTATTTTACATGAGTATTGAGGGAAGGAAAAACTCGTTAATTTGAATTATATTTAATAAATATTTAAAATCGCTACAAAAAGATGATATTCAGCAAGTCATTTAATGGAAACTGTTGACAGTTAAGAGTGAGATCCATTTTTTCCTTATTTTTTATGATTAAAAATCATAGAAATATAATTCCTACGTGCTTAAAGTTATGTTATGGGTAAAATTCTAAATAGGAATATGGAACCTCAATCTTATGAATAGGGATGGGACCATTTATATTTCTTTTGAATAAATAATGCTTTGGCAAAAAGATTCTTATTTCTTGACCACTAAAGTAAAAAGAGCTTCTACTTAGTACTCATAAATCAACACTTGAGATAAACAATTTCATTGTTGTTGATTATGTATAAAACAATACTCTATTTGTTTTCTCCTTCGTAACACATGACACTTGTAGGTGATAATAACACCCCGGCCCTCCCAACCCAATAAGTGTTGGACCATGAGTTTGAGATGTGATCAATACATCCCATTAGGTTTGGACTTATTTTAGATGATGAAACCTGACTTATTTTCTTAAAAAAGGGATGGAACTAATATTGCATATGGTGGGCACATGATCCCCTTTTCAAATTATATCGTGTGCATAGATATGGGGTCCGTATCGTTCGTTGGAAGTCAGTTAACAGAGTCTGTTATAGGGCATTAGATGCATGCTACATGTGAGAAACATATCCAACATCTGGAGGCACCCCCGAATTTGAATCCCCGCAAGCCCTCCCGCCTCTCCTCACCTGACTCATCCTTTCACCTTGATGAGATTTGGCCTAGACCCTCCCCGACGTCTCCCTCCTCCCCTAGCGTGCACCCTCCCTCCTCCCTCGACGGATCCCCCCTGCTCCCCAATGTGACATGCCCTCCCTTGTAGCCCTCCTTGGTGCACACATGTGGTGATGATTGTTTAATATTTAAGGATCAAAGTTGACTGATCTCTTTGCTTGTATTCGTTAGATGTCATTGTGATTCTCTCATATTTTGGTTTCTATTTCTAGTCGGTGGTTTTGGAGTGGATTCCATCGATTATAAATCAGTTGATCCTTAATTTCATGTTTCATGCTTTATATAAACAACTGTAGCTGACCAGACGTTCTTGGCAGATAATTTAATAGGAGAAAATGTGATCCCCAACTTCATGTCTTGAGTTTCATAGTAAGTGATGAATCCATGATTCATCTCGTTTACTGTTTCATTTTGGCTAAAATCCTTTGTAAAATGCATGTAGATATTCACTCATTAACACATTAGGCTCATTTGTTAATATATAATATTTAACACTTGTTTTATCCAAAATAAAGTAATAAAGAGAAAAGGGAAAATAAAAGAAAGAAGGATGTAGATATGTATATATATATACAGACTGATCCTAACCTCGAGACCAGGTCAATATTTACTTGATCGAAAAATAAGTAAGTAGGAGGAGATATGGATCATAATCTATAAAATATTAGAAAATCAAGATCATTCTGTACACAAACACATTTTTCACCGCGTACATATATTCACCTATTATATTTATCATTCAAAAAATCCCAAACAAAAACATTTCCTTCTTCAAAGTTGTTAATAATAATATATATTAATTTATAAAAATATGAGAAAAACTATTTATTGTAAAAATTAATAAGTACATTGAACTGAAAAAGCTAACTTTTAAGGTTTATAACTATTTATAGAAAACTCCAAATCGACCAAACTCACTTTTATACTTCATTTTATAATTAATACTAATTATTAAAAATATCAAAAAATCATAGAATAAAATGTGTGAGTTTTGACGTTTGGACCCCTTTGTATATATGTACAATATGTATATAAATCTTATTCATTTTCTATTTCTTTATCCCTAACTTCGATTAACTTAATCCTTTTTATAATGTATTTATAAAATTAGTAAAAAAATATAAATATAATGTAAAATTAATTATGAATAAATATCAATAGATCTCAAAACTAAAAAGTCATAAAGCTGAACTTCTGAACCTCATAACTTGGCCATATTAATTCTGAATGGGGTGTACTCACTTTTAAAGTTTGTTTTATAAAATAATCTATTAAATAAAAGTGATTTCACAAAAATCAGAGTTAATATGCAAAAAAGTAGGTTTTGGGACCCTATTGGTATAATTGTACAATGTATTTTAATTTATTCTATTTATTTTTTATTATTTCTCATATTTTTGTACTTTATTAATATTTTATTAATATTATAATATTAATAGAAAACAAAAAATTTATTAAAAATTAAAACTATTTAATTATTTATTATAACTAATTAATTATATATGCATAATATAACCGTGTTATCTATATATATCTATTTATTTAAAAAATTAAATAATATTAATTATTTATTTAAAAGTCATAATTAAATTATTTATACTTTGCATTAATTATTATTATTATTATTATATTATTTATTTTAATTAGATTAGTTAATTTAAATAATTTAATTAATTATTATTATTTTATATTTTATATTCTCTCTCTCATCCCCTTCTCCTTTCTTCCTCGACGCCCTTCTTCCTTCCTCCTCTTCTCCCATCACCACCTCCTCTCCTCTTATCCTTCCGCTTTCAACCACCTAACAACCTGGTCGTTAATGTTGGACATGCGAGCCCACAACGAGCCATTATGCAATAAATGTTATTGAAATATCACTCCCTCATCTGAAATGAAGAATAACTAATTTGCATAAGAGGAAGTAGAAATGTAATGTTTGATATCACTTTTTTACGTAATCTATGCATAAAGAAACGAGGAACCAATGATTCATCAATGCTAGTTACAAAATTACCAAGTGATAAACAATCAATGGGATGTCTTATCTGAGAGTTAGTTTAACCTTGTACGTGCATGTTTCACAGAGTGTGTGTGGCCAAAGTACAAGAATGAATATGCTTTACTTGTTTGTAGTTATACTATTCATTATTGTTAATTTTGTTATTGCACAAGTCCTTAGGTTGTTAGTTGTTACCATTTGTATGGAACCAATGACATTAGTTAGGCAGAGAGGATCCTCTGTTTGGTGTTGTGCTTGTTGTGGTCGTGTTAAGTGGAAATATGCATCTAATTACTCAGGAACAAAGCTTTATTTTCAACTTTTAGAGTGATGAATCACAGATTCATCAACCCCCTATACTTAAACCTTGCTCGTCCTCGAGCAAGTAAAATGAAATGCAAGAGTGAAATGAGATTGGGTTCCATACCAAGGTCATGAACAAAAGTTGAAAATGGAGCTTGACTCGACCTTTGGATTAATTGTGTGGCGGAATCTTATTGGGATCTGAACTTAAGACCTAACAGACTTTAAGTTGCACAAGTCTTCTATTCAAGACTCCTCAACAGTCAGGTCAGAATAAATCTTCAAACACAAATTTCTGATGACTATGATTCCTACTTGTACTGTGTAAGTGTAAAATAGCTCTCCACATCAGAAATGGTTCAGAACCAGCCTCCTCTAACAAGGTAACTCTAATTCCCCGATCCAGTAACTCTTTCCTCGAGGAGCGGGGTATTCCCTTCTAAGTTCAAGTGCGACCAACTTAAGAGGAGGGGGTGGAGAAAAGAATGGACGGTAGCCAGTGTAGCTACCTATCCCAGGATGCCTGACCAGTGTAGCCAAGTCATCCCGCTGCAGACTTCTTGCTAATATACGTACTCCGACATGTATTTTATTTTCTATCTGGCATGTCTATTTTTTGGAGTTCGTGCATTTCTTCTTCTTCTTCTTTTTCTTTTTTTTGAACTATATACAAGGTGCATCATGTACATCAGGAGTTTTTCTTCTTGAGCCAGTAGACTATCCCTTTTTTGAAGCATTATTGCAACACATAGTGTCCCGTCTTTAGACATCAACACAGCCAGACTAGGTTGAGATGCACTACCCTCCCTAGAGGAGGATAGATGTTTCCACCCGTGTGCTACTCTAAGCTAAAGGATTCTACTTCCTCACCACCTCATCAATGAAGAGCTACGTGCATAGTGTTTGTCAAATTTAGGTCATTATCTAAAAGAATCATGCGTGTGCATGAGATATTCTACTTAGACTAACCAAGATGACATGTGAACATAGACTTGTGGACTCAAAGAATTAAGTCACTTGACCTGAGAAATCTTAACTCCAGTTCCTATAAGGTTCCTCTGAAATTACGTGGATTAAGGTCAAATCAAGTCCCTCCTCAACATCTACTCATAAATTGGCTCAGAACCCACTAGCTTTTCACTTTGCATATGCAAGATATGCAGATGAGATGCAGATGACATGCTATTTAGATGAATGCAAGACTTTTTTTTAATGCAAGGATGATATGCAAGAATAAATAAGAAGCCTATATTTTTTTGTTTTGTTTTTTTGTTTTGTTTTTTTGTGTTTTTTTCAAAATTTGGTGTATCTCCTATGTTACAACAATTTTTAAAGAGTTTTATAAGTGGTATACGAATTATACAAGGGTTATACAATATACAAGTATACATGTATTTTACAAAAAAACAATTTTTTTACAAAAGTTTTACAAGTATTATAAAATATATTATACAAGTATACAAATTTTTTTCCAATTTTTACCCACCCATAATTATTGCATAATATATGCAAAAATACGTGAAAATACGTGAAAGTACGAGCTATGGGTAAAGTATATATGTAATATATACACGCCCCCTATACTTAGTGTATGATATGTCCTCAGAGCACGAAAAGTGAGGAAAAAGACATAGCTCGTGCTAAGCGTATGAGAGCTAAAATAACAAAAGTATAGAAGTTGCTTCGCCCCCTATACTTAGGCTCTGGCAGCCTAAGTGTATAAGAAGATAAAAAATGGGCGGGCGAGGTTAGGATGGGAAATGGAGGAGTATATATACGGCGGGCATCGGTTCCCCCTATACTTAGGCTCTGGTCAGCCTAAGTATAAGATAGGAGTGAGTGTGAAAACCGATGAGATCTAGAGAATATACAACGAATGGTGAAGAGACTCGGGTCACTCTCTCCCCTATACTTAGGATCTGATTATCCTAAGTATAGCCATAAAATGAAATGAGATGGAGCCGGGGCGAGTGATTCGAATCACTGGGGAGGGAGGGAAAATATATACAAGAAGGAGTGAGAATATATAAGGATCAAGAAGGTTTGTGACGAACCTTCTTGCGGGAGCGAGGAGGTAAGGAATATACAAGCGTGTCGATGTCAGAATCGTCATCATAATAATAGTAGTGAGGTGAAGGGATCATCCAACGCGGATCGACACATGGCTGCTTGCTTAGATAAGGCTTGAGAACAGTCAAACTGAGTTCACTCATATAAATCACCTTATCTAGACCAGATGAGGACTCCTCAGAGAATTCCTTCTTCGGTATGTTGAAGGAAACCTTCTTAGTCGGTTTTCTAGAACTTGAATCATTGAGAGGGAGATGAGAGCGACGCGCCTTGAGAGGTTCAGGGGAACACCTCGAGGAATCAATTCTCGAATTCCTCTCACTAGATAGCCGACTAGAAGAGGGAGAAACTGTATTTTTATATGGAGTTGATGAATCTCCATTTCACCACCTTTATTCTATCATTTTGGCCTCAAAAACCCCAGCAAATTCATGTAAATAGCATCAAATTGTACATAATAGCATTCATCATTCAGTGTATTAATTATACACTAAATAAGGTTTTTAATGCCAAAATTATAGAATAAAGAGAAGAAAAGAAAAAGGAATAAAATATTGCAGATATTTTATGACCCAAACCCCGAGACCAAGACCAGTATGGAATTGGTCGACAAGGAATAAAGTAGGGGGAGATAAGGGCCTGAGTACAATAAACACCTCATTTATTTATGCATTTATTTATGCATTTTTGACACCTATTTTGTACATAATTATTTATTGATTAAATAAAGAAACTTTATACATGAAAGTTGTAGATAATAATGTAAATAAAAATATAAAATTGAGTTTGTGTAAAAATAATAGTGTACATTTTATACACAGAATAAAAAGCCAAAAATCTCAACTTCACAGACCCATATCTTACAAATAAAAATTCCAAATCACCCAAACTCACCTTTAATTGTATATAGCTTTCCAAGAACTATTTAATAAAATTGGTTTCATAATTTTTGGAGTCCATCTGCAAAAGATAGGTTTTTGGCCTTCATTGAGCAGCCTGCCTGATTAAAATATTCAATATATTCATTGTCCATTATTTTTAGCAAATTATATTTTTAGAATCTTTTAAATAATGCATATAATACATGTACATATTAAAAGTAAAAGAAAACCAAAAATAATTTGAAAATAAGTCTACAGAATTCATAAACAAAATACCTATGTTATCCATTTATATATAAATAAAAGGGATTTTATTCTTTTGTTCTTTTATTCTTTTATATTTTTATAATAATGTATACATTATACATAACTCATTAAAAATAGAAATTCAAAATAAAAACCAAGAAAATATATTAAATAAATAAAGTATATTAATACATATGTAAAAGACCTATAATTATACCTACACATACATATACCTATTTATTTAAAAATGAAAAGAAACTCACAAAAATTAAATAAAAATACCTTCACACTCATAAAAATAAATTATAAATTTATAGAATAAGCCAATAAAATAATAAAATAAAATAAATAAATTAAAAATAAAATACATAAAAATACATGTAAATACATACATATGCACATTATTAAGATAAAACCATAATAATAAATACTACATGAATTAATAAACAATTTTTATTTTATAAGAAAATTCTAATAAAATCATTTATGTCAAATAAAGCAATTTCGAGCAAAATTTCCTGTTTTGTCTTCTTGCGGCCGACGTGGACCAATGGGGCGCCAGCCCTTGTTGACCGCCCGGTCAACTGTCCCATCTGGGACCTAGCGTCTCTGAACTGTCATTTCCCTGGATCTCTTCCCTTTTTTACGGCCATCTCGTCCATCGATCGAGCTCGCTTTCTTCACAAGAAATAATCTCAGATGATTACTGATGCCCGCCGATATCTTAGATCAACTCGATACTCGTTGGATTAAGCAATAATCGCCGATCAATAAGGCTCTAGGCCATTGTCTATAAATAAGAAGCTCCGCTCCCTTCCCCAAATTTGGCCAATTTCATCCACCCAAAACGCCTTGATTTCGATCCTGGGACGTTCCTCGTGATAGGGGGAGTGCTCCAGCACCTCGAATCGGTCGGAGGAGGGACAATTTTGATGCGGCGGAGCTCCGACGTCCGTCCTGCTCCCTGGTGGCCCCCAGGTATAAGAGCTACTCCTTTATTGCATTTTAGTTAGGTTTTAATGTTAGCTTTTGATTCCCGTTATTAGTTTAGTGTTTAGTTAATCAGAGTAGCTTAAAATCCAAAAATCGAAGTTCGCCGGAGCTGACCGTGCCATCTGCCCGTGGAATTAATTCACAAGTCGTTATGGGCAGTTAACAGTTGCAATTTGGACTCATGCAAAAGTGGTCAGAAGAGAAAAGATGATCTGAACAGACTCTTGGAATTCCGAGACTATGCATACGATAACACATTGATGTACAAGGAGAAGGTGAAACGCTGGCATGACCGGCACATCAGACGAAAGACCTTTGACGTTGGAAAGAAGGTGTGGTTATTTGATGTAAAGTTGTGGATATTCCCGAGCAAATTAAAGAGTAAGTGTACAGGGCCATTTTGAATTTGTGAAGTGCGTGACAATGGAAGTATTGCTATATCAGAAGTGTCCCCTGACGCACAACCATTCGTCGTCAATGGTCAACTCCTGAAGCCGTACCTCGAACCAGACACATTCTTGGCCGTTGTTGACCCCATTCAGCTCGTGCACCATGATGACAGATCCACAGCAGATGCGGCATCAAAAGATTCAGACTATGCAATCCAACAACTGTTTATCTGATTTTCTTCTTTTCTTCTTTTCTTCTTTTCCTTTTCTATCTTTTTTTTTGTGTATCAAAAAGGTGCCGCCCGTGTAGACAGTTTTCTATACTTAGGATGTACTTTGTCCTAAGTATAGGGGGGATGTGCACCCAGAGTTTTTCATTTGATTTCGATCCTCTCCATTGTCTCCTCTTCTTGTCTATACTTAGGAGTAGCTTACCCTAAGTATAGGGGGAGACAATCTGAGTACGATCTGTGTATTCCCACCCTTGACCCTCCCTGTTTTTTGTACAGTCTGCTATACTTAGGGCCTGTTTGGTTGCTGGGTTGGACTGGGTTGGGTTGGGCTGGGTTGGGGTGGGTGAATAGTAATCTGTGAGGAGGAAGTACCCTTGTGAATAGTAACCAGGGTTGGGCCAACCCTGCCCAACCCTGCAACCAAACATGCCCTTAGGATTACTTGATCCTAAGTATAGGGGGGACAGTTAACTTCTCATTCATTCATTTCATTCATATATATTCTTTAGATCTGTCTATACTCAGTACGAGTTATGTCTTTGCTTTTCTTTTCGACCTATGAGGACATAGATCAAGCTAAGTATAGGGGGGTCGTATATACCAATTGTATATACTATAATCCATAACTCATATTGAAAAATAACTCATACCTCGATATAAAATATGATGTAAAAAGTAGTTCTATAATAATGAAAGATGATTGTGAGCTCCTCAGGATCTTTGTACTTATACTGATTATTAAGTCAGAAAAAGCGTTTTTGTGCAAAAAGATTTCTTTGAAAAACCTCGTGAAAATTGTTTGAAAATAGTGTGTACAAGTATTCAAACTTTGAAAAATCAGTTTGTGTGAAAAATTTATTTTCTTTGAGTGAAACAAAAATGTGTGAAAACTAGTGTGCAAATGATTGTAAAAAAAATTGATTGTCAAATTGTTTAGAAAAACCTATCTATGTTGTGTAATACCTTTGTAAAATCATTTTCAAATGCGTGTACATGTTTGTAAAATTATTTTGAACTATAGTTTTCAAAAACCTTTTGAAAAGGATTCTCGAATTAGTCTGAGGAGTATGCACAAAAATCTCTCACTCGAAAATAAAACTTTTAAGAACCAAAACCATGTTGTATATTAAATACAGTTTTTCTTCTTTTGTATATACTGATTAATAAATCAGGTTAGATACCTATACAATATGATTTGAAAAATAGTGTGACCTATTTGAAAAATTTGCTGTGAAATGTTTTGAACCTGTGTGAAATTGTTTTGTTTGAAAAAACTTTTTCTTTGTGTGAAATAAAGGATTTGAAAAACCTATGTGCAAATGTTTTGAAAAATGTTTGTCAAAACTATTGTGAAAAATGTATATATAGTGTGAAAAATCTTTGCAAAAATAGTTTTCAAATGTGTGTAAATGATTGCAAAAATTATCGTGTACTATAGTTTGTAAAAATTATTTTCAAAACTAGATCTGAAGAATAAGAGCACCATTACAAATACTTGTAAATCATACATAAGACACATAAAATTCTTTCTGTACAACCTTAATAAACTACTTCAGTAAAACCTGTAAAGTCTTTATAAATCCATACATTTTGTAAATAAAGTGGCACGCCCGTGTAAACAATTGTATGTACTTTTTGTATATGTCAAGTTTCTTATTTGCAAAAATTCTTTGTGTAAAAACATTCTTTGATTCTTTTAAATTCTTTGTGAAAAAATTGCATCATTCATTGTGCATAGTATAAGCATACCATTCACATTCTTTTTGAGTGAGCTTGATGATTGAATCAGTCCAATAAAGTCTCAAATTGGAGCTTGGTTAGACCTTACCGCACCTAACTGCACTGGAACCTTATGGGAATTAGGTTTAAGGTACTTCAGGTCTATTCAGACTTAATTCTTTGAGAAATCAGGGCTGGGTTCAAGTCACATCAGTGGACTAACTAGAACTTTTCGAGACACACGTATGACTCTTGCCGACCGTGACCTAACTTGGACACTTGCATCTTTCACTTGGCTCAACTCAGTTGGAGTGGTGAGGGAGTTGGATTTTCCAGTCTGAGACGCACACGGGTGGAAACATTCGTCCTCTCTAGGGAGGGAAGTGCACCCCAACCTGGTCCAGTAGCCATGAGGTCTAAAGACAGGAGATTGTGGGTTGCAATAAAGCTTCAAAAGAGGGATAGTCTACTGGCTCAAGAGGAAAAACTCCTTATGTAAATGCTGCTGTGAATAGTATGTTGAAAAAAAATGGTCAGGCCTATACAAAAATAAAATGCCTGCAAAGTATGTACATATGTTGTAAAGCCAATAAGCAAGCTTGAAGTTCCAAAGTCAAAATATGTGAGCCTGTAGCTGGATGACTTGACTACACTGGTCTTGCATCCCAGGATAGGTAGCTACACTGGCTACCGTCCATTCTTCTCTTCACCCCCTCCTCTTGAGCTGGTTGCCACTTGAACTTAGAAGGGAATACCCTGTTCCTCGAGGAAAGAGCTGTTGGATTGGGGAATAATTGGGTTGTCATTCTGGAGAAGTCAAATCCTTTGTCATTTCAGTTGGGGAGAGCCACTATCACTTACACTGTACAAGTCAGTTTCATAGTTATAAGGGTTTGTGTATGATGTAGACCAGTTCTGACCAGGCTATTGAGGTGGGTTGAACCGAGTTCTGTGGTTCTCGAAGGCTGTTGTGTTTTAAAACTGGTTCTCGATTAGGTTCCACGCACATCTACACCCAAGGTCTGACAGGAGCTCCAAATTCAGATTTTATAAAGACATGCATTGCACTGAAAGCACCCCTATTCACTCTATCCTTCTTTAATTCTCCTTTTTCTTTTCTTTATTCTTTTTTGTACTTATTGCATAAGTGTTTGCTAGGGACTAGCAAAGGCAAGTATAGGGGGGTGATGAATCTCCATTTCATCACCTTTATTCTATCATTTTGGCCTCAAAAACCCCAGCAAATGCATGTAAATAGCAACAATTGTACATAATAGCATTCATCATTCAGTGTATTAATTATACACTAAATAAGGTTTTTAATGCCAAAATTATAGAATAAAGAAAAGAAAAGAAAAAGGTATAAAATATTGCAGATATTTTATGACCCAAACCCCGAGACCAAGATCAGTATGGAATTGGTCGATAAGGAATAAAGTAGGGGGAGATAAGGGCCTGAGTACAATAAACACCTCATTTATTTATGCATTTAATTATGCATTTTTGACACCTATTTTGTACATAATTATTTATTCATTAAATAAAGAAACTTTATATATGAAAGTTGTAGATAATAATGTAAATAAAAATACAAAATTGAGTTTGTGTAAAAAAATACTCACTGTACATTTTATACACAGAATAAAAAGCCAAAATCTCAACTTCACAGACCCATATCTTACAAATAAAAACTCCAAATCACCCAAACTCATCTTTAATTGTATATAGCTTTCCAAGAACTATTTAATAAAATTGGTTTCAAAATCTTTGGAGTCTATCTGCAAAAGTTAGGTTTTTGGCCTTCATTGAGCAACCTGCCTGATTAAAATATTCAATATATTCATTGTCCATTATTTTTAGCAAATTATATTTTTAGAATCTTGTAAATAAAGTATATAATACATGTACATATTAAAAGTAAAAGAAAACTAAAAAGAATTTGTAAAATAAAATAAGTCTACAGAATTCATAGACAAAATACCTATGTTATCCATTTATATATAAATAAAAAGGGATTTTATTCTTTTGTTCTTTTATTCTTTTATATTTTTATAATAATGTATACATTATACATAACTCATTAAAAATACAAATTCAAAATAAAAACCAAGAAAATACATTAAATAAATAAAGTATATATAATACATAGGTAAAAGACTTATAATTATACCTACATATACATATACCTATTTATTTAAAAATGAAAATAAACTCACAAAAATTAAATAAAAATACCTTTACACTCACAAAAATAAATTATAAATTTATAGAATAAGCCAATAAAATAATAAAATAAAATAAATTAATTAAAAATAAAATACACAAAAATACATGTAAATACATACATATACACATTATTAAGATAAAACCATAATAAAATACATCGAAAAATTAAATAAAAATCATAAATAAATACTACATGAATTAATAAACAATTTTTATTTTATAAGAAAATTCTAATAAAATCATTTACTATGTTAAATAAAGTAATTTCGAGCAAATTTTCCTGTTTTGTCTTCTTGCGGCCGACGTAGACCAATGGGGCGCCAGCCCTTGTTGACCGCCCGGTCAACTGTCCCATCCGGGACCTGGCGTCTCTGAACTGTCATTTCCCTGGATTTCTTCCCTTTTTTACGGCCATCTCGTCCATCGATCGAGCTCGCTTTCTTCACAAGAAATAATCTCTAATGATTACTGATGCCCGCCGATATCTTAGATCAACTCGATACTCGTTGGATTAAGCAATAATCGCCGGTCAATAAGGCTCTAGGCCATTATCTATAAATAAGAAGCTCCGCTCCCTTCCTCAAATTTGGCCAATTTCATCCACCCAAAACGCCTTGATTTTGATCCTGGGACGTTCCTCGTGACAGAGGGAGTGCTCCAGCATCTCGAATCGGCCGGAGGAGGGACAATTTTGACGCGGCGGAGCTCCGACGTCCGTCCTGCTCCCTGGTGGCCCCCAGGTATAAGAGCTGCTCCTTTATTGATTTTAGTTAGGTTTTAATGTTAGCTTTTATTTCCCGTTATTAGTTTAGTGTTTAGTTAATCAGAGTAGCTTAAAAACCAAAAATCGAAGTTCACCGGAGCTCAGCTCCGGCGACTTCTTCACTGTGCCATCAACCGTCTCTGACCGCCTTTCGCCTCCCATTTCATTCCCCATCGTATTCTCCATCGATCGCACATCCTCGTTCAACCCAGGACCTCTCTTCTTGGCGAATCGGAGCTCCACCTCCGCCTTTCACCGGAGCTCCTCCGCCACACCTCATCTTGCTGTAGAGCTTCAAAACCCGGGGTCGAGGAGGAAGCCCTCGCTCCCCCAGTTCTTCCTACGCAAGTCAAACGAGGAAAGAAGCCCATCTGGGCTCGAATCGAACCAAGAAGAGGCTCCTGGAGGGTCCAACCTTCATCGACCTCGTCCGAGCGTTTGGGACCTCCAGGAGCCATGGCGAGACCATCAACAGATGTGAAAGACCTCCAGCTACGTCCAGACCATCTCAGAGGCAAGGGAGATGCCCGGAGGAGCCCACGCTCCATGATCGAAGCTCGCCGGCGGCGGGCTGCTTCCCTGTTCTTCCAGATGCTCCCATCGTCGTCCGATCAGGAGGCGTGTCCCAGATTGCACGAGAGTCGTCTGATAAACGTCTGCACCGACCGTCAGATGCGAGGTGCATCTAATCTCACGCGTTCATCGGCGAAACGGTACCCACCGTCGGATGGGCGACACGTGTCCAAGTGAAGCCCTCATCGCCGTCTGCCAGCGCCTAAATAAGGGGTAAATTTCTTATCTTACCCCAACCCTTTTTGTATTTATTGTTAACCCCTGTAAATAAAAAGTTAAAGTTTATTTTAGCGTGAATATTTTGCATGGACCCCCCTGTATTTTCATGAAATTGCTTTGAGGTCCAGTCCACGTCACCTCACGTGTACCCCCACGTGAGGTGGCGAAATTGCACAAGCACCCCTGTACGTTTGTAAATTCGCCTTTAGTCCATAAAATAAAATTTCCCGTGTAATATTTTTGTGAAAATTTGTATTAAGGACCCTGGACTTTTGGAAATTACATTTTGGTACCTATGGGTGTGGAGCACGTGTAGTCCCACGTGCTGGGTATTTTGCGTGAGGGCCCCTGGCGGGTTCTGTATTTCTTTTTGCCCCATAAAATTGCAGAGCATGTGTTATAACTTTGATGTTTTTGCACAGAAGCCCCAGACTTTATTTTTATTTGCAAAAATACCCCTGCCAGGCTGTTTAATTTTTGTATGCTTTGTCCATTTATTTTATGCCTCATATTAACTTGGAAAATTTTGCAAAAATGGATATAAGCTCATGTTAGCTTGCTCTTACACGCCATATTTTTAGTCTCCATTTTTGTTGCATTTTTGCATTTATTAAAAATCAAAAACATGCATTTTATTCACTATCTAGTTTAGAAAATTCCAAAAAAATAGCAAAACACGTCTAAAAATTCCAAAAAATTACCTATTACCTATATTTAACTTATTTTAGTGTCAGTCCAAAAATCACTAAAAAACTCAAAAGGAAAACCTTAAAAATTTAAAAATACCCAAAAACTTCAAAAAAATATAAAAAATTCTAGAAAACCCTAAAAATTGTAAACTCAACTCCTGTAGGTTCTATATTTTATCCTCTTTCTTTTAAAAATAGTTGGGAAACATTTTGTGGCTGGTTCATATTTTTAATTTCCATTTTATCCCCAGCCAGTAGCTTAATCCATGTTTTTCCTTATTTTGCTATTTAAAAATACCAAAAATCTGTTGAAAAAATGTCCAAAAATCACAAAAATAGTAAAAAATTATGAAAATACCAAAAAGATTTTATTTCTATATTTTTGATTGTTTTTATATATTTTCAGCAATATTGTATCACTCCTCTTTCCCCTTTATATATATATTCCCCTATTGAAAAAAAGGAAAATAAAAAAATGTATATCTATCTATATATATTTATAACTATTAATATATAAAATTCTAAAATTAAAATAAAAAATTATATATATACATATATCTAATGTATGTATTATATGCTATATACCTACCCTCTAGGGATATATATATATATATATTTATATATTTATATTCTATAAATTATATATATATATTGAATGACTATATTATTAAAATAAATAAAAATAATAATAAAAAGATAAAAACCCACAAAAGTAGGCTTCACACAAGGATGACTCTGTGGTACATGTACATCATAGGCTATTGCATTTTTGTATTGCTCTCTGTGGTTCGACCTCTACATACTTATTCACTGTGCATTTTGTGGTAGAGAAATAAATATTAATTCACACTTTTTGGACTTAATTCATTCATTCTTTTATTGTGGTTTAATTGCTGATCAACATGGTGTTTTGTGAGCGGTCGCCTCAGCGACACTTTATATATTATTCATTATGATCCTCGCAAAATCTCAGTTATCTGGAGTCAATTTAGTCTTGGTTGTTTCCTTTGAAGGTCCGAGATGTGGTGCGGTGCTGACCATGGGTTTCTCATCAGACGAGTTACCATATAGATTAGAATATTCCTGAAGAGTCAGCACACGTTTCGAGAAAGTGTTAGTGATCTCAGTTGGCTTGGCATTATTGGGATCTTGTGTCGGATCATCAAAATGGTTAAGTCAATCAACAAAGATCATGTCTGACTCAATGATAGATTCTGGTTGTGATTCCTCCTTAGAAGCTGTCACGATGGTGATGCAAGCAGTTGATGGAGTGGAGGTGTGGGGAGTCTCTGAACCAATGGTCGTCTGGACAGTCGGTCTCTCATGTGTAGCAGAGAGGTGGGACTCATATACCTCTCTATGGCCACGATTGTCAGCGGATGTGCAGGTCACCTTAGAGTAAAGTGTATCAAAGAAAGGGTGAGGTCGAAGCGTTCCCAATGTTGTAAAATCGATTTCCCGAGTCTCACAATATATAGTCGCCTTAGCCAAGGCTAAGAATGGCTTCCCGAGAATAATCGGAGACTGGGTAAACTATCCACGGTGCTCGATGTCAATGACCGTGAAGTCCACCTGGAGTAGAGCACACTAGAAAGTAACGATGACTGAAATATTTCCTCTCGATCGTTTGATAGATCGATCAGCCAGCTGAATAATCTCTCTTGACTTTCTGATTGGCCTGAGTTTGAGCTTGTCAAACACAGAGGACGGGAGGATATTTATTCGCGAGTCATCATCGATTCTCGCATAGGTAAATATGGTATCTTTGATTTCACACTTAACTCAGGGCAACTGCTTCACTCTGCGGCTCTTTGTATTTCTCCCCATAACCAAGGAGGTGGCCATAGACACTATGTATCTTTCAATCCTTGTCCTCTTATTGTCCGACCTTTTGGACATCAATTTACTTTTCACAAATCGTTTGAGGTCGGGAAAGTGATCTATAGTCTTTATTAAGGGAAGATTAAAAACCAATTCTTCATCAAGTGCTTCCCTTAGGGTAGGGTCCAATTTTTCTAGATCTTTTTCATTTTCAATTTTTATGTGATTTTTTGGTTTTTCAATATTTTTGGTGTTTTTGGGATTTTTAATTTTTTGGTATTTTTGGTGGATGAATGATCAGACTTTAGATTGGAAGGCAATGGGTTAGTAGAAGAGGGAGGTAGAATTGACTCCAGTTGTACACGATGTGTGGGTTCCCTGATGTTCTCTCTGTTTTCAACCTCAAAACTACTCATGTCCTTTTCCACTTTCATTCCCAAGCTGGCAGAAATTAAGTGCAATATTTCCATGACATCTCTCTACTTGTTACCGAATGATGCATTTTTCACGATAAGTCGAGAAATATCATCCTACAAAAATTCTCATGACAAATCATGGAAGAGTTCTAATTAATTGGAGGATACTGCTAAGATATTGGGGTCTCATACTCAACATACCTAGACTCTGGCATGTAATGTTGGGGCGAGTATAGACTATCCAAATGGCAAATATTGGTCGGAGCCTCATATGATGGAGTCAATGAACGAGGGACTAGTGAGTGTAGTTCATGAGTCCACTCCTATGAATGTATAGGCTCTCCGAATGAAGGCTGATTAATGGAAGCTTGATCACTAAAGTCAATCAAGTCTGGGAAATCATGATGTGCCTGCCTATCCATTTGGTATGTTCAATCGACCATGTTATGCCCTAAGGTCAAGTCGGGATGTGTATATGTAAATTGTTGTCTGGTCCCTACTTGAGGTGAGAATGAAGTATGTGGGGGCATATAATTTTGCCAATCATTTATTTCAGCAGTGTCTTGCTCTTCATTCGATTCTTTGATTCCTGCAAGCTCTCGGGAATAAGGACAGTCAGCCCAAGATGGAAGTGGATCCGACGTGTTAGAATATGGAGTAGGTGAGAAATGCGAAGAAATGGAGAAGTCAGTCGAAGTTCTGACTTCATAATCGGGTTGAGGTGGAACCGACCATGGGTAAGGGTCTCCCGTTGGTGGAAGAGGATACATGGAAGAAGGAGAAGGCGAAGATGAATGGTATATGATCGAGGAGGATTGACCAGAGGTCACAGGGTATGGAGACCAATATCCCGACATCTTAAAGAGGGAAGGGTGGATGTAAGTTGATTGAGGTAGAAAATGTGCAATTAAAAAGGATACACACATAGACAGACTCAAAATAAATGCAAAAGCAAACCCCGAGTTCACACTCAACATGGTAGAGGACCTGAAACCGAGTCCGATTAGTCTGGTTGATTTTAAATGTGAATTTTCAAACAAGTAGCAAAGGTTACGCGACCTATAGGGGAGTCGGCTAAAAGCTAGATGTGTCTCCCCTGTTTAACCTGTCGCCTAAGATACAAATGCCCTTCCTTTCTCCGCTCCTATCACCAACCGAAAGTTCAAGAACCTGCCCCTATCTACTTACAGAGTAGGCGGAGGCTGAAAAGGCTGTAACTTCACCCCTATCTACCTGCCGGAGCAGTCGGAGGCTACTAGCAACTTGTCATGGTGCACCGTAATTGCGCCTCTATCTACCTACCGGAGTAGGCGGAGGCTATTTGGTGCTGGTCAGTTGAACCTAAAGCTCAGCTGGTGATATTTGCTCGGATCGGGGTACGTGATATGGAAGGCGGGGATTTTGGCTCTGCCCTAGGGTGCTCACGCACTCTAGTACCCTCACTCATCCTGAAAACAAGGTCGGGGTTAATTTCCCGCAAACAAGAGTTAAATTTAGTCAGTTTTTTTTGTCCAATTCAATTAGCAATCCCAATTTTAGAGATTAGTTGTCACTGATATTAATCCACGCAAGCAATCACATCTACCGTCCAGTCCCAATTGCTTTATCCTAGGTTAGAGAAATTGAGAGAGAGAATCAGAAAAGCCGATGCAATCGAGAAAATAATGAATGCTTGAGTAAGAATACTTACAGTGCCTCCATCTCTCTACAATGTGGGATGCAATACTAAATTGAAATTTTACACCAAATGGAATGCAAACAATACAAGCCGCTCCTAGATAGGCAGTTCTATTAGCGAGTGAAGAATAGATTGATTTTGGTTAAGATCTGCGGTCTAAGTGCGTCTTTTAATGGTGAAGTGCGGTCCTAAATATTATGAGCACAAACAGGTTCTAAAATAGCTCTAAGAACCACAAGTGCAGGTCCTATTCTACGTAAAGCAACCACACAGCACACGGGGACACGTTTTATTATGACTTACACACGCGAGAACCCAAACGGAAACCGCTAGAAATGCAAACTCTTTTTTTACAAGTTAAAAAATTAAAATCTTTTTGACGTCTCAACAATCGATTTGATCCATGAATCGCCGGCCTCCGATGCACTTCAAGATGCATCGACTTCAAGAAAGCCGCTCCAAGTCCACCGGACCCTTGCATAAAAAGATACAAATGTTAGAGAGAAAAAAATAAATAAAAAAATAAATGAAAAAATAGAATAATTACAAGATGGTTCGGGGATCAGACTATCCGAGTGATTGGAAAACGCAAATCTAATTATCTGAAGTGATCCTAAGCCGTTTCCCCCCAGCAACGACGCCATTTGATAAACCTCGGATCTACCCTTTTAATGGTATCGAATTAGCGATTTTGTTGTATTCAGATAAATCCGGATTGATAAAAAAAATAATCACAAAGATCGATGAATCGTCGAATGAATTAATGCGTGGTTTTATGTTTGTTTAACCTGGACAAGCCCCAGGGCCGACTCAAGGAGGCAAAGGAATAACTCAGGATCAGATTAGATGAATTAAATCGTGGTTTTTCAAGTGGGATTTTTTTAATTTTTTTATGCAATAAAAATACAGATGCACTGATGCGGATGAACTAGGTTATTAAGAAACTCAACAACTTAGCCAAAGATAATTTTAATCTGAAATTAGTTCAAATTGACCAAATTGTATTTTTCATGTGATCCTAATTCAATGATTAATGCAAAATGATTTTTTTTTAGAATTTTCGGATTTAAAATGCATTGATAAAAAATGCAAACTTTTTTAAGGTTTTATGCAATTTTTCGTGCAAATGATATGCAAAAATTTTGAAAAAATTATTGGAAGTGGAATATGATGAAATTAAGCTAGGCTATTTTTTTAGAATTTTCTGATACTATGATTTTTTGTGAATTTTTTTACTGAAAATAGAGCGACTGTGAGTCTTTAATTCCTAATTAATCCACAGAAACGAATTATCCAGAGAGCTATTTATCTCAAATAGATATTTTAATCAGGAATCCATGAGAATTGAAATTTCTCAAAAATCCTATTTATGGATTTAATTAAAAATCAATTACAGAAATCACTCTAGAATTTATTTCATGCAAAAGACAACTCTAATTTTGATGAAACTTGTATAGTAGTTAAAGAGCCATTAGAGTCATCATCTACATTTTTCACAATTTTTAGAGTAAGAAATATGGATATACGAATTTCAGAGCTTAAATGGGCAAGATATCTTTGATTTTCAATAAGAAATATGGATATACGAATTTCAGAGCTTAAATGGGCAAAATATCTTTGATTTTCAATCTCTGATTTTAATAAATAATTGGATGATAAAAAATGCAAATAAACATGCACAAGATAAAGATTTAATTGCTATACAAAATGCTATTTTTGATTGAATAAAACGATGCGATTTTGAGGTCCAAATTATCACTCAAAGGCAGGGGTGTCTTCACAATACAGAAACTGAAATTAAAAAGACAAACTATGCACATAAGCACTTTAGAAAATAAAGAAAGGTAAAGGGGTGAAAGTAGAATTTTCATAAAAAAATAAAAAAATAAAAAAAAATAAAATGGAACTTTGGTAACTTCTCCCGCAAGTAAGGCGCACAGATCGGGAATGGGTGGCTAGGGCTCGCGAGGAGGCAGGGAGGCGGCACATGGGGCGACGACCGCCGCGTGAGGGTTTCGGGCGGCGGCGCCGCAACCGCACGAGGCGGTGAGGAGCTGGGGGCAGCTCGCAGCCGCGACGGCTGGAGCAGAATGACGCGGCAATTGTCGACGCCCGTGCGGTTACGTTGGCAGCCTGGCGGCAAAAGGGGCGAGGCATGGCGGCGCAACGTCGCGTGTGGGGCGGCCGGGAGCAGCGGTAGCACGGGCGGAGCACCAGTGGGGGGCGTTGAGGGGCGGTCAACTGAGGAGCTTTGCGGTGAGGGGACCGGTGCGGTGCCGGTGGTTGCGTGCGGGGGGAATGCGCGAGGCGCACCGCTGGTGCCTGGAGCGTGGTGCTGACGAGGTGGAGGCGGCCACGGAGCGCGTCTGTCAGGCAGTTGGGTAGAGGGGGAATGTGCGCAGTGGCACCGTTGGTGCCTGGAGTGGGGGGCTGACGAGGTGGAGGCGACGAAGGCTGGGGGACCGGTGGGCAGAGGCCACGCTGCGTGCGGAGGGCGCGTGGCAGTGCGTCAGCAGTGTGGAGGGCTGATGACATGTGCTGCGGTGGTGGTCTTGGGCACGGTGTCTGACGGAGCACCGCGCGAGGTAGCAGGGGCTGAGCTGTTTTCTTTTTCTTTTTTTTTGCAATATTTTTTTTGTAATTTTTTTGTAAATAGGAATAAAAAGAGAAATGAATAATGGCGATGATGAATGGTTTGTGATGGTGATGAGGTTTTTGTGTAATGATGTGATGATGAAATGTTGAAAATAGTTTGGTGGTGATAATAGTGATTTGATGAATATGTGATAATAGAAAAAATTTGTTAGATAAAATAAAATGAAAAGATGAAGATAGAATACTTACCCGTGATATCGCCGGAGGTGGAGGAGTTATGTTGTACTCCTATCATCGTTGCCTCAAGAGTTTAGAGTGAGAAGCTCGAAGCTAGGCAACCTTACGAGATGGGTTGCAACAGCGAGAGGTCGCCGGATCGCACCTGAGAAAAATCTCGAGGAGGTTGTCGCTCAACCGTGAAGGAGCTGCATCTGTCACCTGAAACTCCAAGGGGGGCTCACTCCTCTCCTATCGAAAGGTGGATGAAGAAAAATGATGGAGGAGATGTGAATATAAAGAGGAGGGAGTTGGAAAAAAGATGGAGAAAGTGGAGAAAATGGTGGAGGAAGTGGAGAAGATGGTGGCTTGGATTAGAAGGCAAGCAAAGGAGAAGAAATAAAAGGAAAAAATAAAATAGATAAAATAATAAAATAATATAAGTAAGCTACTAAAAATAAAAGAGAAAATAAAGGTAAAAGAAAATATTAAAATAACATTAATTAATTAATTAAACTAAATAATAATAGAAAATAATAAAAAATAAAATCCGAAAATAAAAAATAGGGGGACACGTGGCAGCTCCAGGAGGTGCCATGTGTCGCTCCTAGAAAATTCAAAAGTTAAATGTAAAGAAAAATAAAAAAGAAATAACAAAAGGGCTTAAATCAAAAAGTAGTCAACACAAAAGTCGCTTGTCTCAACGAGATCTACAACTTTCGTGAAGGGTCAAAAATCAAAAGAAGACATCTGTACAAAATGTATTTTTGGGTGATACCTTATAGTTATAAAATACTGCATTTTATCTTTTGTATTTTCTTTGTTATTTTTAAATAAGAGAAAAATCAAAATAAAAATAGCGAAAATATAAAACGAATATTTACAACTTAATCTTTTTTTAGATTTTTAATAATTAAGAAAATAAAAGGATAAAATGCAAGGGTATTTTGGTCAATATATACAATATACAATAGGGGCCCAAAACCCATGTTTTGCATACAAGCTCCGATTTTAATGAAATTGGTCTTGTTTTGAAGGTCTTTGAATGTATATTATTTTAAAAGTGAGTAAACCTAAATCAGACACTGTATGAGAGAGATATATGCAATTTAAAGCTCCTAGTTTCAAACTTGGATTGATTTTATTGGTCAATTTTATAAGTTAGTATTTTTTTGATATTTTTTCTTTATTAGTGTTAGTAATATATACACTATAGAGTTGGTTTTATTGGATTTGGAGTTAGTAAAAAATATATACAAATAGGTGAAATATGGTGAATATACAGGTGAATATTTACAAGTGAATTGGGCTTCTTATTTTATGCAAATATGAATGCTAAAATGCAGATATTATTTATGCATGCATGAATGCTAATTATGCAATATAAGTGGAAATATGCATCTAATTACTCAGGAACAAAGCTCTATTTTCAACTTTTAGAGTGACGAATCACATATTCATCACCGCTCGATCGTGATCGAGCGCTTCACATGATTTTGCATGGTACAGGCCCACAAAAAGTGCAAAATCGTGCGAACCGCTCGATCAAAATCGAGCGGTGCACACACCTACAGCAGACTTTGCTTACCTCCTGCCTGCAGCAGACGATCTGTCCTCATTGCAATAGTAATGGTTAAGATCCCTCTAAAGGTAACAAGAGTTTCGAGTACCAAATAATTTATACGATTATTCACTACAAGAAAAATGAGTTGTGGCCACGGAAAGTGGCTACGGAAATTTGTGGCCATGATAATTCCGTGGCCACTAGTTTCTCGTAGATACAATTCTGTGGTCGAAGCTTCATACAAGAGTTGTGGTCACGACAAGTTCTATGGTCACTTGTAGTGGCAACGACATATTCGTGGTTAGAGAACTCTCACGACGAGACTTGTAGCTACGGCTATTGGCCATGACATGTTGTGGCCAGAGCCCAATTCAGTGACCACAAGTCCCACATCAGTGTGCATAATTCTGTCGCCACAAATTATTTTCCTTGTAGTGATTTGAAGTAGTTTATTTCCTTCCATATATCTTTTTTATTTTCATGAGACATACTATGAGAGTTATGTTGAGAGAATTTGTCATACATGATTCAACGTGTCATCCACTACCTTCACCTCTATGCGCCATCCTCCACCATCCTCCACCTCCCTCTCCACATGTTGCCTCCTTCTACCTCCCACTCTACAGTCATTGTTCGCATCTGCCTCCACGAACGACCTTCACATTCACCTCCACGTGCCACCACTCTCCCCCTCCACCTCCTCGTAATACCACCTCCACATGTTGCCGCTATCCACCTCAACACACTGACCTCGGTCGTCGCCTCCAACGTGTCACCATCCTCCATAACTATGAATCTCCCTCTGCCTTCAAGTGTCATCCTTCACATCCACGCTATCACCATGTATCCCCACACGCAATCATCCTCCTCCACCTGCCAATAAAAAATTTGAAAATTGAAAATTGAATTTGAAAAGGTAAAGGAGAAAATGGTGGAGATATTTGTTGAATTCTCACCGGGAGAATGTCAAAATGACCATAGCAGATTTTACTCAATAAAATAATTTAGATAGCATGCCTTTAATAAGAGTCATATGATTAAAAATAAATGAACACGATGAAAAGCTTTCTGCAAATACAGGTATACCTCACCTCGTTGCAAGTTCCGCTACATACATACGATAATTGAGAATGGATATGATTGTTATCATTTCATGTTATAGTCACTCACTTGCAAATGTTTATTTCAAAAGTTAACTTGTTGTGCATATTGGGTTTGCTAAGTACGAGAGATTGCAGGAAAGTTCGATAAATATTCAAGCATCATCTGCCATCTAGCATGGTAGTTATCGGAGCATGGCATCACACTAGGCCATAAAAATTGCCTACGTGGTGATTATCATGGTTTTTCGTCTAGTTCAGAATCCAATTCTGACTCTGCAACACATTACTAATACATGTAACAAATGTGGTGATTACGCCGATAATAATACACCACAACATATATTTACACCTCTATTTTACAAACATGTTTGTATTTATATTCAATATATTGATTTAAAAGTATTAAAAATCATATTTTTTTGATAAAAAAAATCGAGTTTAAAATCATTTCCATGATTTTCCACAACTTTAGTGGTGAAATTTCTCTTTCTGGACTTTGTCGAAATGAAACATAAATCCAAAAAAACTAGGTGCGAGGATAGATATACTGAACATAAGTGTTGAAATTGCCAGGTAGAAATGGGTAGGTCTCATGGACATGTTGTGTCTCATGATATGATAGGCATTACCAACATTCCGCTTAATCAAAATCAAGCATTGTCCAATTTGCTTCTCAAGGTCTTCATCTCGAATGTTATAAAAAAAACATGATCAAGATCTTCACAAAGAAAGTAGTAGTGTCTGTAGAAATGGAGGTAGTGTTAGGTGTAATTGATCATGTATTCATTAGTCGCCATTAGCCCTTATTTTATCCCGATGAAAAGTTGCCTATATTTCTTGACCCAATGATGTGAGGATAATTAGGTGTAGAACTCCTATCCAATCATGTCCATGTGAGGGGCCTGTCCTAGTTCTCTATGGTTGTATACCACTAAGTAGTTAGTGCACTTGTTTAGAGAGCATCAACTAATAGTCATCACTCAACAACATGAATCATCTTTATTATCTTGGCCACTCTATCCATCCACAACTCTAGTTCAGTTTGCGTAGTATATCCATACAAGGGGTATATTGGACCTTTAGGGTCCGTTTGGTTACTGGATTACCTCGCGATAACCCAATGTACCCTCCTGCATTCTCGAGTTGGAACTCCATCACAAATCAAGGTGACATTACATCACATTCCTTATTCCAACCCTTTCAAACCCTCATAACCATCCAAACAACTAGTATTCACAGGAAGGTACCTCAACCCACCCCAACCCAATAACCAAACAGACCCTTAGTATGCAGAATATATGACCTGATTCTTTTGAAGATCCTTGGATCTGTCAAGTCAATGGATACAGAAGGTTGTATGTTACCCTCTTCGTCCTGGAAAGGTTAATAAGAGGGGTTGTCCTATCATAGAATGACCTTTTGCTATCACAATATGGCTCTATGCCTATATTACATGGATTGAATGAGTGTGCACGTTTTCTAACCGATATCAAGATTGAAATGAGGTGGCTCATTATAGAATTGAGTTGATTAGAGAAATAATGGACATCTTCACAGAACATAGACACTCTCCTAGTAACTCATGCTAGTAGGATGAAGTCATATTTCAAATAGCAATGATAGCCTAACATACATAAGAAGGAATGAAGTATCATGTTCTATCCCATCAATGATGCCCCTCCTTGACATCCACTAGAACCAGTGGCATGTGCCTTGTGGAAAACCATAAAATGCATCTATAATCTCTGATATTTAGCAAGACCAATTTCATACATATTAGATTAATATATGTAATATTCATGATATAGCAGAAAATTATATGAAAAGAATCACAATCCTTTTTCAATTAGAATATTAAATATCAATGTCGACATGAAGATCTGAAAGACATGATTTAAAGAAATGTCCAACTACTATATGACTATATGCTCATGTTAGTATCTGTCTCTAGTACATCTCTTACAATATAATAAAAGGAAGGAAAGTAAGCTGCAAAAGCTATAGAAGTTATACAAAAAGTATCATACCTAGTGTGCTATGGATAAGTGTGCTTCATTACTTGTCATGAACAAATATCGATTTTATAAAATGGTAGCTCAAAATCACCATTAGATCACATAAAAGGGAAACGAAGACTTGGTCGAGATTGAGGAAAAACATCTATGGAACTACAAACATTATTACGAAAGTTTGTTAGCAGGTAGATGACGTTGAGTGCCAAGATGTATTACTAAAGAGTGAGAGAGTTCATCAAGTTATGCATATTTCAAGGGTCTTGAAGCTTCCATCAAATCGCATCCCACAAGTCGGGATGAAACAACAAGAACATAACAAAACCAAAAGAACGTCTAGCCAAGGATGCAAAATTAGTCGGCGACAAGGGAGAGCCATTCATCAAGAAGCAGTAAGAGGAAGCTTTTTCATCAAAAATAAATACCCGTGGGCTTATTTCCCATTTTATCTTAGCACTATGGATCTCATTCATTTAGAGAGATGATTACGATTAGAAGTTAAAAACAATTCTTGCATGGTCAATAACTGTATTATCCGCAGATATCTTTTTTTCCCATTGTCGCATGTCACACTCCTATAAAGCCCAAAGAAGGGTGCTACAATATCGGATTTTTAAGTTATAACCTCTAACGATAGGAACATGTAGTCGCTCAGTAGTATGGAGAAAAATTTTCACCTAGTTAGTAGAAGATTTGCCAATTTATCAAAGCAATTGGAAAATAGAGTTTTTCTTTACTTGAATGTAAATGATGGTTCCTCCATCATAATGTTTTAGTTGGAGAAGAGTTCCTAGAACTTAACACTTTGGAAATAATACTATGCAAGTGTCAGTAAAATAAAGGATGTAGATGTTATTGAAATCAAAAGATCATTACTACTCTTGGCTTTACAAATTTCTTGAGTAAGTAATTACTCTTAGGGCTCGTTTGGTTGCAGGGTTGGGCAGGGTTGGCTTGGCCCAACCCGGATTGGCCCTGCAACCAAACAGGGTTCTCCTCCTCACAGTTTACTATTCACAGGGGTACCCCTGCCCAACCCAACCCTGCCCAACCCTGCAACCAAACGGACCCTTAGGGTGTGTTTGGATAGTGGGTTTAGGTGGGTTAGACTGGTTGCAGGTAACCCATTTTTGGGTTTTGGTGTTTGGATAGAGGGTTAAACTGGTGGTGTGTTAGAAGTGGGTTTATTGTGATATGATTGTATTGAAATTTGAAAAAGTGAGTAGTTATTGTGATGTGATTGTATTGGAGTTTGAAAAAGTGAGTAGAAGTGGAGTAGTTTATAATTTTTATATGATATGATGGTATAGTATATTATTTTTTGATGGAATTGATAATGGAGAATTGATTTATTTAAATTTTTTAATAAGATAAAAAACGGGACCCACATGGAGGGAGAAAATATGGGGTAAGGGGGGTAAACCACCCCAAGGGAGGTTTACCCCCTTGTGCCGAACGACACCTTAGTTTTTAGATTTTTCTTGAGAAGATGAACCCCTCATTCTTTAGAGTTTTCGGAAGTTGTTTTAACTCCAATTATATAGATATTTACTAAGATGAGTTAACTCTAACTCTCTAGAATACTCTTGTATCCATTCAACTCCAAGATGAATTACCCCCTTGAGTTCGACCTTGAGACTTGCCTAAGTACAATAAATAATCGATCACAAGATTAATTTCAGACACTATTTATTATTTGATTGTCATTTTTGATTGACTCGTTCTTTATCACCTGCTACAACCAATACTAATTCTTTATAATTACGAGTAGTAGAGAGCACGTCTTTCACCCATATGATCCCTTTGAGAGATCATATTATCCATATGCCCTTATATGTACTCCATTGTGTCGGTGTATAGACCTTGATTAGGCCATAAACCTGATGGTATGCTAAATGTACATATAAATATGGTGATACATCTGTCTCCGATCAGAGGATGTGTGCCTATATCGTGACAACATACGATATAGGTCTTGGTCATCTCTATCTCGCTAGGACAACTCTTTGACCTAACTTATCCAACACCTCTGAAACATTATTTCTATGCAGAGGACATGCATCAAGAGGTTAGTCGGATGTCAACCTATGGAGTAAGGATTGTCATCTCCCACTCAGGTTGGAGATCCTTTCTTAATAATCACTTGATGGTGTGGTTGGTTCCTCAAGGTGCCATATGGAATATGGGTCATGCTGATTATTGACTAATGCATGAAAATAAAGAAAATGAATAAAAAACAGCAAATGACATCAAATGCAAAAAAATGCTCAAAATAAAAAATATTGGCCTAAATGCATTCTATAATGTTCATGAAATATTCAAATGCAAGTGGTCCCAAGAGTACAAATTATGAATTTTTTGGAGATATTTTATAGGATAAAATCCAAATTTTTTGTGTGTTTTGTATATTTATATTTGGTTTATGCGCACAATAAATGCATGTAAAAATAAAACATGATGAAAAATAATTAAATAGGCATAAATTATTTTTTTTAGATTTTTATGAGTTAAGAAAATATCAGAATCAAATATAGAAGTTAATTATGTACATGTGACTAGGTCAAAATGCACAAGTCTAGAGGTCTCTTTTTTATAGTTAATGGTATTTTACATTTTTATTTTTATGTTCTTAGTTAGAACATGAGATGAAAATGAGAAATGAAAAGAATTAAATAAAAAAGAGTTAAATATGTACATGAATTAATAAGTAAAAAATCAGTAAATGTGTATAATATACAAATCGCTCCCAAAACCCAAGTTTCACAATGAACTCTGATTCAGTAAATGTGTATAATATACAAATCGGACCCAAAACTCAAGTTTCACAAATGAACTCTGATTCTTTTAAATTTTATATTGATTTGTAGATAATTGAGTGCACATCAATTAAAAAGTGAAAAGAGTAAAGTTGGACAATGTATATGAGATATATCAGTATTTATGACTTTCTATCCTGAATTAGCATTTATGTTTATTTCATATATAAACAAGTTAGTATTTTTTAAGATTTTTCATTGATTAATATTAATGATATGTACACAATGGAGTTGATTTTGTGTCAATTGGAGTTAGTGTGAATTAACTAAAAATGAGTGAAGTTAGGTGAATTTATACAAGTGAACATCAATGCAAAATGAAATGCTAATTTATGCAAATTATTTACAAGTACACGAATGCTAATTATGAGTTATAAACACATGATTTCATCTAATTACTCAGGAAGAATCTTTTTTTAGCTAATTAGAGTGACGAAGCACATATTCATTAGCTATCACCACATCTTAGATGGTAGCATTCCATGACCAGTTGAGAACCATAGATGAGGCTAAGTCTCAGGTCAGAAACATGGTTGGCATCATGCAAAATCGTCGTGCATCCGATGTTAGTCTCAAGTATGATGGTGCATGCGCCAAAAATCTTGTTGTAACTATTATTCCCCATCTTGACTCACCAAAAATCACCTTTTTGTAGGAGGTTAAGTACACCATGCATGGAGTCATACGGTAAGAAGCAGCGGTATCAAGTGCCTACTCAGAGTCATTATTGTCTGTTGTAGGCATTTCTTTTGCACGGTGAGAGCCACATCTTCCTCATTGTCATCAGACACAACTATATCTATATTCTCATATTTATTCTTTTTGTTGTCCTTGGCTTCAACTTGCTTTCTTTTCAAGATCCAACAATCTTTCTTCCGATGGCTCGGCTTCTTGCAGTGATGGAACTTGCCTATAATATTTGACTTGCCCACAGATTTCAACCTCTCATGTGTTCTCTATCTGCTATTAAACATGCATTTTCTCTCAACTACACACTCATGCGAAGAAGAGGATGAGACATCTACATATGGTCGACATCCGATCTCATCGTTTAAGAGACTACTCTTGACCATAGACATGGTCAACTTTCCATCCATATCAGAGTTGCTCACAGTGACCGCCAACGTCTCCTAGCTATCTGATAGAGATCCCAGTTGAAGATGCACATGTAGCTCGCTATCTAGCATCATGCTTATAGAACTCAACTAGTTGATAAGGCTTTGGAAATCATTCGAGTGCTCTGCAACATTTGTCACATCCTTATACCGGTCTTCTTCTCATATAGCTCTGTTAACTTTTCCCATAGCATTTTGGCATTTATCTCTTCTGCAATATGGTGAAACATTGATAAATCCAACTACTTCATGATAGTCCTGACGGCTTTCCTGTTCAACATCGTCCAATCTCCATCAAACAATTCTTGTGGTTTGGTTTTATCACCCTCCACCAGATCAAGTAGGTCCCAAGAGCACAAAATACCCTCAATCTTGGCTTTCAAGATCTTCCTGTTGTTGCTTGTCAACTTATTCATCATCCCCTCGTTGTTTTTGTCCATCTCTTCAACCAATGGCTCTGATACTACTTGCTGGGATTAAAACATGAGTAATTGTTACTTGCGGAAACGCTTGGGATGGAAACCCTCTATCCCTAACCGTGATGGAAGAGAAGCAAATAACTATCACGAGGAAATGAGGAAGCAAATAAACCATAGATAAAAAACACAAAGAGACATGATTTTTAACATCGAAACCCAAATCATAAAAAAATTGGAGATTACAACATCTCTTTTGTAATACCCATTACAGGAGAGGATCATTGTCCCTAAGATCAAGGGTTTCCCAAGGAGGCCGAGTCCATAATACTTCAGGTGTCAATGCACTTGTTAAATTCATCTAGACCACAAGGATCAGGTGACCGATGACTCTTCTCATTGCAACTGAATCGGATGCCATGAAAGCCTCCAAGGATTGACCGGGGGAGGAGCATATCACAATTGTCTTGTAAATGATCAGTCCATAGGGGTCGCCTTTTTGAAGGGCAGTTATAACCATACACAATTTACAACTTTGGGATGCAAGGTCCTTCTTAAGGAAGGACCTTGCATCCCAGAGTTATAAGACCATGCATCTTCCTTCCAAGATCCATGGGCCTTCAACTAGCGGATTAATATAGTAATAAATACAAAAACAAGAACAAATACAAGTTTCGTTGTTTAACTTCAAAAGATTCAGCTTTGTTTATATTATCTAGGGACATGTAGCACCGCTGCTTCTTTTTCTTGATGACCCATCATGCGCGACTTTCCCTTCTTTAGAGATTCACCACATGTGTGGAAATCAGAAAGCATGTTAGCATCATCAGTTGACGCAAGTGAGTTACTTAATGTGGATTGTGGACATTTTCTATATTGTCATATAAGTATCTAATATAAATGTTTGCAACCCCTTCCAACATATAGTGTGCAATTATTAGGGATGCAAACGGACGTATCCTTATCCGTTTTTGAATACAAATACGGATGCGAATACGGATATTGACAGATATTAAAATCTATCTTAACATATTCTTAAAAAACGGATACGGACGTAAACCAGATAATGATTGCATACGAGTAATGTTAGAAATAATCTACAGAATCGACTTAAATATATACAAATTGGATGGAAAACACATGATATAATTTTTCTAAATGTGATTATATCATAAAAATTATACAAATATGGTAAAAGGAGGTATAGAATTATGTTATATATGGTTAAAAATAAATCTACGACTATGTTTATATACGAAAACGGATATACAGATACGGATGCAGATGTTTGCGGATATCAAAATTATATTCATATGCGTACCCATTTTAAAACGGATACAGATGTTAAAATATGTATAAAACAGATACGGTGACGGATCAGATACGAATATATCTATAATCGTTTGCATCCCTAACACTTATCGATCCATCAACCTTGTTTTTATTATAGACCTTTCATTTCAAGAAGAACAATTACCTAGTGTATCAGGTATAAGAACTAAATAGTTATTCATTTTAAAAATAAATAAACCAATTTGATATATGTTATTTTCAAAAAAGAAAAACAATTTGATGTATGTGTGTATACCTATCGAGGATACTTGGCAAGTCCATCTAATTTAGCTCATATGATGCTCCAAATAGTCAAATTATACAATATAACTACCACATTTTGTTCGAGAGTTACCATATCATAGAAAAAGAGAGATGGGATAACAGAATTGATTTGACCTTGAAAATAGCTTGTGTCCACCATTAAGGTCTCTTGTGCTTTTTTCCGGGCCAGAGGCAGACACATGGAGTTGCGGCCATCGAAAGTTGGATTGTGGTGGAATAATCTCCTGTAAATAGTAATTGTTTGGATGGCTAGAAGATTTGAAATGGTAATTTTAATGTGATGTGATATCACATTGCTTGTGTTATATTAACTGATTTTCTGATTATAATACACATTTGATGTTTAACTTCTTTATTTGAACGTGGTTAAAAACATTATAATAAAAAAATGTGGGATCTATGTAACTAACTACCACCCGAAAATGCAGGGGTAGAGAGCTAAGGGTAACTAGTTTATATTGGAGCAACCTGGCAACCAAGTGAGCCTTAAGGATGAGATGGCTTGATGTAAAAAAGCTAAGCTAAAGGAAAACCGAGTGACATGAAGGTAATTCGAAAATGTTATTTTCACTTGTTTGGAAGCAACCATTAGAGAGCAGATAATATCATTGAAACCTTATAAAAGTGTAGTAATAGTTAACATCAAAAGAAAAGAGGTTAAACTAGCGAGTAACTTTATGTTAGCTTTGAAGATGGAATTTGATGGTGCAGGTTCTATATAAGAAAAGTATAATTTTAATAGATAAGCTCGAGTCATATATGATAATTCAGATGATAGGAATTAATATAATATATTGGCATTCAAGCTTCTACACCAAAAGCGGGAGCATTAAGCCAACCTTCCAATATCCACCGCATCGTTATTCTGATCGAAGTCTTATCTATGTACTACTTCTTTCTTTCCTCCCAATCAACTTTGCACAGCGATTCAAGGATGAAAATAGATATAGATATATTCGATTATTCATTTACCATATTCAAACAAATACCAAATATGATATCTATATTCAAATATTAATCGAATATAGATATCGGTTGTAAAAAATTTTGAATATGGATATAAAAACGACAAAAAATCCGGATTTAAATCTAAATATCCGAATACGAAATAATACATGCATTCGTAGATAGATACATACTTATAATAATGTGCTTAGTAAAAGATTAAGCTTAACCCAAGTCCATACGTCCCCTAGACATCCGACGACTACTATCTCTTAGCGTCAACAACTTTGTAGGAAACATAGTAGAAGCCACAAGCATTTTTCAAAGCCTCGACGACTATATCTATAGAGCAGCCCCTCTGCAACTATAAGTTTATCGGTTGGCAAAATAATTTTATTATGATGAATATATATTGCAATGGTATCTTTTCTATACCACTCCATACTTGATACTTATTCGATTCAAATGTATAGTTTATCTTTATTCAATTCCATTTATATATTTGCTTAAGTCGGTCTTTTTCCGATTCAGATTCATATCCGATAAATACTCGACCTGAATTCGTATCCGATTATGTTAGAATATGGTTCCTTTAATTCATATCTGACTCGTATTCGTATCCATATTTGATATAGATAACACGAATGTCGATATGAAGAACCATATCTGAACTGTATCCGATCCGTTTCCATACCTACAACCATCTGCACATCAGCCTTGCTCAAGGAACAATTGTACTTGTGCAATGTTTCACTATACTATATCCCTCCCTACACAGTTGTCGCATCACATGTTTAAATTTCATGTAAATGTATGTTACTCTGACCTATCCATTGGTCGTCATCCCCTGGTAATTTCTTAATTTCTGGAATCAAAGATCCAATCTCATTACCTTTATATTTAGCCATCTTATTTAAGATATCATATAAATCAAGACATTTACTGCAGTAAACTGTAATAAATTCAGACCCTGATCTTTGTAGGCTAGTTGTTCAATAGCAAGTATGAATGAAAATATAAGGGACACCCCTGTTCACTCCTACTCCAGGGAAACTGGATAGAAAAAAAAAGAACAATAAAGTATAATTCTTTAAGAATTAAGGAGCAAAGCAAACCAAAAGTGGAAGTCAGATCAAAAGAAATCAATACCTCATTATTAGTCCGCAATTTACATGATTAAGGGAAAGCACAAGGACTGAAGTTCCAATACAGGCATACATTATTTTTCCCTCAAATATATCCCAACTATGGTATAGTCCTCCAATGCTCCCCCCCTCTGGGTGACAAGATGTGATTTCAATGGCACTAGTACACCAAACTCAAACATACAGATTTTCCACATTGCACTCGCCCGAGAACACTTTGATGCTCTGAGGTGAACCACAGCTGCCTTCGGTAATAATGGCTCTATCATTCGCAGCCATATGCACGATAATCTTATAAATCATCTCGATCTGCACAAAAGAACGACATGAAATTTAGGTTCAAAGCTGAAGGACTTTATTTGCACATTATGATGGAGAATTTTGTGGTGATTGTGCAAATTTTTGACCTCTTCAGGAGCATGACAGCGATCTGCAATCTCATCGATTGTTAATGGCTCAACAGGATCTTTACAGCTGAAGGGTTAAAGAACAGTGAAAAATGTTAGAAATCCGTAAAACAACATAGGGATTTTTACCCGGCAGACCCTGAAATCTTTTCCAATTACCGCTACGACCTTCGAAACATCCTAATTCCTCCCCCAACCTCGTAAACTTGCTCCGTCTTACCCAACAAACCCTGCCGTCAAATTTAACTATATTTGAGTCAAATACTTAGGTTAGTCTTGAGTTAATCTAACCAGTTTACCATCCAACGGCTGGGATTAGCCAAAATAAAAAAAAAGAATAAGAAAAAAATCCTGCCAAGGGCACCGCCGCGTGCCCGTGCTGGGCATGGGCACCGCCGCGTACCCCTCCCATTCCGCACCACCGCCCGTTTCCGCTTCCTCCTCGTCGGTAACGAGATCCTCTCCGACCTCTCCATCCGGAACTCCACCTGGCCCTTCCTCGTCCCCGCCATGTCCAACCTCCGCACCGCCCTCGCCGTCCGTTCCATGCGCTACGTCAAGCTCGGCACCACCCTCGCCATGGACGCCCTCTCCGCTTCCTTATCCTTCTCCGGCGCCTTCCGTGACGATATCGCCGCCACCGTCATCCCGCAACTTCTACACTTCCTCCGATCCTCGGCTACCGCCACTTCGACACCGCCCAGCGTCTACGGCACCGAGGCCCCCCTTGGCGGCGGCGGCAGCGGGGGGCGAAGCAGAAGCGGCGGCCGAGGGGGGCGAAGCAACAGCGGCGGGGGGGGGGGGCGAAGCGGTGGCGGCGGGGCTTCGAGGAAGACGGTAGGGAGGGGCGAAGGCTGAGGCTGTGGGGGTGGGAAGGATATGTGAAGGAAGAAGAGGGGGAATGGCATTGAATGTAAATTTGACAAACAAAATGGGTATAATGTAAACGAATATAACGGAATCCGGTTAGTTTTAACGGGCAAATAGATGGGAGTTAACCACAGGGTTTGTAGGGTAAAGGTTAACAAGTTTACGAGGTCGAGGGAGGAATTAGGATGTTTCGAAGGTCGTAGCGGTAATTGGAAAAGATTTCAGGGTCTGCCGGGTAAAAATCCCAACAACATAATGACGGAGTATCAGTCTCAAATCCATTTGGCCTATTTTTATAACCGCTAAAATCACACTATTTCGGAATGCACTGCCATGAATGGCTTACAATATAAATTCCAGATGGTTTCTCAAAAATAGTTCCCACAGCAGCATATAAGAGGAAATTGCAGGTTAGACTGGAGAGCCGCCAAATGATAAAGTTTAACAGTGATGGGCAGAGTAGTTTGGACAAACAAAATTGGTGCTTCTCCACAGCACTGTATAAGAGGAAATTGCAGACTGGTTGGAAAGCTTCTGGCTCACATCGAGTTTGCTTTCTGAAGCACTTTGCATTGGCAACTCAGTAGGCATCAAAGAGGTTGTTGGAGTATCCAAACAGCCAGCACAAGTTTCCAAGGAAGATTTTAGCACACCCAGATCCCCTGCTGTTAGTGGGCTTACAGCAAATTCGATCAGAGGGTCTCGATGAAAACTGCCTTTAAAGGGCTGGTTTGGATATGGAGCCTAAGTGGAAAGCCAGTAAATCATTATTTCCCCGACTCCCTCTTTAATACCAACAGCCACATAAATAACCAAATTAAACTGATACCTCTGCGGACAACAATCTACGAGATGACACATTTAGTTACTACTATGGACACTGTGTTACCCAAGTTTAAGTTCTACAACCATAGTATTTGTTTAACCTACTAAAACATGACATGCAACTAACCTGAATAGCAATTTATATGGTTGCACAACCTAGTTAGCTTGTTGATCTGGTAGAAGTTTGTAAGCTTCGGTAATAATATGAAAAATCTGGTCATTAATGAAAATCGCGGTAAATAAAAGCAGGCAGGATAGTTTGTATTGATCACACAAAGGTGTGTCAATTTTTGTAATATCATGAACGACCTGCTAACTATAGAATATCACAGTAAATAAAAGCGAAGTATGATAGCTAAATGAATAACATGGTACATAAAAGCAAAGTGTGATAGTTTGATTAGATCTAGAAGAGAGAGGTGTCCTCCAATAATAATATGAATAATTAGGTAACTGTTTGATAGGCGATAGCAAGGTAAAATAGATGCAGGGATGAAAAAAACAGTCTAAACGGCCATTTAAACGCATGCAGTGCTCGACCGCATCGTTTAATCAAAAGTGGGTCCATAAACAGGTGGGCCGCATAAGCGGCCTTAAACAGCCGTTTAAACGGCCTAAGCGGTCTTTTAAACGGCCTTAAACGGCCTTTTAAGAACATGTATCTTCTTTCTTCAAAGAATCACCATTATCTACGACTTTTTAGATTCATGCTATGAATTGTAATTGTTTATGTTGTCTATTTGGCATTTGACTACAAATTCTAGTTGTTTATATTATTTATTTTGACATTTGGATGAAACGTTCCTTGAATTTGACCATGTTTGATCTATATCGTGAATGTTGGAGCACTCATGTATATGCGCCTATTGTGTTGTAGGAGGGTAAATGGATCCTGGAAATGGATCCCTCCAGGATCCATTTACCCCATCCAGTGGTTTAGTCCCACATCGTCCAATGGTGGGACTTGGAGGCCCTGCGAAGGCTATATAAGGAGCCCCAGGTCTCCTGTAACAGATGAGAAAGTGCAATGAGAAACACGCCCCCTTTAAGGGCTTCTCTCGTGGTTTCATCCCGCTCCTGACGGAGTAGGGTTCCACGTAAAATCTTGTGTTCTTTATGTTTATCTTTATTTCTATGCTCTGATTATCGTTTCCGCTTCCACTTCCGCTTCCGATTCTCTAACATGGTATCAGAGCGGGATCGATTCTTGAGGAATTTTATATTCTTTATTTTTATTATTCGAGATTCGATTGTTAGATACATTTTCCACTGTTCTTGAAGATCATTATTTTTCAAGATTCGAATTTTTTTCGGAGATCTGCACAAAATTTTGGTTCAAGAATTCTAGGGTTTTCCAAAACCCTAGATCCACAATTTCAGGCCGCATGGCGCCACCTTCTGCCATCTCCAAGTCCAGCAAGTCTCGTGGCCTTCCTTGCGAGCCCTTGCAATGAAGCAGGTCTCCAACGATCTCTCTTTCCAAGCCGCACCCCCTAGTTGTATACATCTCTGAACCAGGTGCGAAGTGATCTATGCGAGCCCCTTCCATCTCGCATCTACGTGCGAGCTTTGCGCGCATCTCCAGGCGGCAGTCATGCCACCCGCTCCAGCAGTTCAAGGCGAGCAACAGGCGCGGTATCTTCTCCAGGCGATCTCAAACCCAGCAGTTCAACTCGCGCGACACCTTCAAGGGCGGGTGTCTCTCTCCAGGCGGACCCCCCCACCCCCCGGGTGGGAATCATGCAGGCTCGGCTCCAGCGCCTCTCCCTTCGGTGCATCGTCATCAAGCTGCACATACGCGCAACCCCAAGCGCGCGCGAGGTTCCCAGGCACGGCCCCAAGCCGCGCGACTCCAGCCATCCTGTGCTTCGATCCCTCAAGCATCGCCATCTCCAGCATCAGCGGGGGGCAGCACCAA
>JAZKJV010002144.1:1800000-2104385 GCA_037367405.1 Ottelia alismoides | reverse complement strand
TCGAGCCTGAGATGTACCCAGTCATCATCTCCGCCGATCTGACCGGAGAGCAAGAATCCCGTTTGATGGGGGTTCTTGAAAAGAACCGCAAGGCAATCGGATGGAGCGTAGCAAATCTCCATGGGATTAGTCCATCGTTGTGCTCCCACCATATTTATCTCAAGGAGGGGGCGAAGCTGTCGCGTGAGTTCCAGCGGCGGTTGAACCCCAACCTGAGAGAGGTCGTCATGAAGGAAATCTCAAAATGGTGGAGCGCAGATTTTATTTATCCCATTTCCGACTCCAAGTGGGTCAGCCCCTTGCATGTGGTGCCCAAGAAGACGGGCATCACGACTGTGATCAGTGAGTCGGGAGAGGATATTGCTACACGAGTACCTACCTCTTGGCGGGTCTGTGTTGACTACAGGAGAGTCAACCAGGCCACTAAGAAGGACCATTTCCCCCTGCCTTTTATTGACCAGATCATTGACAGACTGGCAGGGAAGATCCATTACTGTTTCCTGGATGGGTACTCGGGCTACAACCAGGTGGCCATCGCTCCTGAGGATCAGGAGAAGACCACCTTTACCTGTCCCTTCGGCACATACGCCTTCCGACGCATGCCATTTGGGCTATGCAATGCCCCTGCGACATTTCAGAGATGCATGCTGTCGATCTTTTCGGACATGGTAGGGGAATGTTTGGAGGTCTTCATGGACGATTTCTCGGTCTACGGCGACGGATTCGACTCATGTCTTGACTGCCTAGACCGGGTACTCCAGCGATGTATAGAGGTCCATTTGGTGCTTTCTTGGGAGAAGAGTCACTTCATGGTGACTCAAGGGACGGTGCTTGGCCATATCATCTCCAACAGGGGCATGGAGGTTGATCCGGCCAAGGTTGATGTCATTAGAAAACTCGCACCGCCGTCCAATTTGAGGCAGCTACGGTCATTCCTGGGGCACGTTGGTTTCTATCGGAGATTTATTCATGATTTCAGCAAGATTGCCTGGCCGTTGACTGACCTCTTGATGAAAGACACCAAGTTCCTTGTTGATGACAAGTGTCTTTCGTCCTTTGCGACTCTCCAGCAGTGTGTGATTGAGGCTCCTATTCTCCAGCCGCCTGATTGGTCTCTCCCATTCGAGATCATGACGGATGCCTCCGATTTTGCCGTAGGGGCCGTGCTGGGACAGAGGAGGGATGGGAGTCCCCTTTGCTATTCACTACGCTAGCCGCACATTGGATTCCGTGCAGCGGAATTACACCGTCACAGAGAAGGAGATGCTAGCCGTAGTATTCGCCCTAGATAAGTTTCGATCTTATATCATTGGATCTAGAGTGACCTTGTACACCGATCACACTGCCATCCGATACCTCATGGCAAAGAAGGATGCCAAGGCAAGACTTACTAGATGGATCCTTCTACTCCAGGAGTTCGACATTGAGATCAAGGATAAGCTTGGAGTCAAGAATGTGGTGGCGGATCACCTCTCCCGTATAGAGCAGCCTGAGGAGTCTGAGCAGATTGATCCCATTTGTGAGACCTTCCCAGATGAGGCGATCCTTGCTATCGCCTCACTCCCGTGGTATGCCGATATTGTGAACTTTCTCGTTGCTGGGAAAGTACCACAAGATTGGCCCAGGTAGAGGCTTGAGACCTTCCTTGCGAAGGCCAAGTCCTACCACTGGGAGGATCCCATCCTTTACCACGAAGGAGGGGATAGCGTCTGGCGTCGGTGCATTCCTCAGGAGGAGCACCATAGCATCCTCACTTACTGCCACAAGCTTGAGGCAGGAGGACATCATTCTGGGAGGAGAACGACACAAAAAGTGCTCCAATCCGGCTTGTGGTGGCCTACCCTCTTCAAGGACTCTGATGAGTTCGTGAAGAGGTGTACTGACTGTCAGAGGATGGGCACTTGTGGACAGCGTGATATGATGCCGATGCAGCCCATTCACTTCTGTGAGGTTTTTGACGCATGGGGCATCGATTTCATGGGTTCATTCCCTAAGAGTCAGGGATTTGAGTACATTCTGTTGGCCGTTGATTATGTTAGTCGTTGGGTTGAGGCTATCCCCGCCCGAGCCGCTGATGCGAGGACAGTTTGCAGATTTTTGAGGAAGCACATCATCACGCGGTTCGGTGTTCCTCAAGTTTTGATTTCAGATGGGGGGTCTCATTTCATCAACGACCAGGTGAAGGCCCTTTCTAGCGAGTTCGGTATAGACCATCGTGTTGCTACACCTTACCATCCACAGACGAATGGTCTAGCCGAGGTGTCGAATAGGGAGATCAAGACTATACTGCAGAAGTCGTCCGCCCTGACCGAAAGGATTGGTCACAGCTTTTGGACTCGGTCTTGTGGGCATATAGGACGTCTTGCAAGACACCATTGGGCACATCTCCCTTTCGCCTCGTATATGGCAAGCCGTGCCATTTACCTGTTGAGCTGAGGCACATGTCACTATGGGCAGTTACTGATATACTTATGGATCCAGATGGAGTAGGAGACCAGAGGAGGGCAGAGTTGGCAGCCCTGGAGGAGTTGAGAGATACCGCCTTCTCAAATAGCCTACATTATAAGGAGAGAGTGAAGGAGTGGCATGATTCTCACATCAGCCACAAGCATTTTGAGCCTGGTCAGAGAGTATGGCTGTTTGATGCGAGGATTCGTTTATTTCCAGGGAAGCTACAGAGAAAGTGGAAGGGACCCTACTTGGTGAGAAAGGTACACGACAACGGTAGCATTGATATATCTGAGTTGTCTTCTGAGAGTACCTTTCGAGTGAACGGCCAACGACTCAAGCCATTTTTAGATCATGAGCCGCGGGTCGTTGATCTTGCCCCTATTCATTTTGCGTGAGATGTGGTCTTTGACTCACATCTAATGCATCTCACGCATGAGTTTCACTGATCTTCCACCTTGTATAGATCCAGATGTCTATATCACTACATTCTTTAGTCCCACATCCCTTTTTTCATCCTTTGATTATGCTATACTTAGGGTGCACTTTACCCTAAGTATAGGGGGGATGCAGGACCTTCGGGTATTTCTATTGTTTCTTTCTACCCCTATTTTTGCTGCCTATACTTAGGGATATTTCACCCTAAGTATAGGGGGGTAGACCCTGTACATTCTCCACTCGGTTTTCCCTTAGTGTACAGCCTGCTATACTTAGGATTACTTGATCCTAAGTATAGGGGGTAGACCTGAGATCCTCTTGACTTTTCTGTTTCATTCATTCGTCTTTGTATATAGCCTTCCTTTTCACTTCCTTATACCTAGCACGAGTTATGTCTTCTTCATCGCTCTTGACTCTGAGGACATTGTTCGAGCTAAGTATAGGGGGATGTGTATATATTTCATATATACTTTAGCCATAACTCGTACTTTGTGTGAGTATGTTAATAAATAAAATGGCTAAAAACCCTAAAAATCACAAAAATTAAAAATTTTTCATGAACATAAACATTCTTTTATTTGCACATAAATAGCTAGTGTACAAATTATTTTTGTAAAAATGATTTTTAAAATCTTTTGTGTAAAGTTTGTGTAAATATTTTCTTATCAAAATTATGTATATAGTAGTGACTTAATTCTTTGAGTTCACTAGGCTATGATCACATGTCATCTCAATGAGCCTAAGTAGAGCATTTAACAACAACACATGACTCATATAGACAATGGCTTTACTTGGACACCAGCACTATGCACCGAGCTCTCTACGGATGAGGTGGTGAGGAGGCAGTCTTCCTTGACTTGGGGTAGCATATGAGGGTAGTACTTCTAGGCGGAACCTCTCTTCTTCTTTTAGTGAAGGAAGTGCGTCTTAACTTGGTCTGCTTGCCATGAGGTCTAACGACGGGAGTTGTGGGTTGCAATAAATATTCAAAAGAGGGATAGTCTACTGCCTCAAGAGGAAAAACTCCTTGTATATATGCTGCACATGTATATGTTGTATAGATGCACTCGAAAAAAAATGCAAAAAGAAGATATCTCCAAAAAAGTGGTGGGTCTGATAGAAAATGATAATCCCACCGGAGTATGTATATAGAGTGCAATAAGCAAAGCTTGAGTTTCATGATCCACCTGATGTAGCTTGCAGCAGGGAGACTTGGCTACACTAGTCAAGCTCCCAAGGGTACATGGCTACACTGGCCTTGACCCATTCTCTTCTTCCTCCTCTTCTTGAGCCGGTTGAACTTGAACTTAGAAGGGAATACCCCGCTCCTCGAGGAAAGAGTGGCCAGATTGAGGTCATAGAGTTACCTTGTTGGGGAGGGTTGTCAAGTTGCCATTTATGAGGTGGAGAGCTTAGACCTCACATTCACAGGACAAGAAAAGATTCATGGTCTTCAGGGTTTGTGATTGATGACTTGTTCTGATCTGGAGCATTGAGGAGTCTTGGTTATAGATTAGTGGAACTTTGAGGCTGTTGAGTTTTAGGCTTAAGTCCAAATAAGGTTCCGACACATTAATAATCCAAGATCTGATCGAGATCCATACCTTAATTTAATGAAGGCAAGTTTAATAATCAACCTTGATCCATGTACATTCTCTTTTTCTTTTTCTTTATTTCTTTTTCACTTCTTTTTCAAATAAGTGTTTGCTAAGGGACTAGCAAAGTTAAGTATAGGGGGGTGATGAATACTCATTCATCACTCTTTATTCTTATATTTTAGCTACAAAAACCTTTGCAAATGCATGTATATAGTTGTAAATAGAAATAATTACCAAAAGCATGCATTGCGTAAAACCTATAATTAGCATGTTTTTGTGAAAAAATAAAAGAATAAAGATTAAAAAGGAAAAGAGGGAAATATTTAGAATAAATATTGAGCAACCTAACCCAAGGGAGGGCTCAGCATGAGCCTGACCGCATAAAAGCCAAAATAGAGGGAGATAGGGGCTCATGTGTGTATATATATGTAAATAAAATAAAAATATTTTCCTCCCAAAAATAGATTAAAATAGGCTTGTAAATATTTGTATATATTTATAAACATAAAATCGAGACAAAAATAGAAAAATTAAAAGAAAACAAAAACACCACTCATGTACATAGTCACCTTGTATATAGTCCACTCATATTTATTTATTTAGCCTTATAAATAAATAAAATAAATTTCCAAAAATCTTATGTACATATTCTACGTCTTATAGTGTAAATAAATAAAATAAATTAAAACAAAAACAAAATAAAAAGAACAAAATTAAAAATCAAAAAGACTATTGTAAATATACCATGTATATAAATGTACATATGTATTTATTTCACCTATGTATATAAATAATAAAAATAAAATAAAAATATCTTTTTATTCCTTATTTTATGTTATAAATAAATAAAATATAAAATGGGAATAAAATTGTATAAAAATAACAAATTAAAAATCAAAATTAAAAATCTACATATTGTATATATACCTATATATAGCCCTACTATGTAAGAACCTTATTTTTACTTTGAAAAATTAATTTAAAATCACAAAAAATAGAAAATATTAAAATAAAAATATTTCATGTTTTGAGTTTTAATTAAATAAGCCATTTGCTATTTTTAATCAAATTTCCAAATATTTTCCAGGTGGCAGCCTCCCATTGGTCCAGGGGAGATGTTGACCGCCCGGTCAACTCCCCCCCAGGACCACCTTCCACGGGTCATTGGTGCCCGACCCGACTTCTCGGATTTTTCGCACCTAAACCCGATCACCTCCTCCCTAAACCCCAGGTCCGTTTTGATCACGTCATATCCGACACCCTCGCCGGAGCCCCTGCCTCGAGATCCGCGCCTTCCATTGCCCTACCCGACCTCATCTTCCCGGACCCTCCACCGTATATAGCTTGAGCTCCGCCACCTTAATTTCCATCTTTGGCTCCTCCATTCTCCACCCAAGGACCTTCATCGCATCAGCGAGAGTGACAGCTCGCTCCCTGTGGTGTTGCAGCGAGGAGGGAGTGCGAGACCACTGATCCGGCGAGCAAGCGCCGCCGCGCTCTGCCCACAGCAGGAGCTCGAGCCTCGGGCCCCGACGACCCGCGAGGCCACAACCCAGAGCATCGCCAGCTCCTCCATAGTCGACTCGACCACCCAGGTAGCTGTAGTTTCTTCTCTATTTCCTTAATTTCCGATTTCCCCCAAATGTCGCCGTCGCCGTTCATCTCCGATTCCGGCCACCCCCACCTTTCACTCGATCATCGGACCATACCATCGGATTCGCCCTTCCCTCGCGCACGTTCTGCTCCCCTCCATTCAACCCAGCTCACACAGAAGCTGGGGTTCGAGCTCCTCCGTCCACACCCTCGCTGGAGCTCGCCCACATCGACCCCCCGACCACCTTCACCACGCCTAACGGGGTCGAGGCAGTTTGCCCTCGACCCACGAGCTTTCTGGTCTACTTTGCAGGTTCATCCAAGCCCATCTGAGGGCTTGGACCATTCGGTCCAGTAGCTCCAGCTCCGCCGACCTCGCCGGAGCTCTCCAGAGCTCGGTTGGGTCATCGGAGACCTTCACTCGACGCGGAAGCCTCCCACGCACCTTCTCCGATCTTCAGCGAGCTTCCAGGAGGACTCCAGCACCGCCACGAGCCCGGCGAAGTTTGCCGGTGCCCAGTTCGTCAAGCATCCTCCTCCGCCATCCGATCGCCTTCGACCTCCAGTTCGCATCTCGGCCGTCCACCTGAGGAGGTCCCGTCACCGTCAGATCCTTGGAGAGTCGATCTCCACCGCCCGATGCGCAAGGTTTAGCCACCGACACCCTCCACCGTTCGATCCTCCACATGGCTATGCCTCTGCCATCCGATCACCGCGAGGAGCCCAGCTTTGGAGGGCCATCTGATCCTGACCGTTCATCTACCACGAGGAATCCATCCAGCGGCTCGACTTAATAAAGGGTAATTTACCCTTAGGCCCTGTCTTTTATTTTATTTAGCGTTTAGTCTTGTAAATAGATAGTTTAGTTGTTTAGTTTTTGGTACAATTGCACTGAGAACCCTGCACTTTATTTTGTTCGCATTTATGCCCCTGTGTATGGTGTAGCACGTGCTTCGACACGTGGTTTTCTGGGCTATTTGAATTTTATACCTTGTAGTTCTTACATGTTATGGAATGAATGAATAGTTTTGGATTATTGCTTTTATACCCCTGTGCATAAAGTAATTGTGCATGTGCGCTTTTTATTGGGTATTCTGCAGACAAGCCCTTGGGCTTTTTGTACCTGTTACCAAATAGCCCTCGGAACTTGTTTTCCTTACAGTTAGGTCCCTGAGTGCCCCAGGCACGCGCGACGTGCGTGTTCTCCTGGGTATTTTGCACCGGACCCCCAAGACCCTTGGTATTTGCACTCAGGTCCCTGTGCACAGTACCTAATTCTCGTTTTTGAATAAAATAGCAAACCAACTCCAAATCCAATGAAAATTAGAACATGGATCCTGCCATAGTGTAAAATTTTCTGGAATTTTTGGGGACAATTTTGTTTTGATTTGATATTTTTAAAAATTCAAAAACATCCATTTTCTTTACTATCTCATTTGAAAAATCACAAAAAAAATATTAAAATTCATCTAAAAATTACAAAAAAATTATCTACTGTTTGTTTTGTTGTGCTTGATTTTCTAGCCAATTTTGGCTATTTTTCAATATATAAAACCCCTAAAAATTAAAAAACACCTAAAAACTCCTAAACATTCTAGCAAATAAACTAAAAACCCAAAAATAATAATTTAGGTGCTCAAATTTTCCTTGTTTTTTTCTCTATATAGGAAAATTACCTCCAGGCTTATAGGGGATTTCTAGATTATTTTATCTAGGTCCCTTAAACTCAGCTGGACAGTACCTTCTTTTCCTTTCACTGTTTGATTTTTAGAAAATTAAATAAACATCAGAAAAATCCCAAAAATTCACTAAAAACAGTAAAAATTATAAAACACACAAAAATATTTTTATTTGAATTTTTGATTGATTTTTATTGCATTACATAAATAGTTGAATTGCTTACTTTTCTTGTTCTCTTTAGTTTCTTAATTAATTAAAAATCCAAAAAAAATTATAAAAAGAATTAAAAAACCACCAAAAATACCTTTCATTTCCTTTCCTTTTCTTTTTGACTACTTCGTAGGCCGCAAGGCCAATTCGTGCTCCTTGTGTTCGACCCTGGTCGCTATACCAGGTCAAACTAATAGCAAGACCGCTAGCTTGTTTTGAGTGATTTTATCTTATATTAGTGGTCTATTTTTTTCTTGATTGATCAAGCCTGATTGCTTGGGTCGCGACGACCATTTAGCACCTTATACCCTAGTGGTCAGATCGGTCATCAATCAGGGCGGACGACTTTTCTGCAAAATAGTCTTGATCTCCCTATTCGACACCTCAGCTAGACCCTTCGTCTGTGGATGGTATGGAGTGGCAACTCGATGGTCTATGCCGAACTCGCTAGCAAGGGCCTTCACCTAGTCGTTGATGAAATGAGACCCCCCATCTGAAATCAACACTCGAGGTATCCCAAACTGCGTGATGATGTGCTTCCTCAAAAATCTGCAAACTGTCCTCGCATCAGCGGTTCGGGTGGGGATGGCCTCAACCCAACGACTAACATAGTCTACGGCGAACAGAATGTACTCAAATCCCTGACTCTTAGGGAATGGACCCATGAAATCGATGCCCCATACGTCAAAAACCTCACAGAAGTGAATGGGCTGCATCGGCATCATATCACGCTGTCCACAAGTGCCCATCATCTGACAATAACTACACCTCTTCATGAACTCATCGGAGTCCTTGAAGAGGGTAGGCCACCACAAGCCGGATTGGGGCACTTTCTGTGCCGTTCTCCTCCCAGAATGACCTACCTCAAGCTTGTGGCAGTAAGTGAGGACGCTATGGTGCTCCTCCTGAGGAATGCACCTACGCCAGACGCTATCCCCTCCTTCGTGGTAAAGGATGGGATCCTCCCAGTGGTAGGACTTGGCCTTCGCAAGGAAGGTCTCAAGCCTCTGCCTGGGCCAACCTTATGGGACATTCTTAGCAACAAGAAAGTTCACAATGTCAGCATACCACAGGAGGGAGGCGATAGCAAGGATCGCCTCATCTGGGAAGGTCTCACAAATGGGATCAATATGCTCAGACTCCTCAGGATGCTCTAATCGGGAGAGATGATCCGCCACCACATTCTTAACTCCAGGCTTATCCTTGATCTCAATGTCGAACTCCTAGAGTAGAAGGATCCATCTAGTCAGTCTGGCCTTGGCATCCTTCTTTGCCATGAGGTACCTGATGGCGGTGTGATCAGTATACAAGGTCACTCTAGATCCAATAATGTAAGATCTGAACTTATCTAGGGCGAATACTACGGCTAGCATCTCCTTCTCTGTGACGGTGTAGTTCCGCTGCGCGGAATCCAATGTGCGGCTAAAGTAGTGGATAGCAAAGGGGACTCCATCCCTCCTCTGTCCCAGCACGTCCCCCACGGCAAAATCGGAGGCATCCGTCATGATCTCGAATGGGAGAGACCAATCAGGCGTCTGGAGAACAGGAGCCTCAACAACACTCTGCTTGAGAGTCTCGAAGGATGAAAGACACTTGTCATCGACAAGGAACTCGGTGTCTTTCGTCAACAGGTCAGTCAACGGTCGGGCAATCCTGCTGAAATCATGAATGAATCGTCGGTAGAAACCGACGTGCCCCAGGAATGACCGTAACTGCCTCAAATTGGACGGCGGTGCGAGTTTTCTAATGACATCTACCTTGGCCGGATCGACCTCCATGCCCCTGTTGAGATGATGTGGCCAAGCACCGTCCCTTGAGTCACCATGAAGTGACTCTTCTCCCAAGATAGCACCAAGTGAACCTCTATACATCGCTGGAGTACTCGGTCTAGGCAGTCAAGACAGGAGTCGAATCCGTCACCGTAAACCGAGAAATTATCCATGAAGACCTCCAAGCACTCCCCTACCATGTCCGAAAAGATAGACAGCATGCATCTCTGAAAGGTCGCAGGGGCATTGCATAGCCCAAATGGCATGCGTCAGAAGGCGTATGTGCCGAAGGGACAGGTAAAGGTGGTCTTGTCCTGGTCCTCGAGAGCGATGGCCACCTGGTTGTAGCCCGAGTACCCATCCAGAAAACAATAATGGCTCTTCCCTACCAGTCTCTCAATGATCTGATCTATAAAGGGCAGGGGGAAATGATCCTTCTTGGTGGCCTGGTTGACTCTCCTGTAGTCAACGCAGACCCGCCAAGAAGTGGGTACTCGTGTAGCAATCTCCTCTCCAGACTCACTAATCACTGTAGTGATGCCCGTCTTCTTGGGCACCACATGCAAAGGGTTGACCCACTTGGAATCGGAGATGGGATAGATAAAATCGGCGCTCCACCATTTTGAAATTTCCTTCATAACAACCTCTCTCAGATTAGGGTTCAACCGCCGCTGGAACTCACGCGACGGCTTCGCCCCATCCTCGAGATAGATATGGTGGGAGCACAGGGCCGGACTAATCCCCTGGAGATCTGCTACGCTCCATCCGATTGCCTTGCGGTTCTTTTCAAGAACCCCCATCAGACGGGATTCTTGCTCTCCAGTCAGATCGGCGGAGATAATGACTGGGTACATCTCAGGCTCACCCGCAAGGAATCGATACTTCAGCGAAGTAGGGAGCGGCTTCAGCTCTAGACAACTGGGTGCTGGTGGATTTGGCCTCTGAAATGTCTCTGTGAATGTTGCCAAATCTGCATGGGAGAACTGAAACTCTCTGCTACTCTCAGAAACTGGAGAAGGCTGCCCTGATGGACTGTCTCTGCTCTGCTCGGCGTCTACCTCCTCCTCAGCTGTAGGCTCTGCGGGAATCAGGTCTGGCATGTAATCATCACAATCTGCCCACTCAAACTCCGACTCCGAGGGATCTGCATCACACAAGGTGGCATCAGTACCACCATCATCACAAAAATCCGTGTCGTGGTCGAGAACCTGCTCTGCTGCCTCTAAGGTATCCTGAACCAGGAATGTGCTCTCCAAGCTCTCCTCTGCTGTCGTTTCTGCATCAGTGGAATCTGAAAATGAGAGGATGGCCCGTGCTGCTGGGTCTGCCCAAACTACCTCATCGTCTGTGATCACAAAGTCACAGTCCTGGTGGATGTCTAGCCCGGCATCTGTCAGCTGCTCTGTGTTTGAAGTGGTCTATGAGCATGATCTGTTTCTGGCTCTGCTGTCCTCGACCGTCTCTATTTGTACACTTTCGCCCTCGACGTGAAAGTATACCTTCCCTCTATCATGGTCAGTTACCTCCTTGGCTGTGGCCAAGAACGAACGACCGAGAATGATGGGGGTATCGATCACTGAATTAGGGATCTCCATGTCCAACACTACGAAGTCCACGGGGAATTGCAGGCCCTGAATAGTGACGACAATGTCTCGCAACAACCCCTCCAGCCTCTTGACAGATCGATCAGCAAACTAAAGGACTGTTCTGCTCTGTCTAAGAGTGCCCAACTCGAAGCGGTCGATAAGGGCTGTCGGAAGGAGGTTGATGGACGATCCACTATCTAATAGAATCCGGTCGAACCTCTGCTCTCTAATGTGACACCTGACATAAGGGGCTCCTGAATCTGGCCTCTTGGTTGGCAGACGGTTCTGGATCGCGAAACACGTGGCTTTCGTCAGCACATGGATCTCTGAGTGATGGTTCCTCCTCTTCCTCCTGACTGTGGTCTGTCTCTCAGTGAACGCTGAAGAAGGGGGATGTGCTGCAAAGCCTCCTGAAGAGTCAGCTGTATGTGAAATCGATCTATCATCTGCTGGCTGAACTCTTCCCGCTCTCTCTTTTTTGGATTTTCTTTTTTCTTCCCCTTCCCCATCTGAAGGGCTCTAGGGAAGGGGATCACTGGGTCCTTCTCAGATGAAGGACTAGGAAAAGGTCTAGATGGCTCGACGGCCGGATCCACACATACATCACGCACCACAGTGGGACCAGAAAAAACCAAACCTTTTCCTTTATTCACAACAGAGTTCCGAGATACATCAGAAGTAGGAAAAACAAAAGATCTCTCAATACGAACACTGGTGGCCTCAGCACCACCATCGGTTGGATCAACTGGAAGACTCGCGACCTCAGTACCGCGCTCTGGCTCGGCATCATGGGTGGCCTCAATACCACCTCCTCGAACTGGTGAAATGGCGGCCTCAGCACTGCCGGTGGAATCCGCATCCTTGGTGGCATCAGCACCACCGTCATCATCTCGAGCGGCTTCAATACCGCTCTCCTCCTCCTCATCTGGCACTCTAGGTGTGTCCTTCTGGTGTCACTCAGACAAGGCGCCGCCTGCTGGCATCCTATCGCTCCTAAGTGTGACAAAATCAGTATAAAAAAGATATCCAGTCATATCACCAAATGTATCACTAGGAGTGGTATACTCAGTACAAGCTACCTGCTTAGATTTCCTCTTCAGGTTGTTGGGGTTAGGCTCAATCTGGGTAGGGATGGCGGCCTTCCCTTTCACAATGTCCCGCATCTCCTGGCGGAACTCGTCCATCTCCCGTCGAAAGGTAGCCTGCTGATCTGTGAGGAGGCGGGCTATGTCATCCAAGGCTGGCTCTCGTATGGTGAACCATGAGAGCCCGACGGGTAGCCTCTCTGGTGGTGAGGCTGCTGGAACTGGTGCTGCTGCTGCTGAGAGGGGTATGGGTGATGCTGCTGCTGCTGCTAGTGAGGCTGCTCTCGCCTCCAAGACTGTCCCTGCTGATAGGGACGGGGACCATAGGATGACTGCTGCTACTGCTATGGGTGGTACACTGGGGGTTGCTGCTGCTGCGGCTGGTGATCTCTCTGCTGGCCGTACTGGCCACCCTATCCTGACGGCTGCTGCTGGGGTTGGGTACCTCCGGTCCCCCACCAGAATCCGGGGATGGTCTCGTCGGATACCAGGCTGAGGGCGGTCATACCAAATCCCGTTGACATCCATCAACGTCTCTGTGTCGTACTGGGGTGGCAAGAGCACTGCCAGGGGCTGATCCGGCTGGTATACCACCATCTGCAAGTCTGGAGATGGTGGTGACTAGTAGGTGGGCTGCGGCTGCTGGTACGGCTCCGCCTGTACAAGGTGAACCTGTCTAGGCTGCTGGTGTGAGCTGGAGCACTGGGACGAGCTGCTGCTACTGCTTGGATCGCCTCGCGACTGAAGACGGGGCTGGGAAGTTGTCTGTGCCTCCTGGAGACACATGAACTGGGTCTTCATGTCGCTCAGAGTCTGTGCCATCTGCTCCATTTGAGTGATGCCCTGACACTGCTTCTTCTCAATCAGCTCCATCCGATCCAACTTCTCGCTAATGATGCCCATGTCTGCAGCTGATGACTCTGCCTGTGCTGCTGCTACTACGGACGAATTGGAAGGACCAGCGTCGACCCGTGCTATCCTCTGGTACTGCACGGTCTGTGGCTGCTGGGGTATGCCCTGAGTGTACAACCGGGTCTGGGACATCGCCATCTAGTTCTCGTCCATCTCCTCGTAGATGGCCCAGACCTGGTCATGATCCTTGGCGAAGTAAGACCCGCCACAAGAAGCGTTCACCAAGCCCTGAAGCTCTGGTGTCAGCCCGCTGAAGAAACTCTGCATGAGGTTCGGCTTGTAAATGTCGTGGTGCGGGCATCTATCAGTCAGCTCTTTGAACCTCTTCCATGCCTCATGGAACTACTTGTTGGGGAGCATGGAGAAGTTGCTGATCAGGGCTCTCGCGACATTGGTCCGCCCGAGTGGATAGTACTTATGCAAGTACTCGGTGCGGAGCTGCTCCCAAGTGTAGACGAACTTCCCCAGATGTTTCAGCTAGGTGGCTGCTCTGTCTGCCAAAGAGAAGGGGAAGGCAATCATCCTGATGGTATCCTGGTTCACCTGACGATCGTGGACAGTACTGCAGATCATAAGGAACTCCTGATGGTGGAGATGGGGCTCCTCGGTGGCGAGCCCGTGGAAACGGGGGAGAAGCTGCAAGGTGTTCGGGGGGACTTGAATTCCCCCACGATAGCTGGTAGCACAACCCAGTGATGCATCAGTGTCGATCCGGGGTTGTGCAACTTCCGCATCGGTCTCGGTGGCTCTCCTGCTCCTGCTGCGGCGGCTGCTGCGGCTACTGCGGCTGCTGCTGCTGCATCATCTGGGACTCTCGGCCCGTCTCTCCGCTGCTCTCGCTCTGCTCTCATCTGCTCCATCTCTCTCCTCATATCCAACATAACGTTCCCTAATCCCTCAACTGCTGCTGAACTGTCTCGAGGGAGGCAATCAGGGTGGAGTTGATCGCACCCTGGTCCAAAACAAAATGCTCGGGCTATGGACCTCTAGAGCGATCGTCAGAAGTGTCGGCCATGGTCTCTGCAAAATCAAATGATCCGAACTCAGGTGCCGATAAATCTTCTAATCTCTCCTCTGGCACTGGTCTCTTGGAACCGAAAGAAAGGGGGTCGAGGGGGAACATGGTGGAATCATACTCGGGTTCGGAGAGCGGGTCTCGGCTCTCACAAACCATCCTAGATGAACAGGTAGACGCGCCCGAAAGCGGTGCAGCAAGAGGCTGCCTAAGAGATCGTCTGCCCATCATCTTGATGTGGCGAGTAAGGCGGATGAGATATGGAGAAACTATGATCACAAGCAAACCCCAAGTTCACCAACGCAATGCGAGCTGATGACCGTAAAGGCTCGATCAATTAATCTTGTCAAATTTTATTTTGGTGAACAATCAAGATATCAAAGCGATTACGTGACCTGCTGGGATACCCGATACTTTCCCAACCGACTGTCCCACACAGAAGTAGTCGGTAATCAGTCGGGAATAGCACCGGAGGGCTCTACCTAGTGTACGGGTCACTCTCTCGCACAATCAAACCAACCAATGAGGGGGTTTCTCTCCCCAAGACAGATTTTAAGTCAGGTGTCTTTTAGGGTCAATAGTTTAAGCAGTCCCAATTTTATTATTTTTCTTTTTAGATATTTTTCAATAAAACAAAAGGCATAATGAATTTTTCGGTTCTCCTGGTTATTAAGTCAAAAATAGGGGGAGAAGACGAAAAAGCCGATGCGTGATGAAATCAATGATGCATGCAAAGTCAGGAATGCGTACCTGTCTCCAGCACTCTACATGCAATATGATCCGCGCAGAATTGAAAGATAGAAAATAAACTACCTATATGGTGCAGCGGAAAAACCGAGTCCTAAGCAAGCAAATTCTACTCGAAGAACCGTCTAGCTGGTCACCAGTCTTTCGATCCAAAGAGTCCGGTCTCGGTCTACCCCTCCTCCTCCCGATACATCGGGTTCAGGAGCAGCGCTTGGCAGGCAGGCTACGGCACGTAGGCTCGAAGGAGTGAGTCAGCTATTTTTATTAATATTTTATTAGTAGGTCCAATTAACGATCTATAGGTGCAGGCAGTCTATTTAGGTGTTGGATCCTACTTAGTACGGAACAGTCAAGCAGAAAGTCCTACGGCTAGGGGCTCGAGAAAACCGCGTAAAACCGTAAAAGGCAGCGAAAAACAAAAAACTGCGAAAAAGCTACGAAAAACCTAAGGGTCCCCCGAGCACACCGGTGCTCGGCGAAACAGACCCGAGAAAAGTCTAAGTCCTGCTGAGTGTCCATGTATTATTACAACAGTTCAAATCAAATGTGCTGAAATAAACCTAAACTACTCCTCTCTCACTCAGCTACTCTCTCGCTCTCTCCTGCGGCTCCGTGCAGAAGGGAGCCGCCTCCGAATCCCGCGGTTACGCCAGCTTCTCGAAAGTCACCGCCTCGGTCCTCGGGCCATCGCAAGAAAGAAACAGAGTGTCAAACGAAGTGAAATAATCAAATAAAAGCAAAAAATAAAATAGGGGTATATGTGCAGAAATGGCAATTAAAATAAACAAGCAAAAATCAAACAAAACAAAAATAGAAGAAAATAAAAGAAAACAAAAATAAAACAAAAATAAAGGAAAAATAAAAAGCCGCGAAAAGCCGCGGACTCAGAAAAAGCCACAGAAAGCCGTGAAAAAGAAAATGAAAAGAAAATGAAAAATAAAGAAAAAGACTACTAAGCCGTGCTCCCCAGCAACGGCGCCATTCTGATGACCGAAAAACCCGAGCAACTAAGGTAAATAAATAGAATTAAGGTCGTTGCGACCTCAGTCGCTCAAGAGTCCCTCGGTCAATCAAGAAAATCAAGTGCAGACCACCAAATTTAGATAAAAATCAAGAAAATACGATAGCGGTCCTGGCTATTGGATTAGCCTGGTATAGTGACCAGGGTCGGACTCAGGGAGCACGTAATGGCCTTGCGGCCTATGAAGTAGTCTAAAAAAGAAATAAAATAAAAGAGAAGTCTTTTTGGTGGACTTTTAGTCTTTTTATAATTTTTTTGGATTTTTAATTTACTTAAGAAAATAAGAAATGCAACCAAATGGCAACTTCAAACAATTATTTAAGCAACCAAAAATGCTCAGAAAAATCAAACAAAATATTTTTAAGTTTTATGGGTTTTTTACTTTTTATGATGAATTTGTTGGTATTTTCTGGTTTTTATTTAATTTTCTAAAAATAAAACAATGCGAAAAGACAACAACAATTTCCAGCCAAGCTTGGGGGACTTAGATAAAATATATAAAAGTCCCCAAAAAGCTTGAAGGTAATTTTTATGGAAAATACAAACAACAAGCAAACTTACAGAGAAGAAATTATTATTTTTGGGATTTAAAAGATTTTTTTAGAATTTTTATTAGATTTTAAGGGTTTTTCAATTTTTATGGTTTTTATAAATCCAAAAAATGACCAAAATTGGTCAGAAAATCAAACAACTCAAAAATAACAAAATCTAATTTTTTTAGAATTTTTGAAGACGTTTTAATATTTGTTTTTGTGATTTTTAAAACTGGAAAGTAAGAAAATCGCGTGTTTTTGAATTTTTAAAAATAGAAAAAGGGTCAAAAATTTCCCAAAAATTTAGTGAAAATTTTAAACTATTGCAGGAGCCACGTGTCCAATTTTCACAAAATTTGGAGTTAATTTGATATTTTATTTAGAATAATCAAAAGCCCACAATGTACAAGGACCTGATTGCAATAAAAATATCTTTGAGGGGCCTAATAGTAACAAACATTGGGGTCCAGGGGGTCATGGTGCAATTTCTCCAAGAAGTCACGCGCAAGGCGTGTGTCTTGGGCCCCACAGGGACCTATATGCAAATACTTTAAGTCCCTAGACCAATTAGTAACACGTACTAAAGGTCCAGGGGCTTAAGTGTAAAATGCCCTCAAATTTCAACACGTTCTAAAAAATCACGCACAGGGGCATAAGTGCAAATATGGAAACTATAAGGGTCCCTATGCAAATAACCACAAAACTCACGTGTCGACGCACGTGTCCACAATGCGCAGGGGTATAAATGCAAATAAAATAACTATCGGGATCCAAGGTGCAATTTATCCAAAAACAAAACAACTCTACTCTATATTTACAGGACTATATAATAAAAATTACAAACAGAGGGGCCTAAGGGCAATTACACCTTATTAACGATCCAAGGGCTGGGCGCGCGCTACGTGGAGATCCAATGGTCCAGAATAGGGGACGCCTCGCTACTGAAACCCTTGGCGCGATCCGACGGTTGTGAAGCTGCCACGTACGTGATCCGACGGTAGGGGAAAGGTGGTTCTTCTTCGTCCGGATGGAACGGTCTGGATCGACTCTCCTCACGATCGTGCGTTGCTGGCGCTCCTGGAATGGTTGGCTCGGATTGAATCTGGAGCTGGAGGACGATCCAACAGTATCTGGAGGTCGAAGAAGAACCGATGGCCGGCGACCTTCGCCCGCTCGCTGCGTGCGCTCCCGACCTCCTCGCGGGCTGCTGAATATTGGAGGAGCTTCGCCTTGGCCTCCCGCGTCTGTAGGACACCTTCGATGGAACAACGGAGCTCCGGAGAGCTCGATCGACTCCGGTGGTGCAGAAGCTCCTGGGCTCGAGTTGGAGGACCTTAGACAGTCCTCGTCGTACCTGCAAAATGGCACCAGAAGACTCCTAGGTCGAGGGTGCGGCGAGATGGTCGAGCTCCGGCGATGCGATGGCGGAGGAGCTCGAAACCCCAGCTCCTGTGCGAGCTGGGTTGAATCGATGGGCGGAGAAGATGCGCGAGGGGAAGGCGATCTTGATGGGTGATTCTGATGGTCGGGACGAAGACTAGGGTGGTCGGAATCAAAGGTCGTCAGCGACGACCTGATTTGGGCGAAAATCAAAATTAAAGACCAGGAAAGAAAACTACGGCTACCTGGGCGGATGGGTCGACTGGGCTTGAGATCAGGGATCTCTGGGTCGTCGCCTCGCAGGTTGTCGGGGCTCGAGGCTCGAGCTCTACATTCAGGCGGAGCATGGCGGCGCGAAGACGCCGGATCTGAGGTCTGGGCACCCTCTCCTCTCTGCGACACGGCCAACGGTGAGCTGTCACCTCAAGGATGGCAATGGAGGTCCTGGGATGGAGGATGGGGAGCCAAAGATACAGGAAATGGAGGCGGAGCTTGGAATTTATATAGCCAGGGGTCCGGCTAAAATCGATCGGGTAGTGCAGCTCAGAGCACGGACCCCAAGGCGGGCATGCCGGCGAGGGTGTCGAATCTGGCAAGAACGAGTTGGACCCTGGGTATGGGTGTGAGGTAATCGGGTCTGGAGGGGAGAAGAGAGAGAAGTCGGGCAAAAAAATCCAAACCCGCGAGAAAGAGGTCCGCGGGGGGCAGTTGACCGGAGGTCAACGTCCCCCGTGGACCAATCAGAATTTTCCAGGTCATAATTACTTAGAAATTCAAAATAAAAATAGAAAAAGGCTGAATTAAGAAAACCTTAAAACATAAAAATTGTTTATTTATTTATAAACTATTTTTTTGTGATTTTTAATTAAAAATAAAAATAGGGTATTTAAATATGGTACACTATATAGGTATATATACAACATTGATTTTTAATTTTTTATTTTTAATTAGTTATTTTTGTGCATTTTTATTCCTATTTTATATTTTATGTATTTATAGCATAAAATTAGGAATAAAAAGGTATTTATATTTTATTTTTATTATTTATATACAAAGGTGAAATAAATAGATATATACATCTATATACATGGTATATGTACAATGTTATTTTTGGTTTTTAATTTTGTTCTTTTTATTTTGGTTTTGTTTTTGTGGTTTTTATTTTATTGATTTACAATATAAAAGATAAAATATATACAAATTTGTAGGGATTTTAATTTATTTATTTATAAGGCTAAATAAATATAGAGGTGGTTGTATGTACATGGTGAATATGTACAAGGAATATTTTTATTTTCTTTTTAATTTTTCCAATTTTTTTATTTTGATTTTATATTTACAAATATTTACAAATATGTACAAGCCATTTTTTATTCTATTTTTAGAGGAAAATATATTTATTGTATTTACATGGATATTTACACACATGAGTCCCTATCTCTCTCTACTTTGGCTTTTATGCGGTCAGGCCCATGCTGAGCCCTCCCTTGGGATTAGGTTGCTCGATATTTATTCCAAATATTTCCCTCTTTTTCTTTTTGATCATTATTCTTTTATTTTTGCACAAAAACATGCTAATTATTACTTTTTACACCATGCATGCTTTTGGTAATTATTTGTATTTACAAACATATACATGCATTTGCAAAGGTTTTTGTATCTAAAATATAAGAATAAAGAGTGATGAATGAGTATTCATCAGCAGGATCCGTGGGGCAAAGGTCCAGGAGGGGAGTTGACCGGGGGTCAACATCCCCCGTGGACCAATCAGAGCATGCCATTTATTAAAGATTTGGAAATTAAATATAAAATAGTAAATTGACGAATTTTAAAAAAAGTAAAACATGAAAAATGATTCTTTATTTTAAATTATTTTTCAGTGATTTTTATTAGAAAATAGTATTATTATATATAGGTATATACAATATACATTTTTTATTTTTGATTTTTAATTATTTATTTTTGTATATTTTATTCCAATTTTATATTTTATTTATTTATTTGGAATAAAAAGGTATTTTTATTTTATTATTATTAATTATTTACAAGGGTTAAATAAATAGTTTTATTTATGTACATATATGGTATATATACAATGCAAGAAATTGATTTTATTTTTATTCCTTTTTATTTTATTTTTATTTTTGTGATTTTTATTTTATTTATATACATTATGTAATATGGAATATGTACAATTTTTATAGGATTTTATTTATTTATTTATTTATAGGGAGTAATAAATAGGTTTGTGGTTTTATGTACATGGTAGGTATCTACAATGAGGGATGAATTTTATTTCTTTTTATTTTTCTCATTTTTATTTTAATTTTATATTTACAAATATATACCTATAAATACACACCCATTCTTATTTGAATAAGAGGAAACTAATTTCTATTTTATTTACAGGTATATATGTACAAATGTGAGCTTCCTTATCTCTCTCTACTTGGGTTTTTATGCGGTCAGGCCCACGTTGAGCCCTCACTTAGGATTCGGTCGCTCAATATTTATTCTAAATATCTCCCTCTTTTTCTTGTATTTCTTTATTCTTTTATTTATGCACAAAAACATGCTAATAATGCATATTTACACAATGCATGCTGAATGATAATTATTGATATATACATACATCTACATGTGTTTTGCATAGGTTTTGTAGCAAAAATAAAAGAATAAAGAGTGATGAATGGGTATTCATCAGGGAGCTGTAGAATAGCCGCGGAGTAGATAGCTTAGCTTAGTTCCCTTTTTCAGCACATTTATTAATTTGTAATAATACATGGACCAGAGACATAGACTTGAACTTTCGGGGTCTGTTTCGCCGAGCACCTGTGTGCTCGGGGGACCCCACCGGATTTTTCTCGATTTTTCGCGGTTTTGACTGTTTATTTACTGCCTTTGTTTCTCGTGAATTTCAGCCCTAGTTTAGGAGTTTTCTTTGATTACGACGTAATCAGTAGGGTCCACACACCTAATAACTTGCCTGTACCTATTAGACCGTAATTTGGACCAAAATAAAAATTAATAAAAAAAGACTATTCGGTCACTTGAGGGGTCCCGCGCCGCTAGAGGTCGTATACAGCGCTGGCAGGACCCGTTGTGGCGGGCACCGATCGGCATCCGAGACCGGACACCGACCCCTCCTGTTGACCACTTAGCCACTTGTTCTGTCGTGTAGAACTGCTTCGTTTAAGGTCGGTTTTCCGCTTGCATCATATAGGTAGTTTATATTATGTCTTTGTTTTATGCGCGGATCACTTTGCATGTAGACTGCTGGAGTCAGGTACGCATTTCTTACTCTGCATGCATCATTGATTCCCCACGCATTGGCTTTTTCGTCTTCTCCCCCCGTTTTTGGACTTAAAATAACCAGGAGAACCGAAAAATTCATTAGGCGTTGATTGCTTTGAAAAATACCTAAAAACAAAAACCATAAAATTAGGACTGCTAAACAAACTTGACCCTAAAAGACACTCCACTTAAAAATCTATCTTGGGGAGAGCAACCCCCTCATTGTCTAGTTTGCATGTGCAAGAGAGTGACCCGCACCCTAGGATAGAGCTACATCTGAACCCCTTTCAGACTACTGCTTCTGGGCTAGTCGTTCTCCAGTGAGGATCGTTCCGGTCTCCGGTAAAGCGGGCTGCGATATCCTTAATAGAGCGAGCCGATCAGGTAGCCGGTAAATGGTCCGCGACTTGTACTGGCTGGGAAAGATCTAGTTCGGGATCGGGACAGTCTCCTGGGGGAATCGGATTCCCAACAGGTCACGTAACCGCTCTGCTATCCTGACTTGATCACCTAATAAAAACTGACAAGATAATTGACCAAACTCTTATGGTCTTCATCAGCTGAGGGATCAGGGTGTGTTCATGATTGAGATGAGGTGAGAGATGGAGCAGATGAGAGCCGACCGCGATCAGCGCGGGCCTGGAGACGGACCGAGGAGACCCGACGATGCAGCAGCAACAGCAGCAGCAGCCGCAGCAACGGCAGCACCAGATCATCCGAGACCGATGCGGGAGTTACACAACCCCGGATCGACATTGATGCACCATTGGGTAGTTCTACCAGCTATCGTGGGGGACTTCAAGTTCCCCCCGATCACACTTCAGCTTCTACCCTGTTTCCATGAGCTCGCCACAGAGGAGCCCCATCTACATCTCCAGGAGTTCTTGATGATCTCCAGCACAGTCCACGACCATCAGGTGGACGAGGACACCATCCGGATGATTGCCTTTCCATTTTCACTGGCAGATAGAGCAGCCACCTGGATGAAGCATCTGGGGAAGTTTGTGTACACCTGGGAGCAGCTCTGCATCGAGTACTTGAACAAGTACTATCCACTCGGGCGGACGAACGCAGAGAGTGCCCTGATCAGCAACTTCTCCATGCTCCCCAACGAGCAGTTTCACGAGGCACGGGAGAGGTTCAGAGAGCTTACCGATAGATGCCCTCACCATGATATCACGAAGCCGAACCTAGTTCAGAGCTTCTTCTGCAGGTTGACACCATAGCTGTAGGGCCTGGTGAATGCTTCTTGTGGCGGGTCCTACTTCGCCAAAGATGAGGATCAGGTATGGGCCATCTACGAGGAGATGGCCGAGAACTATACTGTGATATCACAGACCCGACTCTACACTCAGGGATGCCCCCAGCCCTAGTCCGTGCAGTACCAGAGGATAGCACGGGTCGATGCCGGTCCTTCTACTTCTTCTGCAGCAGCCGCACAGTCTGAGTCTACAGCCGCAGACATGGGGATCATCAGCGAGAAGTTGGACCGGATCGAATTGATCGAGAAGAAGCAGTGCTAGGGTATCACGTAGATGGATCAGATGGCAGAGACGCTGAGTGACCTGAAGATACAGATCATGTGTCTCCAGGAGGCACAAACGGCTTCTCAGCCCCGTCTTCAGTCACGAGGAGTTCCGAGTGGCAGTGGCAGCTCGTCCCAACGCTCTAGCTCCAATCAGCCTAGACAGGTCCCATCTTGTACAGGCGGAGCCGTACCAGCAGCTGCAGCCTTACTACCAGTCACCACCTTCCCCAGACACTCATATGGTGGTTTACCAGCCGGATCAGCCCCCTGACAGTACTCCCTCCACCCAACTTTCATGCTGGAGCCGTTGATGGATGTCAACGAGATTTGGTACGACCGATCCTGGCCCGGTATCTGACGAGACCATCCTGGATTCCGTTGGTCAGCCAGAGGTGCCAGTTCCTAGCAGCAACCTCCAGTTCAGGTGGCCAGTATGGCCATTAGCGAGAGCACCAGCAGCCCCACCCCTAGTACACCACCAGCAGCAGTCATCCCACCCACAGTAGTATGGTCCTCGTCCCTATCAGTAGGGACAGTCTTGGAGGAGAGAGCAGCCTCAGCCGCAGTATCATCCCCAGCAGTACCCCTCTCACCCGCACCAGACATAGCAGCAACCTCACTACCAGCGAGGCCGCCCATCAAGTTCTCATGGGCCATCCTAGGAGAACCCCGCCTTAGACGATCTAGCCCGCCTCATGACCGAGCAGCATGCTACTTTTAGATGGGAGATGGACGAGTTCCGCCAGGAAATGCGGGAGATCGTGAGAGGGAAGGCCTCCATACCTGCCCAGAGTGAGCCGAACCCGAACAACCTAAAGAGGAAGTCTGAGTAGGTAGAATTCACAGAGTATGCCACTCCTAGTGATTCCTTTGGTGATATGTCTGCATATCTATTTGATGCTGATTTTGTCACACTTAAGAGCGGTAGGATGCCAGCAGGCGGCGCCTTGTCTGAGCGACACCCCCAGGCCACTTCCAGAGCGCCAGGAGAGGAGGAGCGTGGTACTGATGCCACGAGAGATGATGACGGTGGTACTGATGCCACCATGGATGCTGATCCCACCGACAGTACTAATGCCATCACTTCACCAGATGGAGGAGGTGGTATTGATGCCACCATAGTTGCCGAGCCAGAGCGCAGTGCTGATGCCGTGAGTCGACCTGTCGAGGGTGGTGTTGAGGCCACCGTTTATACTTCTGCTAGTCATGTAGTATTTCAATCTGTGCATGTATCTCAGACCCTCTCGTAGTCCTTCATCTGAGAAGGACCCTGTAGTGCCCTTCCCTATAGCACTCCATCTGGGTAAGGGGCAAAAAAAAAGAAAATGCCAAAAAGAACCAGCAGGTAGAGTTCAGCCAGCAGATGATCGATAGATTTCATATTCAACTGACTCTCCAGGAGGCCTTGGACCACATCCCTCTACTCCAGAGATCACTCCGAGACAGGACCACAGTTAGGAGAAAGAGGAGGAACCACCAGTCTGAGATCCATGTGCTTACCTGAGCCACGTGTTTCGCGATTCAGAACCGTCTGCCGCCCAAGAGGCCAGATTCAGGAGCCCCTTATGTCAGATGCCATATCCGTGAGCAGAGGTTCGACCGCACTCTATTAGACAGTGGTTCTTCGATCAACCTGCTTTCGGCAGCCCTTCTCGACCGCTTCGAGTTGGGCACTCTACGACAGAGCAAGACAGTCCTTCAGTTTTCTGATTGATCTGTCAAGTGGCCGAAGGGGTTGCTGAGGGACGTTGTCATCATGATTCAGGGCATGCAATTCCCGTGGACTTCATTGTGTTGGACATGGAGATCCCTTGAGTCTGTGACCGATACACCCATCATTCTAGGTCGTCCATTCTTGGCCACAGCCAAGGGAGTGACCGACCATGATAGCGGGAAGGTATACTTTCGCGTCGAGGGTGAGAGTGTACAAATAGAGACGGTCGAGGACATCAGAGCTGGAGATTCAGCCTTCTCAGAGCCGACTACAGATTCAGAGCAGATGACAGAGTCAGGGCGAGACATCCACCAAGACTACGATTTGTGATCACAGATGATGAGCCAGTTTGGGCAGATCTAGTCGTACAGGCCATCCTCTCACCTTCAGATTCTGCTGATACAAAGACGCCAGCAGAGGAGAGCTTGGAGAGCGCATTCCTGGTCCAGGATACTTTTCAGTCAGCAGAGCCGGTCTTGACCGTGAGATAGATTTCTGTGAGTTTGATAAAGATCCCTTGGAGTCCAGACGTTGATTGGTAGAGTTTGATGATTTTCTACCATGACTGACTTCCACTGAGCATACAGCTAGGGGAGGAGGTTGATGCCATGCAGAGCAGAGACAGTCCAGTAGAGCAGCCTTCTCTAGATACTGATTGTGAGCGAGAGTTTCCGTTTTCCATGCAGATTTGGCAGCATTCACTCAGACTTTTCAGAGGCCATATCCGCCAGCACTTACTTGTCCAGAGCTGAAGCCACTTCCTGCGTCGCTGAAGTATAGGTTCCTTGCGGGTGAGTATGAGATGTACCCAGTCATTATCTCCGACGATTTGACTCAAGAGCAGGAATCCCGTCTGATAGGGGTTCTTGAAAAGAACCGCAAGGCGATAGGATGGAGCGTAGCCGATCTCCAGGGGATAAGTCCGGCCCTGTGCTCCCACCATATCTATCTCGAGGATGAGGTGAAGCCGTCGCGTGAGGATCCAGCGGCGGCTGAACCCGAATCTTCGGGGGGTTGTCATGAAGGAGATATCGAAATGGTGGAGCACCGATTTTATCTACCCCATCTCCGACTCCAAGTGGGTCAGCCTGTTGCATGTGGTGCCCAAGAAGACGGGCATCACTACAGTTGTTAGAGAGTCTGGAGAGGAGATCGCTACCCGGATACCCACTTCTTGGCGGGTCTGCGTAGATTACAGACGACTTAACCAGGCCACCACGAAGGATTATTTCCCCCTGCCCTTAATTGATCAGATCATTGAGAGACTAGCAGGGAAGAGCCACTATTGCTTCTTAGATGGGTACTCCGGCTACAATCTGGTGGCCACCGCGCCCAAGGACCAGGACAAGACTACCTTCACCTGTCCCTTCAGGACATATGCTTTTAAGACGCATGCCATTGGGCTATGCAATGCCCCTGCAACTTTTCAGAGGTGCATGCTGTCTATATTTTCGGACATGGTGGGGGAGTGCTTGGAGGTCTTTATGGATGATTTCTCGGTCTATGGCGACATATTCGACTCATGTCTTAACTGCCTAGACCGAGTCCTTCAGCGATGCATTGAGGTTCACCTTGTGTTGTCTTGGGAGAAGAGTCACTTCATGGTGATCAGGGGACGGTGCTTGCCATATCATCTCCAACAGGGGCATGGAGGTTGATCCATCCAAGGTGGATGTCATTATAAAACTCGCTCCACCGTCAAACCGCGGTAGTTACGGTCTTTTCTGGGGCACGTCGGTTTCTACCAGCGCTTCATTCATGACTTCAGTAGGATTGCCCGACTATTGACTGATCTGCTGATGAAAGACACTGAGCTCCTTGTCGATGACAAGTGTCTATCGTCGTTTAAGACTCTCAAGAGATGTGTTGTAGAGGCTCCTGTTCTCTAGCCAACTGATTGGTCTCTCCCATTTGAGATCATGACGGATGCCTCCGATTTTGCCGTAGGGGCCGTGCTAGGATAGAGGAGGGATGGAGTCCCATTTGCTATTCACACCGCCATCAGGTACCTCATGGCAAAGAAGGATGCCAAAGCCAGATTGACCAGATGGATCCTTCTACTCCAGGAGTTTGACATAGAGATTAAGGATAAGCCTGGAGTCAAGAATGTGGTGGTGGATCATCTCTCCCAATTAGAGCATCTTGAGGATTCTGAGTAGAATGAGCCTATTTGTGAAACCTTCCCAGATGAGGCGATCTTTGCTATCGCCTCTCTCCCGTGGTACGCCGATATTTGTGAACTTTCTTGTTGCTAAGAAAGTTCTACAAGATTGGCCCAGGCAGAGACTTGAGACCTTCCTCGCGATGGCCATGTCTTACCACTGGGAGGATCCCATCCTTTACCATGAAGGAGGGGATAGCGTCTGGCGTAGGTGCATTCCTCAGGAGGAGCACCATAGCGTCCTCACTTACTGCCACGAGCTTGAGGTAGGACGACATCACTCTGGGAGGAGAACGACACAGAAAGTGCTCCAATCCATCCTATGGTGGCCTACCCTTTTCAAGGGACTCTGATGAGTTCGTGAAGAGGTATACTGACTGTTAGAGGATGGGCACTTGTGGACAACGTGATATGATGCCGATGCAGCCCATTCACTTCTATGAGGTTTTTGACACATGGGGTATCGATTTCGTGGGTCCATTCCCTAGGAGTCAGGGATTCGATTGCATTCTGTTGGCCGTTGATTATGTTAGTCATTGGTTGAGGCCATCCCCGCACGAACCGCAGATGCTATGACTGTTTGCCGATTTTTGAGGAAGCATATCATTTCACGGTTCGGGGTACCTCGAGTGTTGATATCTGACAGGGGGTCTCATTTCATCAACGACAAGGTAAAGGCCCTTGCTAGCGAGTTCGGCATAGACCATCAAGTTGCCACTCCATACCACCCTCAGACGAATGGTCTTGCTGAAGTGTCAAACAGGGAGATCTAGACTATATTGCAGAAAGTCGTCTGCCCTGACCGAAAGAATTGGTTACAGCTTTTGGACCTCGATTTTTTGGGCATACAGGACGTCTTTCAAGACTCCTTTGGGTACATATCCCTTTCGCCTCGTTGATGGCAAGCCGTGCCATTTACCTGTTGAGCTGAGACATAGGTCACTTTGGGCTATCACTGATATACTTTTGGATCCAGAGAGTGTAGGAGATCAGAGGAGGGCAGAGTTAGCAGCCTTAGAGGAGCTTCGTGATACCGCCTTTTCAAACAGCCTACAGTATAAGGAGAGAGTGAAGGAGTGGCATGATTCTCATATCAGCCACAAGCATTTTGAGCCCTGGATTGAGAGTATGGCTGTTTGATGCTAGTCTTCGTCTATTTCAAGGGAAGCTATAGAGAAAATGGAAGGGACCGTATTTAGTGAGAAAGGTACACGACAATGGGAGTATCGACATATCTGAGTTGTCTTCTGAGAGTACCTTTCGAGTGAACGTCCAGCGGCTCAAGCCATATCTAGATCATAAGCGCGGGTCGTTGATGTTGCCCCTATTCATTTTGCGTGAAATGTGGTCTCTTGACTCACATCTATTGCATCTCACGCCTGATTATCACTGTTCTTCTGACTTGTATAAGATCCAGATGTCCATATCACTCTATTCTTTAGTCCCACATCCATTTTCTCATCTTATGATTATATATACTTAGGGTGTACTTTACCCTAAGTATAGGGGGATGTAGGACTCTCGGGTATTCTTTTTGATTCTTTCTACCTCTGTTTTGCTACCTATACTTAGGGATATTTTACCTTAGTATAGGGGGGGTAGACCATGTACATTCTCACTCGGCTTTTCCCTTCATGTACAACCTGCTATACTTTGGATTATTTGATCCTAAGTATAGGGGGAAATGCCGAGATCTTCTTGGATTTCTATTCTTTTCATTAGTCTTTGTATATAGCCTTCCTTTTCACTTCCCTATACTAAGCACAAGTTATGTCTTCTTCATCACTCTTGACTCTGAGGACATCGTTCGAGCTAAGTATAGGGGGTGTGTATATATTTCATATATACTTTAGCCATAACTTGTACTTTTGTGTGAGTGTGTTAATAAATAAAAATTGCTAAAAACCCAAAAATCCATAAAAATTTAAAAATTTTTCCTTGTAAATAAACATCCTTTTATTGCACATACATAGCTATTGTACACAATTATTTTCGTAAAATGTTTGTAAAAACTTTTTGTGTAAATAATGTGTAAATATGTGCATATCAAAATTATGTATATTGTACAAAATTATTTTTGTAAAAATGTTTGTAAAAACTTTTTGTGTAAATAGTGTGTAAATATGTGCATATCGAAATTATGTATATAGTACAAAATTTTTCCAAAATATTTTGAAAATGAAACGTTTGCAAAAACCTTGTGTAAATTTGTGTAAATATTTTGCAAAACTTGCATTCATGCATACATTTATGGTTTCAAAACATTTTTAAAAAATTTTGCACCTATGTAAATAGTTTGTAAATATCATCTTTGTAAATATTTGTATAGTTTTTCGTGGATTATAGTTGACATTTAAACTAGCCTGGAATTAAATTGGAAATGGAGCTTGGTTAAGATCTTAATCCACCTAATTATAAGAGGAACCTTATAGGGCTTAGGGTTGAGGCTTTTCAGGTCCATGGTGACTTAATTCTTTGAGTCCACTAAGCTATGATCATATGTCATCTCAATGAGCCTAAGTAGATCACTTAACAATACACACATGACTCATATAGACAATGGCTTGACTTGGACCCGCACTTTACACCGAGCTCTCTACGGATGAGGTGGTGAGGAGGCAGTCTTCCTTGACTTGGGGTAGCATATGAGGATAGTACTTCTAGGCGAAACCTCTCTTCTTCTTATAGTGAGGGAAGTGCATCTCAACTTGGTCTGGTTGCCATGAGGTCTAACGACAGGAGTTGTGGGTTGCAATAATGCTTCAAAAGAGGGATTAGTCTACTGGCTCAAGAGGAAAAACTCCTTATGTATATATATATATATATATATATATATATATATATATATTGCACCTTGTAAATATGTTGTACATATGCACTTGAAAAAATGCAAAAAGAAAATAACTCCAAAAAAAGTGGTGGGTCTGATAGAAAATGATAATCCCACCTGAGTATGTATATAGTGCAATAAGTAAAGCTTGAGACTCATGTTCCATCTTATGTAGCTTGCATCAGGGAGACTTAGCTACACTGGTTGAGCTCCCAAGGATACATGGCTACACTGGCCATGGTCCATTCTCTTCTTCCCCCACTTCTTGAGCCGGTTGAACTTGAACTTAGAAGGGAATACTCTGCTCCTCAAGGAAAGAGTGGCCAGATTAGGGTCATAGAGTTACCTTGTTGGGGAGGTTTGTCATTTTGCTACTTCTGAGATGGAGAGCTATACCTCACTTACAATGTACAAGGAAAGATTCATGGTCTTCAGGGTTTATGTATGTAGACTTGTTCTGATCTGGATTATTGAGGAGTCTTGACTATAGATTAGTGGATCTTAGAGGCTGTTAAGTTTTAAACCTGAGTGTGAATAAGGTTCCGACACATTAATAATCCAAAGATCTGACGGAGCTCCAAATTTCAATTTAATGAAGGCTAGTTTAATACTCAGCATTGATCCATGCATTTCTCCTCTTTTTCTTTTTCCTTTTCTTTTTCACTTCTATTTCAAATAAGTGTTTGCTAAGGGACTAGCAAAGTTAAGTATAGGGGGGTGATGAATACCCATTCATCACTCTTTATTCTTTTATTTTAGCTACAAAACCCTTGCAAAACATCATGTATATATGTGTAAAAAGAATAATTTATTAAATTGCATGCATTGTGTAAATTACATTAATTAGCATGTTTTTGTGCATAAATAAAAGAATAAAGAAATAAAAGAAAAAGAGGGAAATATTTAGAATAAATATTGAGCGACCTAACCCCAAGGGAGGGCTCAGCATGGGCCTGACCGCAAAAGAGTCCAAGTAGAGAGAGATAGGGTCAATCTCATGTGTGTACATATGCCTATATATATAAAAATAAATACTATTTTCCTTTAATAAAAATAAAAATATGTGTTTATTAATTTGTACATATCTGTAAAAATAAAAATAAAACAAAAATGGGAAAAACAAAATAAAAATAAAAATAAATAAAATTCCCTTCATCATTGTATATAGACCTTGTATATAGAATAACCTATCTATTTATTTTCCCTTTGTAAATAATTAATAAAAATACAATAAAAATATTTTCACATTTCATATTTCATGGTGTAAATAAATAAAATAAAACTTAGAAAAATAAAAATAAAATAAAAAGAAATAAAATAAAATCAAAATCCATCTTGTACAAATACCATGTAAATATGTATATAGAAGTATTTATTTAACCTTTGTAAATAAATAATAAAAATAAAATAAAAATACCCTTTTATTCCAAATTTTATTCTATAAATAAATAAAATATAAAATTGGAATAAATGTATAAAAATAAATACCTAAAAATAAAAATTAAAAAATACATATATGTATACCTATATATAATAATATAATGTAAATACATAATTTATATTTCAAAAAAATAAATAAAAATCACTAAAAAATTATTTGAAAATAAATAAACATTTTTTATGTTTTAAGTTATTTGAAATAAAGTCATTTGCTATTTTTTATTTAATTTACAAATATTTAATAAACAGAGGCCTGCGATTGGTCCACGGGGGATTGTTGACCCCCGATCAACTCTCCCCCGCGGATCTATTTCCCCCTGGATCTAGCTACCGACCCGATTTCTCAAAATTATCGTGGCCTGATCTGAGCTCCATTTGCCTAAACCCTAGGTCCTAATCACGCTCCGTACATCCGAGATCCACGCCCGACACTTTGCCTAGGGGTCCGTGCTTCACCAAGCCGGACCCGACGCCTTCTTCTCAGACCTGTAGGAGTCTATAGCTCCACCTCCGCCGCACTTTCCCTGCCATCTTTGGTGCTGCTCCTTCATCCCAGGACCTCCATTGTTCTCCCCAGAGTGACAGCTGAGTGACGAGAGTGTCGAAGAGAGGAGAGGAAGTCTCTAGCCACTGATCCGACGACCCTCGTCGCCGTGCACCGCCGCGAGGAGCGCCAGAGCCTCGAGACCCGACGACCCTTCGAGGGGAAGACCCAGAGCTTCCTGAGCTCATCCCCAGTCGACTGCAGCCACTAGGTAACCCCGATTCCATCTCGTTTCACCTAATTATCCATTACGCCCAAATCGACCCTCCACCGTCGCTGATCGATTCTGCTTACTCCGATCATCCGTTCATCCACCCGACCCTCCCGTCATGACCACGAGACCTCCCTTCACGTTCTTTACCCACTCATTCCCATTGGTTCACCCCAGAACCAAGGTTCGACCTCCACCGCCGTCGCCTCGTCGGAGGCCATCCATATCGACTCGCCCGACCACCATTCCACCCCTAACCGGGTCGAGGCAGTTTGCCCTCGACCTAGGAGCTCTCTGGTGTCGTTTTGCAGGTCAATGGGGCCTCATCTGGAGGTCCAAAGTTCGAGCATAGGATCTTCCTCCCTCCGCTATCTCCAGGCCGCTCAGGTGGTCCCTGGCGTCATCGGAGGCTTCCATCAGCTGCGGAGCACCTCAGCGAAGCTTTCCCATATTTCAGCAGCTCCAGAGGAGGACCTCGGCATGTGCATTGGACCGACCAAGTTCGTCGGCGTTGAGTTCTTGGAGGATCCTCCTCCGTTGTTCGATCGTCCCCGACGCTCCAGATTCAATCGCAGCCATCTATTTAAGGAGCGTCAGCCACCGTTCGATCCATATGAGAGTCGATCGGGGCCGTGCATCCAGCGAGGGGTTTTCTACGAGCCAGTACCGTTAGATCCTACACGTGGCGAACCCTCGAGCATCCATCAGCTGAAGAGGCATGCGCAAGTCACAACCCTCCGATCTTCCACGTGGTGCCTCTTCGGCCGTCCGCATTAATAAAGGGTAATTTTCCCTTAGGCCCTTTTCTGTTTTGTTATTTCTATTAGGTCCTGTAAATATTTAGTTCAGTTGTTTTTATTTTTAAACATTTGCAGTTAGGACCTCCATGTTTTCTTTATTTGCAATTTTGTCCCTGTGTGTGTGACCCACGTGCGTCGACACGTGAGGGTTGGAACATTTGCACTTTTTACCCTGTGATTCCAGGATGTTATTGTTTGATACTTTTTAAATAGGAATTGCATATATGCCCCTCCATGCCTGATTCACGTGCCCCGCGCGTGATGTCTTGGATTTTTTGCAAAAGGACCCTAAGATTTATTTGCATGTTATTGTTTAGCCCTGGAAATATATTTTGTTTGCATTTAGGTCCCTAACAACTATGAGCCTTTATTTTATTTAAATAAAATATCAAATTAAATCAAAATTGCGTGAAATTTATACATGTGGCTCTTGCTACTGTGTAAAAATTTCACTAAAACTTTCGTACATTTTTTAGGCTTTTTGATATTTTTAAAAATTAAAAAACTATTGTTTTTGCTTCTATCTGATTTAGAAAATCATAAAAAATATAAAAATATTTTAAAAATTCTAAAAAAAATAGGATTTGTTAGTTTTTGTGTGTTTGATTTTCTGTGCAATTTTGGTGATTATTGGATATATAAAAACCATAAAAATTTAAAAACCCTTAAAATCTCATAAAAATTATAAAAAATTGTAGAAAACTCAAAAAATTATAAACTCTTTTTCTGAAATTTACTTGTTATTTCTATTTCTCATAAAAACTATCTCCAGACTGTTACAAATCCATTTGATATTTTAAATGGAATTTTCAAGTCTGGCTGGACAGTAGCTTACTATTGTTACACTTTTTGATTTTTAGAAAATTATTAAAAAATTGGAAAAATCTAAAAAATTCACCAATAACACTAAAAAACCTAAAAAGTATTAAAACATTTTTGTTTGAATTTTTGTAGCATTTTTTGAGTGTTTAAATAATTTGTTGAGTGTTCTTGTTTTTGTCTTCTCTTATTTTTCACCTTAATTAAAAATCCAAAAAAATATAAAAATAATTAAAAACCACCAAAAATATTTGTTTTTGTTTTATTTTATTTTCAGACTACTTCATAGGCCGCAAGGCCAATTCGTGCTCCCTGAGACCGACCCTGGGTGCTATACCAGGTTAATAAAAATAGCCAGGACCGCTATTTCTGTTTTGCTAGATTTATATCTTTGTTTGGTGGTCTGTTCATATTTTTCTTGATCGAGCTGATTCTTTGAGATCCGGGTCGCAATGACCCTTGTCTTATTACCCCTCACCCGGGTCTTAGGATTTCTTGGCTCATTAGCAATGCTGGCTGTCAAGTGGTCCTCTGAAAATGTATCCGTCTCGTCAAAATGGAGGACAAAAGGTCCAATCTGTGGAGATAATGACTTGGTACATCTCATGCTCACCCATAAGGAATCTATACTTCAACGAATGCGACAAAGGCTTTAGTTCAGGACAACTGGGAGCCGGCATATATGGCCTCTGAAAGGTCTGAGTGAATGCAATAAGATCTGAATGAGAGAACTCTCATTGATCATGCAAAACTGGTGAAGACAGTCCTGTTGATGTATCTAACTACAGTGCTTGCACAGTCTCCACCCTAGCTGCTGGCTCTCTGGAAATCAGACAAGGTAATAAATCATCAAATTCTGCCCAGTCTATGTTTGAATCCAAGGGATTTGAATCAGAATCACAAGATATAAATTCTGCCTTGCTATCCTCAACGTGATCATCAACCTCGAAAGTGTCTTCTGCCAAGAGTGTGCTCTCTGAACTCTCTTCTGCTAGAAGCTGTAAATCTGCAACATTTGAAGGTGAGAGAAGGTCTCGTAAAACGGGATCAGACCAAGTGGCTTCATCATCAATGATCACAAAGTCGCACTCCTGGTGGACGCCTCGCTCTGCCTCTAGCGTCTGCTTTGTATCACTGAACTACTCTGAGCAAGCTGAGTCTCGTACTCTGGTCTCATCGATCGTCCCTATTTGTATACTCTCGCTGTCAATGTGAAAGTATACCTTCCCACTATCATTGTCAGACGCCGCCTTGGCTGTGGCCAGGAATGGACGTCCTAGAATGATGGGGGTATCGGTCACAGATTCAGGGATCTCCATGTCCAACACAACGAAGTCCACAGGGAATTTCAGGCCCTGAATTGTGACGACCATGTCCTTCAACAACCCCTTCGGCCTCTTGACAGATCTATCAGCAAACTAAAGGATTGTCCCGCTCTATCAAAGTGGGCCAAACTTGAACTGGTCGAGTAAGGCTGTCAAAAGGAGATTGATGGAAGAACCACTGTTTAGTAGAGTACGGTCGAATCTCTGCTCATGAATGTGGCATCTGACATAGGGAGCTCCTACATCTGACCTCTTGGCTGGCAGACGGTTCTTAATAGCGAAGTAGGTGGCACGGGTCAGCACATGGATTTCTGCCAGACGGTTCCTCTTCTTCCTGTGGATAGTGGTCTTCTCTCTAAAGTTCTTCTGGAAGAGAGGGATGTACTCAAGTGCCTCCTGTAGAGTCAGCTGGATATGGAATCTATCAATTATCTGATGGTTGAACTCTAACTGCTGATCTTTTTTGGATTTTCATTTTTATTCCCCTTTGCCAAGTGGAGTGCTTGAAGAAATGGGATGGATGGGCCCTCCTCAGATGGAGGGTTAGGAAGAGGTTCCTGCTGATGAGAAAGCATGTAATCCATACAAGTATCATCAATCATTACATATGGATTCAAAGAAGAAAAAAACCTTTCCTTTATTATTTTTTTGTTCTTTTTCATATAGTCCTGAGATATAAGAACTGAAGGTGACACAATTGGAATAAAAGGGCTGGCCTCAGTACCACCCACGACATCAGAAGTTGTGACATCAACACCGCACTCTGGATCAACATCTGGGAATATGGTGGCATCATTACCACCCTCTACATCTGGAGAAACGATGGCCTCAGTACCATCAGTTGGATCAATGTCCTTGGTGGCTTCAGCACCATCATCGTCATCATCATTAGCGGCATCAGCAGCGCTATCCTCCTCGTCTGGCGCTCTTGAATCCTCGTGGTGTCATCGCTCAGACGAGACGCCACCGGCTGGCATCCTACCTCTCTTAAGTGACAGAAAATAAACATCAAATGTGTATAAAGCAATGTCACCTAATAAATCACTAGGAGTGGTGGTCTCTATAAACTGTACCTGCTCATATTTTCTCTTCAGGTTATTCAGGTTGGGCTCGATCTGAGAGGGTATGGTGGCCTTTCTTTGATGATCTCCCTCATCTCCTGGTGAAACTCGTCCATCTCCCACCTAAAGGATGCCTACTGGTCTGCAAGTAGGCAGGCTAGATCGTCAAGAGCTGGGTTCTAATAGGCTGTCCCATGAGAACCAGACGGGTTGCCTCGCTGAAAGGGAGGCAGCTGCTGGAACTGATGAGGGGAGGATGAGAATACTGCTGAGGTTGTTGCTGTTGCTGCCTCCACTATTGTCCCTACTGGTAGGGATGAGGACCCGACTGAAACTACTGCTGATGTGGTTGGTGGGAGAACTGGGGTTGCTGGTGCTGCTGGACGAACTGTTCACCCTGAGATGGAGGCTGCTGATGGGATGAGGTACCTCCGGTCGACCACCTGAATCCAGGATGATCTCAGCAAATCTCGGGACGATGTAAGTCATACCAAATCACGTGACTTCCATTAACGGCTCTTGCTCGTAGGAGGATGGTGGAAGAACTGTTAGTGGTTGATTCTGCTGATATACTACCATCTGAGTGTCCTGAGATGGCAGTGGCTGAAAGTACCGGTGCTGCAGCTGTTCAAACGGCTCCGCCTGGATGTGGTGGACCTGTCTGTACTGGGCGGAGTGCTTGGACGAGCTGCTGCTTCTAGGGTCAGTCCGTGACCTGAGACGGGGCTGAGAAGCCGTCTTTGCCTCTTGGAGACATATGATCTGGGTCTTCAGGTCACTCAGGGTCTGTGCCAACTGATCTATCTGAGCCATGCCCTAGCACTGCTTCTTCTCGATTATCTCAATGCGGTCAAGATTCTCGCTGATAATGCCCATATCAGCGGCCGACGACTTTGCCTATGTTGCGGTTGCTGAAGATGTAGATGGAGTTGCATCAACTCGTGTTATCCTCTGATAGGACACAACATGGGGTGAAGGCTTCCCTTAAGTGTAGAGCCAGGTATGGGACATCAATGTGTAATTCTCAGCCATCTCCTCGTAGATGGCCCAGATCTGGTTTTCGTCCTTGGCAAAATATGAGCCCCCACAAGAAGCATTCACTAGCCTCTGCAGCTCCGGTGTCATCCCACAAAAGAAGCTCTGTACTAGGTCGGGCTTGGAGATCTCATGATGTGGGCACCGGACAATGAGCTCACATAATCGATCCCACACCTCATGGAACTGCTCATTAGGGATCATAGATAAATTGTTGATCAGAGCCCGCGTTGTGTTCATCCGGCCGAGTAGGTAGTACTTGTTCAAGTACTCGGTCTAGAGTTGTTCCCATGAAGTCACATATAACCCTAAATGCTTCAGCTAGTAGGCTGCTCTGTCAACTAGGGAGAATGGAAAAGCCATCATCTTGATGGTGTTCTCATCCACGAATCAGTCGTGAACAGTGCTGCAGATCATCTCTAACTCTTGTAAATGCAGGTACGGCTCCTCGGTGGCAAGCCCATGGAACTTGGGCAAGAGCTGAATGGTCTGAGGAGGAAGCTTGAAGTCGCCCAGAATTGCTGGCAACTGGATCCAACGGTGTGTAAGAGTTGCACCAAGGTTGTGCAACTGTCTCATCGGTCGTGGCTGCTTGGCTGGCTCTTGTTGATCCTTCGGGTCTTCTGGTTGGCTGATGAACCGAAAAATCCAAAGATCTCAAGATCAAGGTGAGGTAAAAATCACTCTCGGGTTGTTGCGACCCAGATCGAGAGTACTCAGTCAACAAGAAAAATATATAAGTATAGAACCACCAATTAGAGATAAAATCGATCAAAACAAAGAAAGCGGTCCTCGCTAATTTATTAACCTGGTATAGCGACCAGGGTCAGACTCAGGGAGCACGAGTTGGCCTTGCGGCCTAAGAAGTAGTCGAAGTCAATAAAAATGAAGATAAAAATTTTTTTGTGTATTTTTAAATGTTTTTTGTATTTTTGTTAATAAGGAAAAATAAGGAAATGTGAAAACAAGCAAGTTCAACAATTATTAAAAACACTCAAAAATACATAGAAAATTCTAATAAAAATGTTTTTTTTATGTTTTTTAGGTTTTTAGGTGTTTTTGGTGATTTTTTAAGAATTTTCTAATTTTTATACAATTTTCTAAAAATCAAGAAAGAGGAAAAATAAGTGATACTGTATAGCCAGACTTGAAATATCCATTAAAAATGCAAAATGGATATATAAAATTCCGGAGGTAATTTTTTTGAAAACTATAAACAAAAACTAACCTATACAAAAAGAGTTTGATTTTTTTAATTTTTATAGAATTTTTTAGAATTTTTATATGTTTTTTTAGGTTTTTTAATTTTTAAGGGTTTTATAAATTTGAAAAGCACGAAAATTGGACAGAAGCTAAAATACACTAAAACTAACTATCACTAGTTTTTTTAGAATTTTTAAAATAGTTTTTATATTTTCCTTTGATTTTTATTTTCAGATAGTAACAAAAATCAATGTTTTTAAATTTAAAAAGATATCAAAAAGCCTAAAAATTGTCCCAAAGTTTTAAGGAAATTTTTACATAGTGGCAGGAGCCACGTTTCCAAATTTCACTTAATTTGCTATTTTATTCAATCAAAACAAGGCACATAACTCATAGGGACCTAGATGCAAAGTAAAGTATTTCCAAGGACCAAACAATAACAAAAACAGAAAGTCCATGGGCCCTTGTCAAAAAGTCCACAAGATCATGCGTAAGGCACGTGAGTCAAGCACGGAGGGGCATAATTTTCATTCCTATTTAAAAACATGTAAACAGTAACACATAGGAAATAAAGGACCAAATGTGCAAATAACCCAAATCCTCACGTGTTGATGCACGTGGCTCACATATATAAGGACTGAAATGCAAATATCTTAAACATAGAGGTCCAATGTGCAAAATAACCTAATTAAAAACAACACACGAAAATATTTACATGACTGACAAGTAAATGTAAAAGTAGGAAGGGCCTAAGTATAATTTACCCTTTTATTCACGATCCAACGGCCAAGCGTCGTCCACTTATGATCTAACGGCTAGGAATGGAGGATAACGCTTCGACGATGGACGCCTCCGAATCGACCCTCAGATGGATCGGATGGATGAGATCCTCAGCTGATGAACGACTGGGATTATAACTGCAACGAGGCTCGATCCAACGGCTGGACGACTCCCTGGAAGAACGTCGATGAACTCACCTCCGACGAAGTTCAATCGGCCAATATGCACAATGTGGAGGTCCTCCAGCGCTGCTCCGATGGGCAAAATGATGCTTGCGGATGTCCGCAGCGGATGCTGGTCTCCGATGAGGCTGAGAAGTCCTAAAATGTCCCAGCAACGAGGTGGACCTGGAGCAACTGTTCTTCAGTAGTCGGGCTTCCAAATGAATCCTATTTGGCATGTTAACCTGCACAAGTGAACCACGGGGTCGAGGGCAAACTGCCTCGACCCATTAGAGCACGCGAAAGGTGGAGGGCGAGGCGGTGTGGAGTCCTCCCGCAAAGCGGTGGCGGAGGAGGACGATAGCCCTGCTCTGGGGCGAGTCAGGGGGAATGGCTGGGTGAAGCACGTGGAGAGGGGTCTAGTGAATGTGAAGGGCGAGTCGGATTGGCAGATGGATGGTCGGAGAAGGTGAATGGCGGCGGCGGAGCTAAATGGGATGAAACCTAAGAATCAAAATCTAATCTAACCTACAGGCTATCTACTGTACCTGGCGGGCACATTCGTCTGGGTTGGAGCTGCTGAGCTCCGGGGGTCATGGCCTTGATGGATCGACGGCTCTAGAGGCTGAGCGCAACTCATGGTGGCGCATGACGATGATCGTCGCTGGATCAGTGGTTCCCGGCTGCCCGGGCCTCGCTGCAATCCTCCTCCGCACTGCTGTCACTTAGGCGAGGGAGAGGAGCTCACTGGCGTCGAGGGGGAAAGCCAAAGATAGCGGGGAATGTGCGGCAGAGGAGCGTTCTTATACTGCTAGGGGTTCGGCAAGAATGGGTCGGGCATGGCTGTCGGATCTCGGATCCCTATGAGAGATCATCGGGCGTGGATTAGGAATGGATCTAGATTAATAGGTGCCCGGGGTTTGAGTGGATGGTGATCGGATCATGCTGGGAAAATTCGGCAAAGTCAGGTCGGGAGCAAGATCCGCAGGCAAAAGTGGTCCAGGGGGGAAGTTGACCGGAGGTCAACATTCCCCCGTGGACCAATGGGAGGCCGCCAATTATTAATTAATTGAAAATTCATTTTAAATTAGTAAATGATTTTATTTCGAAAAAGTTAAAACATGAAAAATGTTTATTTATTTTCAAATTATTTTTTGTTATTTTTTATTTTTTTTTTGAAAAATAATTTAGGTATTTACATTATATTATTATTATTATATGTATATATATATGTCTTTTTTTATTTTTAATTATTTTTTTTTATACAATTATTCCAATTTTATATTTTATTTATTTATAACATAAAATTTGGAATAAAAATGTATTTTTATTTTATTTTTACGATTTATTTACATTAGTTAAATAAATAGGTTTATATACATATGTACATAGTATATATACAAGGTAGAATTTGATTTATTTTTATTTTTATTTTTATTTTTTTGATTTTTTATTTTATTTATTTACATCATGAAATATGGAATATAGAAATATTTTTATTGGATTTTTATTAATTATTTACAAGGAGAAAATAAATAGGTATGTTATTCTATATACATGGTCTATATACACCAATGAGAGAGGTTTTATTGATTTTTATTTTTCTTTTGTTTTTCCCATTTTTATTTTAGTTTAATTTTTTAAAATATGTAAAAAATATAAGAAACACTTTTTATTTTTATTTAGAGGAAAATAATATTATTTATATACATAGGGTTATGTACACATGATTGACCCTATCTCCCTCTATTTGCATTCTTTTGCGATCAGGCCCATACTGAGCCCTCCCTTGGGATTAGGTCGCTCAATATTTATTCTAGATATTTCCCTCTTTTTCTTTTATTTCTTTATTCTTTTATTTATGCACAAAAACATACTAATTATCAATATTTAAACAATGCATGCATGTTGGTAATTTATTCTAATTACACATATCTACTCGGTGTTTTGCATAGGTTTTTAGCTAAAATAAATGAATAAAGAGTGATGAATGGGTATTCATCACCCCCCTATACTTAACTTTGCTAGTCCCTTAGCAAACACTTATTTGAAAAAGAAGTGAAAAAGAAAAGGAAAAAGAAAAAGAGGAGAAATGCATGGATCAATGCTGATTATTAAACTTTCCTTCATTAATTTGAAATATGGAGCTCGGTCAGATCTTTGGATTATCAGTGTGTCGGAACCTTATTTGGACTTAGGTTTAAAACTTAACAGCCTCTAAGATCCACTAATCTATAGTCCAGACTCCACAATAATCCAGATCAGAACAAGTCTACATACACAAACCCTGAAGACCATGAATCTTTGCATGTATAGTGTATGTGAAGTATAGCTCTCCACCTCAGAAGTAGCAAAATGACAACCCTCCCCAACAAGGTAACTCTGTGACCCTAGTCTGGCCACTCTTTCCTCGAGGAGCGGGGTATTCCCTTCTAAGTTCATGTTCAACCGGCTCAAGAAGAGGGGGAAGAAGAGAATGGACCATGGCCAGTGTAGCCATGTATCCCTGGGAGCTTAACCAGTGTAGCTAAGTCTCCCTGCTGCAAGCTACATAAGATGGAACATGAGTCTCAAGCTTTGCTTATTGCATTATATACACTCCGGTGGGATTATCATTTTCTATCAGACCCACCACTTTTTTGGAGTCATTTTCTTTTTGCATTTTTTTTATGTGCATCTGTACAACATATTTACAAGGTGCAGCATATATACATAAGGAGTTTTTCCTCTTGAGCCAGTAGATTATCCCTCTTTTGAAGCATTATTGCAACCCACAACTCCTGTCGTTAGACCTCATGGCAACCAGACCAAGTTGAGACGCACTTCCTTCACTACAAGAAGAAGAGAGGTTCCGCCTACAAGTACTACCCTCATATGCTACCCCAAGTTAAGGAAGACTACCTCCTCACCACCTCATCCGTAGAGAGCTCGGTGTAAAGTGTGGGTCCAAGTCAAGCCCTTGTCTATATGAATCATGTGTGTGTTGTTAAGTGCTCTACTTAGGCTCATCGAGATGACATATGATCATAGCCTAGTGGACTCAAAGAATTAAGTCACCACGGACCTGAAAAGTCTCAACCCTAAGCCCTATAAGGTTCCTCTTATAATTAGGTGGATTAAGATCTTAACCAAGCTCCATTTTCCAATTTAATTCCAGGCTAGTTTAAATGTCAACTATGATCCAGGAAAAACTATACAAAGATTTACAAAGATGCTATTTTACAAATATTTACACATGTGCAAAATTTTTGAAAAATGTTTTGAAAACATGGATGTATGCATGACTGCAAGTTTTGCAAAATATTTACACAAATTTACACAAGGTTTTTGCAAACTTTTGATTTTCAAAATATTTTGGAAAAATTTTGTACTATATACATAATTTTGATAAGAACATATTTACATACTATTTACATAAAAAGTTTTTACAAACATTTTTACAAAATAATTTGTACACTAGCTATGTATGTGCAATAAAATAATTTTTATTTACAAGGAAATATTTTTAATTAATTTTTTTGGATTTTTACGTTTTAGCCATTTTTATTTATTAACACACCCACACAAAGTACGAGTTATGGCTAAAGTATATATGAAATATATACACACCCCCTATACTTAGCTCGAACGATGTCCTCAGAGTCAAGAGCGATGAAGAAGACATAACTCGTGCTTAGTATAGGGAAGTGAAAAGGAAGGCTATATACAAAGATGAATGAAAGAATAAAAATCCAAGAGGATCTTGGCATTTCCCCCTATACTTAGGATCAACTAATCCTAAGTATAGTAGGCTGTATACGAAGGGAAAGCCGAGTGAGAATGTATAGGGTCTACCTCCCCTATACTTAGGGTGAAATATCCCTAAGTATAGGCAGCAAAACAGAGGTAGAAAAACATGAAGAAAATCAACAAATATAAACAAGATGGAGGGCATCACTCCCCCTAAACTAAAGGTGAAGAATCCTTAAGTATATGCAACGTCAGAAGTGATGAAACGGAACAGAAGAAAAACTCGGTGTTTCCACCCCCCTATACTTAGGATGAGGTATATCCTAAGTATAGCAAAGATAATCCTATACGAGACCTGGGGTGAAAACAAACATGGAAGAAAGAATGATCAAACTAAGACGATACACGTAAATACAAAAGGGTACAATGTTGAGGTGTCTCTCAACAAGCGCTAGGTTTTACACCCCTAGCTGGGCGCAAAGGCTAGAATAATGCCATGTCAAGGTTCAGGACGGCATCTGTAAGGCGAATGATGTACTGTCGTCGCAGTCTCAGTATGAGAACAACGACGAAATCAACAGTGCAAAGAATGACACCCATATATGCAATCAGGAGGGTGTCTGCTACCAGCCAAGGATATGGGAATATGTGATCGGGATCTGATAGCACAAAAGAAATCATCGGCTCAGGATCAGACTGGAGTGGAAGTTAGAGCCGAGGAATTCAAACGTGGAGAAGGATGGATCAGTCATGGAATCCTCCACGTCAATTAGTGTCTCAAAAAGGTGTGGACAGTCAAGATCAGGAGACTCTCTAAGATAACTGATATCTGATGCATATAATGGAGACAAATCGGGCAGATCATCGAATATCTCCAGGATGGGCTCATTCTCACGAGGGTTGTCGAGGTGAGATAACTCAGAATCAGAAGGATCAGAAGACTCGGTTTCGTGATCTGCCAGATCGGATACACTTTCAGAAGGTGAAACCGAGTACTCATCGTGTGTGGCTTCCTCCCACAGATAACCCTCGGGGAGAAATGCAATATCATCAGTGAGAAATAGAGGATCAAGATCTAGAAGGGCATCTACGCTGTTGTCAAGTATCCACTCGGTGCACCAGGCTGCATCAACATCTGAAATGTGGCTCTCGCCAATCTGGAAGCAGGAGAAGGTACTGGTCAACACTGCGGAGGCTGGCAATGTGTCTGCGGCTGATCCTCGCTCTGCGGCAATGCTGGCTGCCATCTAGTCCTCAGCAAGTGTGTTTGTCTCGTCAAAGTGGAGGCAAAAGGATCGAATACGGGATTATCTGTGTCTGATCTCTCAAAGTGGTGTCCCATATCGAGCTCTGACTGCTGGGTTGAGTCCTAATGTCTGTCGGACTCCGAGAAGTGTCTCTGCAGAAAAGAAGCTGACTCCTCCGGAACTAGACACTGTAGTGGATGAATCAATGGCTGTAAAAGTAGGGGCTCCTCCGTATCCTGGAGTCTCAGAAGATCTGATATCCAAGAATCGTCGACTGAGAACTCTGAAGCTAACTCGAACTCCAGCTGCAAAATCAACGGGAACTCGAGTAGACTCTGGGTCAGAACCTCTACTGTCATAGTCATCTTCTCTGTACTCTGTGGTGCTGGAGCATCCAAGTCCTCGGGCTGGTGTGTAGAAGATGTATCCTCATGTAATGTGACACACCGTACTGGTACTGTATTATCCTCATGTGTCGTCCCGACTACGATATCTCATGAAGAAGGTCTCTGTGAAAGTAACCACGAGATGGTATCTAGTAGCTCAATGTCGGAACTGCGGTGTGAACCGCCACATGTGGCAATCACCCGTGCTATCTGCTCTGCAGTCATCCCCCGCATGGAAATCTCAATAAGGTCTGTCAGTGGAAGTCCGTGGTCGGGAAATCTCCTCAAGAGGTCAAGAAACCTCGGCCATGCCTCATACAGTGGCTCATGGGGGTCAACTGATACTCGGTGATCAAAGACCGCATCATGTCTGCTCTACGCTGGGGAAGTATCTCTGTAGAAACTCTCAGCGTAGCTCTCCCCACGTAACGAATTTCTTCCCAAATCGTTTGTGACATCTCATGGCTCTGTCCTGAAGTATGAATGGGAAGGTCTTCAGCATCAGCTCCTCTGCAGTAATGTCTGAATAGATCTGTGTCCTGCAAAACTCCTCGAACTCAGACAAGTGAAGATAGGGCTCCTCGTGCGCCTCCCCTGAAAATGTCGGCATTCTCTAAACAAGCTCCAAATCCAGAATGAATGGACCAAGTGTAGAAGCTGACTGAGCTCCCTTTCCTATATGCTCCTCCATCAATCTGGTATAGGATCTATCTGATAATCTCATCTTCTCTCTCTGATCACGAACGGAGTGCACTCTCGTCTCATCAATGGCATCGTCCGGGTCTTGCATCTGCTCCATCTAATCTCCACGGACGTCTGACACATCATGCCCAGAGTAGTGAAAGGGATGGGAGGGAGGGAGCAGGAGGTTGGTCGGAGATTTGACCTCCCTCGAAGATGGACTGGACTGATGGTCAGAAGATGGAGAAGAAGCCGCATGAGTCGGCCAGAAGTGAGGGGGATCCATCATCCAGGGATAAAGAAGAGGAAGAGAAAAGACTGAAGGGAGGGTGGGAGGGAGAAAGATAGATGGGAAAGTGGGAGGGATCTGGTAGCATACAAGATGAGAAAGAAAACCCCCGATTCATCTACGCACACAGAGCTGAAGACCGTAAGGGATCGGTCAATTATCTTGTCAATTTTATGTAGGTGATCAATTCAGTCTTTCAGAGTGATTACATGAGCTGATAGGAATCCAATATTCTCAACTGATTGTCCCGAATAAAAGGCTGGTAGTCAGTCAAGAGATCGGATATGGCTCTAGCCTAGGATGCGGGTCACTCTCTCGCTCATCCAAACCAAACAAGGATGGGGGTTACTCTCCCCAAGACAGATTTTTAAATGAGGTGTCTTTTAGGTCAAGTGTGATTAGCAATCCCAATTTTATTGCTTTACTTTTTATGCCTTTTTCAAAAATCGTCTAACAAATTTTCTGATTTCCTTTTTATTCCTAAGTCCAGAAAAACAGGGGAAGGAAAGCGGAAAAGCCAATGTGCTGAAAATCAATGATGCATGCACAAGATAGAAGGCGTACCTGACTGCAGCAGTCTACATGCAATTATGATCCGCGCATAAATATAAACTAGCTATATGGATGCAGTGCGAGAATCGTCCTAAACCAAAGCTCCTATTATCGTGAAGCACGAGTTTATTTGCCTTAGTCCAAATGTAATCTATAGGAACATATATTCCTATTAGGGCTGTAGACCTAAGGCTACATGGCTCAATGAAATAAAAACCTAGATCTAGGGGATCAAGCACACAAATCCATGTGAAATCAAAAGAAAAGAAAAGCGGTCAAAACAAAACTACAGTAGGGTCCCTCGAGCACACCGGTGCTCGACGAAACAGACCCCGCAACCACAAGTCTGAGAGTCTGAGAACCTGTATTATTACAATTAATAGTCTGCAGAAAATAAACCTAATCTAAGCTAAACTAATCCACGGCTATTCCGCGGTTCCCGTACTCCTGCTCGCTCCTCGCGCTCTCCTACGACTTCGTACAGAAGGAAGCCACATCCGAATCCCGCAGTTGCTTTGGCTTTCAAAAATGCTGCCTCGATCCTCGGGCCCTCGCAAGAAACAGAAACAGAAATGTGTCGGTCCAGGTTATTATAAAAATAAAAGACAATCAAAATAAAACAAGCTATATGCAAAAATAGAAATAAACTAACAAAAACAAAACAAAACAAAACAAAATAAAATAAAATGAAAACAAAAGAGAAACAAAAAACCGCAAAAAGCCACGGGAGAAAGAAAAGCAACGGAAAAAGCCGCGGAAAACCAGAGAAAACAAAAAATCGAAAAACGACTACTAAGCCATGCTCCCCGGCAACGGCGCCATTCTGATGAACCGAAAAATCCAAAGATCTCAAGATCCGGGTGAGATAAAAATCACTCTCAGGTCGTTGCGACCCGTATCGAGAGGACTCGGTCAACATGAAAAATATATAAGGATAGAACCACCAATCAGAGATAAAATCGATCAAAACAAAGAAAGCGGTTCTCGCTAATTTATTAACATGGTATAGCAACCACGGTCGGATTCAGGGAGCACGAGTTGGCCTTGCGGCCTACAAAGTAGTCGAAGTCAATAAAAATGAAGAGAAAATATTTTTTGGTGGAATTTAATTATTTTTAAATTTTTTTTGTATTTTTGCTAATAAGGAAATGTGAAAACAAGCAAGTTCAACAATTATTAAAAACACTGAAAAATGCACAGAAAATTCTTATAAAAATATTTTTATGTTTTTTAGGTTTTTAGGTGTTTTTGGTGAATTTTTAAGAATTTTCTAATTTTTATACGATTTTCTAAAAATCAAGAAAGAGGAAAAATAAGTGCTACTCTACAGCCAGACTTGAAAGATCCATTAAAAATGCAAAATGGATCTATAAAAGTCTGGAGGTAATTTTTATGAAAACTATAAACACAAACTAACCTACAGAAAAAGAGTTTGCATTTTTTTGATTTCTATAAAAGTTTTTAGAATTTTTATAAGTTTTTTTAGGTTTTTTCAATTTTTAAGGGTATAAATCCAAAAAGCACGAAAATTGGATAGAAGCTAAAATACACTAAAACTAACTATCACTATTTTTTTACAATTTTTAAAATAGTTTTATATTTTTCTTTGATTTTTCTTTTCAGACAGTAACCAAAATCATAGTTTTTGAATTTTTAAAAATATCAAAAAGTCTATAAAATGTCCCAAAATTTTAGAGAAATTTTTACACAGTGGCAGGAGCCACGTGTCCAAATTTCATCTAATTTGGATTTAATTTGCTATTTTATTCTATCAACATAAGGCACACAGCTCACATTGACCTAGATGCAAAGAAAAGTATTTCCAAGGACCAAACAATAACAAAAATAGAAAGTCCAGGTGCCCTTGTGCAAAAAGTCCACAAGATAACGCACTAGGCACGTGAGTCAGGCACGGAGGGGCATAATTGTTATTCCTATTTAAAAAATATGTAAACAGTAACACATAGGAAATAAAGGACCAAATGTGCAAATAACCCAAATCCTCACGTGTCGATGCACGTGGCTCACATATATATGGACTGAAATGCAAATATCTTAAACATAGAGGTCCAATGTGCAAAATAACCTAATTAAAAACAACGCATGAAAATATTTATATGACTAACAAGTAAATGTAAAAGTAGGAAGGGCCTAAGTATAATTTACCCTTTTATTCACGATCCAACAGCCAAGCATTGTCCACTTATGATCTAACGGCTAGGAACAGAGGATAACGCTTCGGTGATGGACGCCTCCGATTCGACCCTCATATGGATCGGATGGATGAGATCCTCGGCTGATGAATGGCTGGGATTATAACTACAATAAGGCTCGATCCAACGGCTGGACGACTCCCTAGAAGAACGTCGTTGAAATCGCCTCTGGAGAAGTTCGATCGGCCAATATGCACGGTGTGGAGGTCCTCCGGCGCTGCTCCGATGGGCAAAATGATGCTTGAGGATGTCCGCAACGGATGCAGGTCTATGATGAGGCTGAGAAGTCCTAGAACGTCCCAGCGACGAGGTGGACCTGGAGCAGCTGTTCTTCAATAGTCGGGCTTCCAGATGAAGCCCATTTGGCGTGTTAACCTGTACAAGTGAACCACGGGGTCGAGGGCAAATCGCCTCGACCCGTTAGAGCACGAGAAAGGTGGAGGGCGAGGCGGTGTGGAGTCCTCCGGCGAAGCGATGGCGGAGGAGGACGATAGCCCTGCTCCGGGGCGAGTCAGGGGGAATGGCTGGATGAAGCACGTGGAGAGGGGTCTGGTGAACGTGAAGGGCGAGTCAGATTGGTAGATGGATGGTCGGAGAAGGTGAATGGAAGCGACGGAGCTAAATGGGCTGAAACCTAATAATCAAAATCTAATCTAACCTACAGGCTATCTACTCTACCTAGCGGGCGCATTCGTCTATGCTGGAGCTGCTGAGCTCCGGGGGTCATGGCCTTGATGGATAGATGGCTCCAGAGGCTGAGCGCACCTTGCGGCGGCGCACAGTGATGATCGTCGCCAAATTAGTGGTTCCCGGCTACTTGGGCCTCGCTGCAACCCTCCTCCGCACGGCTGTCACTCATGCGAGGGAGAGGAGCTCACTGGTGTCAAGGGGGAAAGCCAAAGATAGCGGGGAATGTATGGCGGAGGAGCGGTCTTATACTGCTAGGGGTCCGGCAAGAATGGGCCGGGCATGGCTGTCGGAGCCCGGATCCCTAGGAGAGATCATCGGGCGTGGATTAGGAATGGATCTAGTTTAATCGGTGCCCAAGGTTTGAGTGGATGGTGATCGGATCATGCTGGGAAAATTTAGCGAAGTCGGGTCGGGAGCAAGATCCGCTGGCAAAAGTGGTCCAGGGGGATGTTGACCGGAGGTCAACATTCCCCCGTGGACCAATGGGAGGCCGCCAATTATTAATTAATTGAAAATTCATTTTAAATTAGTAAATGATTTTATTTCGAAAAAGTTAAAACATGAAAAATGTTTATTTATTTTCAAATTATTTTTTGTTATTTTTATTTTTTTTGAAAAATAATTTATGTATTTACATTATATTATTATTATATATAGGCATATAAATATATATGTAATTTTTATTTTTATTTTTAATTATTTATTTTTATATAATATTCCAATTTTATATTTTGTTTATGTATAACATAAAATTTGGAATAAAAAGGTCTTTTTATTTTATTTTTATGATTTATTTACATTAGTTAAATAAATAGGTTTATATACATATGTACATGGTATATATACACGGTGGAAATTGATTTTATTCATTTTCTTTTTAATTTTTTTTCTGATTTTTATTTTATTTATTTACATCATGAAATATGAAATATAGAAATATTTTTATTGGTTTTTATTAATTATTTACAAGGAGAAAATAAATAGGTATGTTATTCTATATACATGGTCTATATACACTGATGAGAGAGGTTTTATTTATTTTTATTTTTCTTTTGTTTTTCCCATTTTTATTTTAGTATTATTTTTATAAATATGTACAAAATATAAGAAACACTTTTTATTTTTGTTTAGAGGAAAATTATATTATTTATATACATAGGGTTATGTACACATGATTGACCCTATCTCCCTCTACTTGGATTCTTTTACGGTCAGGCCCATATTGACCCTCCCTTGGGATGAGGTCGCTCAATATTTATTCTAAATATTTCCCTCTTTTTCTTTTATTTCTTTATTCTTTTATTTATGCACAAAACATGCTAATTATCAATATTTACACAATGCATGCAAGTTGGTAATTTATTCTATTTACACATATCTACGTGGTGTTTTGCATAGGTTTTTAGCTAAAATAAAAGAATAAAGAGTGATGAATGGGTATTCATCATTGGCCTCCTGCTCCTCCTCCACTTGCGGGAATGTCTCCACCGGCTGCTTGTTGCTTCTCTTCTCTCTTAGCTCGCATCTGCTCTAATTCCTGACGGACCTCAATCATAAAAGCTCCCGGATCTCTTATCTGACGCTGCATTGTATCTAGGGAGGCTAACAAGGTGTTGTTGATGGCACCCTGGTCTAAAACATATGCGATACTCTGGGTTGTCCATCGGTACGCCCGTCGCTGCTGGCCATCTCTCGAGTCGCTACAAAGGCAAAATACCTGAACTCAGGTGCTGTCAAGTGAATAAATATCTGCGCTGGTCTCTGCTCGGGCACCTTCGGACTGGAAAATGGGTGGTCAAGGGGGAACAGGGAGGAATCGAACTCGGGTTCGGAGAGTGGGTCTAGGCTCTCTCGAACCTACGTAGATGAGTGAGTTGGAGTGCTCGAAAGCGGTGCTGCCAAGGGCAGCCTAAGGGACCTCCGAACCATCATCGTGATCTAGAAGAAGTGTGGATGGGATCTGGAAACAAACAAGATCAGCAATCAAACCCTCAATTCACCTACGCAACGTTTGAGCTGATGACTATAAGGATTCGATCATTTATCTTGTCAATTTTATTTAAGTGATAAATTCAGTCTAGCAAGGCGATTAAGAGAGATGTTAGATACCTGATGCTCTCAAGAGACTGGCCCAATCCCAAAGCTAGATATTTCTCAGCCAGTACAAGTTGCAGACCGTTTATCGGTTAGCCGATCAACTCGCTCTGTTAAGGATATAGCGGCCCGCTTTACTGGAGACCGGAGCGATCCTCACTGGAGAACAACCAACCCCAAGACCAGTAGTCTAACGAGAGTTCAGGTGTGGCTCTATCCTAGTGTGTGGGTACTCTCTCGCGCAAGCAAACCAAACAATGAGGGGATGACTCTCTCAAGACAGATTTTTAAGTGAGGTGTCTTTTATTATCAAGTTCGTTTAGCAGTCACAATTTTATGGTTATCTTTTTTATGGTATTTTTCAATAATCAAACAAATGCCTAATGAGTTTTTCAATCTCCTGGTTATTTTAAGTCCAAAAATGTGGGGAGAAGTCGAAAAAGTTGATACGCAGTCAAAACTTATTATGCATGCAAAGTCAGAAATGTGTACCTATTGTCAGCACTCTACATGCAGGGTGATCCGCACATAAATTAAAGGCAGGATTTAAACTAATCTAGATAATGCAAGAAGAAAATGACATTAGATTCGCAATTTCTAATCGCGAAGAACATTAGTTAATTGACTAGAGAGAGACATCGATGTCCGGTCTCGGATGACGATCCATGAACGCTATAACGGATCCTGCATGCGCTGTATACAGCCTCTAGCGGCACGTGATCTCTCACTCAATCAGATTAAACTTTTATTATGATTTTTATTAAGGTCCAATTGCGAATCTATAGGTACATGCAAGATATTAGGGTTGGGCCTTAATTATTTACGTCACAATCAATGAAATTCCTAAATCCAGGGGCTAAATTCTTCGAGAATCAAAGGAAAGAAAATGTGAAGAAAACAAAACCAGCAAAAACCATGGTGAGGTCCCCCAAGCACACCAGTGCTCAACGAAACAGACCCCAATATGCCAAGTGTCCAAGAAAGAGTTTGAGTGTCCCTGTGTTATTACAACAATAATAATGTGCTGGAAAATATAAACTATAATTGATTTCCTTCTGTATTGCCTCCTGCTCCTCCTCCAATGCGGTTACGCCTGTCGAAAGCTGAAACGTCCTCGGGTGGTCCATCGCAAAAAAATCAAAGTAAAGAGAATGTCAGAAAAACGGTTTTATAAAATAGAGACAAAAGCAAAAATAAAAGGAAATCTGAAAAGACTACTAAGCCGTGCTCCCCGACAACAGCACCACTCTGTTGGTACAAAAATTGAGATCAAGTAGGATGGAAAAATAATAACAGGTCGTTGTTCTCAAATAATCAATTCAGTCAAACAAGAAAAATCAAGACCACATTAATAAATCAATTAAATCACACAATATAATGTCAGCAATCTCCGCTATTTATTTAAGTTGGTATAGCGATCATGGTAGAACACAGGGAGCACGGAAATGTATGAAGTAGTCGAAAATCAGATGAATAAAAACATATTTTTGTGGTTTTAATTTGTAATTTTTTAATATTTTTGAATTAGAACACAAACGAAGCAAATAAAAAAACAAAGGTAGAAGCAAGCTTCAAATATTTTTATTAAGACTAAAAATACTCAAAAATAGGAAATAAAATATTTTTATGTTTTTCAAATATTCAAATTTTTTTAATAATTTTATGGGATTTTTCCAATTTTTATATGATTTTCAAAAAATCAAACAAGACCAAAACATTGAAACAATGTTCATCCTAGACTAAAAAGCAAGTTTAAAAAAGTAAAAATGCTTGACATCCAGGTGATCAATTTTTATGAAAAAGAAAATAAATATATATAACTACAACAACTAAAATCTTATCTTTTTATTTTTCTAGAAATTTTAATGATTTTTATACGTTTTTGAATCTTTTGTGATTTTTTGGTGCTTTTGCAATGATTTTTCAGGAGAAAAGGGTATTGGAATTAAAGCATACAAAAACAAGCAACCATTAGTTTTTTTATAATTTTAAATCTATTTTTTTACTTTTTCTGTATTTAATAAAACAGACATGGCTCTTTTTTGTGGTTTTTGATTTTTACAAAATATCAATTAAAACTAAATTAATTCACAAAAATTACCATAAATATTACATTTTTGCAGGAGCTAAATGTAATTTTTATGGATTTTTGGAGTCGATTTAGTAATTATTTGATTAAAAACAAAGCACACGGCACATAGGGACCTAGATGCAATTATTCAAAAGTTTCGAGGGCAAAAGATAACATTTGTAAAAAGCTTAGGGTTGATCCTACAATTTTTCCATTTAAAAGCGCACATGCATAATACTCATACGCACGGGGTATAACTGTAAATATCTGAAAACATTTATTCAAATCATAATAGTAAAAAGCACGAGGGTACATCATGCAAATACACCAGCTATGCACGTGAGACAACACGTGAGTTCAGTCAAACAAGACTAAAGTGCAAATGTAGAAAATGGCAATGGTCCATATGCAAAAGTTATAAACTACAAGTTTATTTACAGAACTATCGAGTAAAGTATGAAAAGTGTATGATAGAAAATGCAAAATATCCTTCGCAAGGCATGTGCAGAATACGTGAGGGCACGTGGTGGGCTCTGAAGCGACGAGGGCATACGATCCTAATCACTGGCCGACAGATCTGACGGTTCAGGGTATGTCGGGGATGTGTGGCAGGATCTGACCTGCCAGATCTGATCCAACAGTTGCCACATCCTTCTGTCGGGTGGCTCTGATGATGTCTGGAGAAAGGGGGACAATCCAACGACTGAGAAGGGCATTGGAAGAACACCTCCCTGCCAAACTTCGATCGAGCAACAGAGTAGATCCACTGGCCCGATTTAAGAGCGAGGAGGTCCACCAGCTTCGTGGAGTCGCGGCGCGTCGGGCTGGGGGATCTGATGGAGATGGCAACGGTCGGATTGTGGTGGCGATGGTTGGTCACTTGGGGGTTCTCTGCTTGAGCTACTTGGATCTCAGAAGTGGTTCCTTGCGCACGAAATGACATGCGTAGGGGAGAGCGACTCGAGGGCTTTGCTCCGGTTGGGTTATTGCTTGATAAGGAGGGGAGAAGCTTGGGGGAATAGATGTCGATCTCCATCGAAGATTGTAAGAGGATATCCGAGCCTTAATCTCGACCTAAGCGATGAGCCTAAGGATGATCAGGCTTCAGTGCGAGATGGAGGGTGACGTGTAGGATCGATCGGAATGGATGGGTGCGGATAACGGGGCTCTGACTAGCTGATCGGAGCAAGTGAGAGTGTGGTGGAGGTTGAATACAAGATCAAAGCAAACAAGAAACTGGAGGGGATATGATGGATACATGAATCTGGGAAGACTCCTGAGCTCCAAGCGATGGTAGTTGTCGAGGTTATGGCCTGAACCAAGCTGTGGAAGGCTAGGAGGCAAGACACGGTGGAGGTCCGGCCACGTGAGTGAGCTGCGAGAATCACACCACCAAACTCCGATCCGAAGGTGGTATTCGGTCGTTGTCTCTCAACTGGAGGTCACTAGGGGTGGAAGAAGGGGCTAGGCACGAGCTGCGGCACTGGGTAGGCGGAGGAGACAATTTATAGGATTCCCAAGATGGTGAGAAGATCGGGAGAGAGCTCGCAAACCTAGGTAAGATCCATGCCTTCCTAGGGATCCGCGAAGGTGATGGATCATAGGAGAAGACTCCGGTAAAGAATCTGGTAGAGAAGAGGCGTGACCCGATCGGGAAAAGTGGGAGAAAACACTCCGACGAGAGAAGTCGGGTCGGGTCTGCTTTGGAAAAGGGATTTACAAAATAATTATAAAATCAATAAAAATAGTAAACAAATTCAAAATAAAAGTGTATAAAATAAAAAATGTTTATTATTTTCAAAACTATTTTATGTGATTTTTAATTATTTTTATAAAAAATAAACTCTTGTATATACAATATATAGTATTGTATACATGTGTACTATACCTATGTATTTTTTTCAATTATTTTTATTTTGTTAATTTACATAAATACCCCAATTTTGTATTTTTTTTTATTTACCAAATATGTTTAGGAGTATGAAACAATTTTTATTTTATTTTTATGATTTATTTATAGGTATAGAATAAATAGGGGAAGTGACATGTATACATGTATTTTGTACAAGTGAGAAAGGATTTTATTTTTATTTTTTTGATTTTTATTTGATTTTTATTTTATTTTATTTTATTTTTAGAAATATGTACAAGGAGGTAATAATAGTATTTTATTTTTATTTTATCAAAATAATAATTATTTACATATCTAGAAAATATGTATAATATAGAGTAGGCCCTATCTCTCTCTCTCTACTTATTTTATTTGGCGATCTGGTCATGGTTTGACCTTCTCTTGGGGTTTGGGTCACTCTGTATTTATTCTAAATACCTCCTTCCATTTTCTTCTCTTTATTCTTTTATTTTTGCACAAATATATGCTAATTACACAAAGTTAACACATGCATGCAGAGTGTTAACTTATTGTATTTACACCTATTTACATGATATTTTTCCAAGATAAATAGCTAAAATAAATAATAAAGAGTGAGAATCAGGGATTCATCAGTACCACATGTAAATGACTAACCCATTTGGAGTTAGAGATGGGGTAGATAAAATCGACGCTCCACTACTTAGATATTTCCTTCATGACTATATCTCGAAGATTTGGGTTCAGCCTATGCTGGAGCTCACGCGGTGGCTTGGTGTCATCTTCAAGATATATGTGGTGGGAGCACAGGACCAGACTTATCCCCTGGAGATCAGCTACAACCCATCTGATTGCCTTATGGTTTCTTTCAAGAACCTCCATCAAACAAGATTCTTGGTCTTCAGTCAAATCTATTGAGATCATGACTAGAAACATTTATGGCTCATCCGCAAGGAATCTATATTTCATGCTCTACGGTAAGGTCTTTAGTTCTGGACATGTGGGAGTTGGTTGATCTGGTCTTTGAAAATTCTAAGTGAAAGCTACCAAATCTGCATGAGAGAACTCTCGCTGGATCAGTGGATCTGAAGGAGATGGCCCTGCTGATGTATCTATCAACCATTCTGGCTCAATCTCCGCCCTAGTTGTAGGCTTTATGGACATCAAACACGGTAAATAAACATCGAAATCTTACCAATCAAAATCGATGTCTGAGCCTAAGGGATCTGAATCTGAATTACAAGAAATATATTCTGTTTCGCTACCCAAATCACAATCATCAAACACTAAGGTGTCTTGTGCCAGGAGTGCACTTTCCGAACTCTCATCTGCTGTCATATATGGCTCTGCAGTCTCTGAAGGTGTAACAAGTGCTTGTTAAATTAAATCTGTCCAAATAGCTTCATCATATGTAATTACAAAATCACACTCCTGGTGGTCGTCTAGCTCTGAATCTGTCATCTGCTTTGAACTATACTCGATGCAAGTTGAATCTCTAGCTCTGATCTCCTCAATCGTATCTTTTTGTATATTCTCATCCTCGACGCAAAAGTACACCTTCTCGCTATCATGATCAGACACTGCCTTGGCTATGGGCAAGAAGGGTCGTCCTAAATTTATGGAGTATCGGTTACACGTTCAGGGATCTCCATATCCAACATAATGAAGTTTACGGGGAATTTCAGGCCATGAATTGTGATGACAACGTACTTTAATAACCTCTTCGGCCTCTTGACAAATCTATCTGCAAACTGAAGAACTGTCCTGCTCTGTCTAAGAGGGCTAAACTCAAATCGGTCGAGTAAGGCAGTCGGGAGGAGGTTAATTGAGGAGCCGTTGTCTAATAGATTTTGATCAAACCGCTGCTCTCAGGTCTCTTGGTTGGCAATTGGTTTTAGATGGCGAAGCAAGTGGCATGAGTGAGCACATGGATTTCTACATTGTGATTTCTCCTCTTCTTTCTACGGATGGTGATCTTCTCTCTAAGATTCTTCTGGAATAGAAGGATATGCTCAAGTGCCTCCTGAAGAGTCAGCTAGATCTGAAATTTGTCTATCATCTACTCGTCGAACTCTAATTGTTGTCTCTTTTTGGGATTTTCTATTTTAAATCCCTTCTCTAAGCGGAGTGTTTGAGGGAAGGGGATAGAGGGACTCTCGGAAAAATGAGGGTCAGAAATGGGTTTCTGAGCATGCAAAATGCTGGAATCCGTGCAAACATCATCAATATCAACAGATGGATCCGAAAGAGATACAAAAACCTTTCCTTTAGTCATATTTTTTGAAGTTTTTCCATTCTTTGTATTTTTATATAATCTCCTCAGGTACAGGAGATGACAAAAAAATTGGAGGACTCTTGGTGGCATCAGTACCACCGGCAACATCTGAACTTGCAGCATCAACACCGCGCTTTTGGCCGGGCATCTGGGAATTTGGTGGCATTAGCACCATCATCTGTAATTGGGGATACAATGGCATCAGTACCGTCATCATCATTAGTGCCATCAGTACCACCATCATCATCGTTATTAGTGGCATCATCATCGCTCCTGACTCTGTTTGGCACCCCAGACTCTGTAGTGGAATGTCGCTGATGAATACCCATTCATCACTCTTTATTCTTTTATTTTAGCTACAAAACCTATGCAAAACACCATGTAGATATGTGTAAATAACACAAATAGCCATCATGCATGCATGGTGTAAATATTGATAATTAGCATGTTTTTGTGCAAAAATAAAAGAATAAATAAATAAAAGAAAAAGAGGGAAATATTTATAATAAATATTGAGCGACCTAATCCCAAGGGAGGGCTCAGCATGGGCCTGACCGCAAGAGAATCCAAGTAGAGGGAGATAGGGTCAATCACATGTGTATATATACCTATGTATATAAATAAATTTATTTTCCTCTAAATAAAAATAAAAATGTATTTTTGTTAATTTGTACATATTTATAAAAATAAAACTGAAATAAAAATGGGAAAAACAAAAGAAAAATAAAAGTAAATAACATCCCTCTCATTAGTGTACACAGACTAACTTATCTATTTATTTTCCCCTTGTAAATAATTAATAAAAATCTAATAAAAATATTTCTATATTCCTTGTCTCATGATGTATATAATAAAAATAAAAATCAGAAAAATAAAAATAAAATAAAAATAAAAAGAATAAAATCCATTTTATACCTTGTATATATACCATGTAAATATGTACATAAAACTATTTATTTAACTAATGTAAACAAAAAATAAAAATAAAATAAAATACCTTTTTATTCCAAATTTTACGTTGAAAATAAATAAAATATAAAATTAAAATAATTTTATAAAAATAAATAATTTAAAATAAAAATTAAAAATACATATATGTATATACCTATATATAATAATAATATAATGTAAATACATAATTTATATTTCAAAAAATAAATAAAAATCACTAAATATTAATTTGAAAATAAATAAACATTTTTCATGTTTTAACTTTTTCGAAATAAAGTCATTTATTAATTTTTATCGAATTTCCAAGTAATTAATAAAAGGAGAGTTCCCATTGGTCCACGGGGGAATGTTGACCTCCGGTCAACTTCCCCCCTCGACCACTTTTCCCCGCAGATCTTGCGTCCGACCCGACTTCTCATAATTATCCCCGCATGATGCGATCACAATTTATGCAAACCCCGGGTCTTGATTACACCTAAATTATCCCTGATCCACGCCCGGGGATTTGCCTCGGAGTCCGAGATCCGAATCACTCGCCTGACCTCCTTCTTCTCGGACCCCTAGGAGTATATAGACGACCTCCACCGCACCCTTTCATGCATCTTTGGCTCCGCCCCTTCATCCCAGGAACTCCATTCTCTTCCCCAGAGTGACAGCTACGTGAGGAGAGTGTCGCAGCAAGGAGGAGGTGCTTCCAGCCACTGATCCGGCGACCTTCGTCGCCGTGCGCCACCGCGAGGTGCACCTAGCCTCGGGAGCCGAGGAACCCTTGAGGCCAAGACCCTCAAAGCTTCCTTAGCTCATCCCCAGTCGATTTCCTCCATCAGATATCCTCGATTCTCTCTAGCATAGCATAATTTTCCATTTCGCCCAAATCGTTCCTCCGTCGTCGCTGATCAATTCCCATCGCTACGATCATCTGCTCGACCATCGAACCATCCTGTCACCTTCACCAGACTACCCTCCACCTTCTGCACCCACTCACTCAACATGGTTTGCCCCAGAACCAAGAGTTCGACCTCCACCGTCGTCGCTTCGCCGATGGTCTCCGCCCTGACGCACTCGACCACCCATTCCACCCCTAACCAGGTCGAAGCAATTTGCCCTCAACCCAGGAAGCCTCCTATGCCATTTTGCAGGGCAATGCAACCCATCTGAGGGTTTGGACACTTGAGTACAGGAGGTTAGCACCACCTTCGTTGCCAGAGCTCCTTGGAGCTTCCCGGCCTCATCAGAGGAGCCCACCAGCTGCGTACCATCGAGGCAGAGTGTTTCCACATCCCAGCTGTGTCATCAGAGCTCTCCACGCGTGCATTGAGCCGGCGAACTTCGCCGATGGCTTGTTCTTGGAGAAGCTCCAGACACCATCAGATCCGGACCGAGGCTCTAGTTTTGATCGCGACTGACTGATCGCGAGAGACCTTCACCGCCCGATCCACGAGAGCTTTGAACCGGACCGTCCATCTGCTGAAGAGGCGTGTGTGAGCCATAGCCCTCTGATTCTCCACGTGGCACCTCTCCAGCCGTCGACCGTTAATAATAGGGGTAAATATCCCTTAGGCCCCTGTCTCTTTGTTTTTACTATTTAGTATTGTAAATATTTTATTCTGTTGTTTTTAATTAGATTAAATTGCATAGTGGGCCTTCATGTTTATTTGATTTGCAATCTACTCCTTGTATATGTGGATCACATGCGTCGACACGTGAGGATTTGGAATTTTTGCATTATCTATCTTGTATTTCCTGTGCGTTATTGCTTGGTATTTTATAAATAGGAATTACAACCATACCCCTTGGTGTTTGGACCACGTGCCTTGCGCGTGTTTTGTGGGATTTTTGCATTCCAAGCCCTGCTTTTTAATTGCTTGTTATTGTTTAGTCCTGGAACTATGTTTTGTTTGCATTTAGGTCCCTGACTGCTGTATTCCTTGTTTTAATTAAATAAAATATCAAATTAATTCCAAATTAGGTGAAATTTGGACACATGGCTCCTGCCACTGTGTAAGAATTTCTCTAAATTTTTGGTACATTTTTTAGGCATTTTGATATTTTTAAAAATTCAAAAAACAGTGATTTTTGCTACTGTCTAACTTAGAAAATCTAAAAAAATATAAAAACTATTTTAAAAATTCTAAAAAATTTAGAATTTGTTTATTTTGCTGTGTTTGAATTTCTATCCAATTTTTGTGCTTTTTGGATATATAAAAAACTTAAAAATTTAAAAAACCTAAAAATATTATAAAAATTCTAAAAAATTCTATAAAACTCTAAAAAATACAATCTTTTTTCTGAATTTTAGTTTCTGTTTATAAAAATTACCTCCAGACTTTTATATATCCATTTTATATTTTAATGGATCTTTCAAGTCTGGCTAGACAGTGATTCCATGTTTTTGTCTTTCTTTATTTTTAGAAAATCGTATAAAAATCAGAAAAATCTGAAAAATTCACCAAAAACACTAAAAAACCTAAAAATAAGAAAATATTTTTATTAGAATTTTCTGTGGTGTTTTTAATAATTGCTTAAGTTGCTTGTTTTTCCTTTTTCTTCTTTTTCCTCATTATTAAAAATCCAAAAAAAATTAAAAACAATTAAAATCCACCAAAAAATATTTTCTCTTCATTTTTGATTTTGACTACTTCGTAGGCCGCGAGGCCAATTCGTGCTCCCTAACTCCGACCCTGGTCGTTATACCAGGTCAATAAAATAGCCAGGACCGCTATTTTGTTTTTATTGATTTTATCTCTTTGATTTGGTGGTTCTATTTTCTTTTTCTTGATTGACCGACTCTCTGAGATCCAGGTTGCAACGACCATTGTCTTATTACCATCACCAAGGTCTTGGTGATTTTTCGATCATCAGAATGGCATCGTTGCCGGGGAGCATGGCTTAGTAGTCGTATTTTCTCGGTTTTTGTTTGATTTTGTTTTCGCAGTTTTCCGCGGTTTTTCTTTCGTCCATGGCTTTTCGCAGCTTCTTTTTGTTTTCTTTTATTTTCTTTTATTCATTTTATTTTGTTTATTTTGATTTTGTGTGTTTATTTCCATAGTACCATCTTAGTCTATTTTGTCTTGCTTATTTTTATAATAATTTGTGCTTGACACCTATGTTTGACTTTTTGCGAGGGCCCGAGGACCGAGGCAGCTCTTCTCGAAGAGCCAGCGCAACCGCGGGAGTCGGAGGTGGCTCTCTTATCTACAGAGCCGTAGGAGGATGCAAGAAGCCGAGCAGGAAGCCGGGAGCCGCGGAATAGCCGCAGAGTAGCTAGATTAGTTTAGTTTACTTTTTCAGCAGAATTATTTTATTGTAATAATACAGGGACCTGGACAGAGACTTGGTAGACTATCGGGGTCTGTTTCACCGAGCACCGGTGTGCTCGGGGGACCCCACCGAGTTTTTCACGGTTTTTGACCATTTATTTACTGCCTTATTGATTTACGCGGTTTTCAGCCCTAGCTTAGGATTTTCCTTGATTGCGACGTAATAATTAGGGTCCACACACCTAATAACTTGCCTGTAGCTATTAGATCGTAATTGGACCAACAATAAAATCAATAAGAAAAGACTACTTGGTCACTTGAGGGGTCCCGAGCTGCTAGAGGTCGTATACAGCACTGGTAGGACCCGTTGTGGCGGGCACTGATCGGCCTCCGAGACCGGACACCGACCCTTCCTGTTAACCATTTAGCCATCTGTTCTTTCGAGTAGAACTGCTTTGTTTAGGGTCGGTTTTCCACTTTCATCATATAGGTAGTTTATATTCAGTCTTTTATTTATGCGTGGATCACTCTACATGTAGACTGCTGGAGTCAGGTACACATCTCTTACTCTGCATGCATCATTAATTCCCGTGCATCGGCTTTTTCGTCTTCTCCCCCCATTTTTTGACTTAAAATAATCAAGAGAACCGAAAAATTCGTTAGGCGTTGTTTACTTTGAAAAATATCTAAAAATAAAAAACCATAAAATTTGGGACTACTAAACAAACTTGACCCTAAAAGACACCTCACATGAAAAATTTTTCTTGGGGAGAGCAACCCACTCATTGTCTAGTTTGTATGTGCGAGAGAGTGACCCGTACCCTAGGATAGAGCCATATCTGAACCCTCTTCAGACTACTGCTTCTGGGATAGTCATTCTCCAGTGAGGATCGCTCCGGTCTCTAGTAAAGCGGGATGCGATATCCTTAACAGAGCGAGCCGATCGGGTAGTCGGTAATCGGTCCATGGCTTATACTGGGGGAGTCGGTAATCAGTCTCCTGGGGGAGTCGGATTCCCAACAGGTCATGTAACTGCTCTACTATCCTGACATGATCACCTAATAAAAATTGATAAGATAATTGACCGAACACTTACGGTCTTCAGCTTGTGTTGAGTAGGTGAACTCGGGGTTTTGTTTGCTCATCTTTTTTGTTTCCAGATCCCATCTGCCTGACTCGCCAGATCAAGATGATGGGCAGGAGGTCCCTTAGGCAGCCTCTGGCTGCACCACTTTTCAGCACTCCAGCCCGTTCATTTAGGTTGGTTCGTGAGAGCCGAGACCCGCTCTCCGAACCCGAGTTTGATTCCACCCTGTTTCCCCTTGACCACGCTTCTTTCATACCTGAGATGCCAGAGCCAGATGAGAGACAACAGTCAGATTTATCGGCATTTGAGTTTGGATCTTTTGCCTTTGCAGAGACCATGGCTGGCAGCAGCGACGACCGCACCGGAGGTCTTCGACTAGAGCAGACATATGTCCTAGACCAGGGTGCGATCAACACCACCCTGATCGCCTCCCTCGAGATGATGCAACAACAGCTTAGGGATCAAGATGCATTTATGATTGAGATGAGGAGAGAGATGGGGCAGATGAGAGCTGACCGTGACCAGCATGGGCCCGGAGATGGACCACGGAGACCCGATGAGCCGGCAGCAGCAGCACCAGATCAGCCGAGACCAATGCGGGAGTTGCACAACACCGGATCGACGCTGACACACCGGTGGGTAGTTCTTCCAGCCATCATGGGGGACTTCAAGTTCCCCATGAACACACTTCAAATCCTACCCCGTTTCCATGGGCTCGCCACTGAGGAGCCCCATCTACATCTCCAGGAGTTTCTGATGTTCTGCAGCACCGTCCACGATCGATAGGTGGACGAGGACCCCATACGGATGATCGCCTTCCCCTTTTCACTGGCAGATAGAGCAACCACATAGCTGAAGCATTTGCGGAAGTTTGTGTACACCTGGGAGTAGCACCGCATCGAGTACTTGAACAAGTACTATCCACTCGGGTGGACGAGCGCAACGAGGGCCTTGATTAGCAACTTCTCCATGCTCCCTAACGAGCAGTTTCATGAGGCATGGGAGAGGTTCAGAGAGCTGACTGACAGATGCTCGCACCATGATATCATGAAGCCGAACCTAGTTCAGAGCTTCTTCTGCAGGTTGACACCAGAGCTGCAGGGCCTAGTGAATGCTTCTTGTGTCGGTTCCTACTTCGCCAAGGATGAGGATCAGGTCTGGGTCATCTATGAGGAGATGGCCGAGAACTATACAGTGATGTCCCAGACCCGACTCTACACTCAGGGACGCCCCCAGCCCCAGTCCGTGTAGTACCATAGGATAGCATGGGTCGATTTCGGTCCTTCTACTTCGTCCGCGGCAGCCGCACAGTCTGAGTCTACAGCCGTAGACATGGGGATCATCAGCAAGAAGCTGGACCGGATCGAGTTGATCGAGAAGAAGCAGTGCCAGGGTATCACGTAGATGGATTAGATGGCACAGACGCTGAGTGACCAGAAGACATAGATCATGTGTCTCCAGGAGGCACAGACGGCTTCTAAGCCCCGTCTTCAGGCACGAGGAGATCCGAGCAGCAGTGGCAGTTCGTCCCAGTGCTCCAGTCAGCTGAGACAGGTTCACCTTGTACAGGAGGAGCCGTACCAGCAGCCACAGTCGTACTACCAGTCACCACCATCCCCAGACACTCAGATGGTGGTCTACCAGCCGGATCAGCCCCTGGCAGTACTCCCTCCACCCACCTACGAGCAGGAGCCGTTGACGGATGTCAACGGGATTTGGTACGACCGACCCCAGCCCGGTATCCGACGAGACCATCCTGGATTCCGTTGGTCAGCCGGAGGTGCCAGTTCCCAACAGCATCCTCCAGTTCAGGGTGGCCAGTACGGCCATCAGTGAGAGCACCAGCAGCCCCAGCCCCCAGTACTCCCGCAGCAGTCATCCCAGCCACAGCACCCGCAATATGGTCCTCGTCCCTATCAGCAGGGACAGTCTTGGAGGCGAGAGTGGCCTCATCAGTATCATCAGTAGTACCCCTCTCACCCGCACCAGCCGCAACAGCCTCACTACCAGACAGGCCACCCGTCAGGTTCTCATGGGTCGACCTATGAGAACCATGCCTTGGACGACCTATCCCGCCTCATGACAGACCAGCAGGCTACCTTCAGACATGAGATGGATGAGTTCCGCTAGGAGATGCGGGAGATAGTGAGAGGGAAGGTCGCCATACATGCCCAGAGTGAGTCGAACCCGAACAATCTGAAGAGGAAGTCTGAGCAGGTAGATTTCACAGAGTATACCACTCCTAATAATTCATTTGGTGATATGTCTGCATATCTATTTGATAGTAATTTTGTCACAATTAGGAGCAGTAGGATGCCAGCAGGCGGCGCCTTGTCTGAGCGACGCCCCCATGCCACTTCCAGAGCACCAGGCGAGGGGGAGCATGATGAATACTCATTCATCACTCTTTATTCTTATATTTTAGCTACAAAAACCTATGCAAATACATGTAGATATGTGTAAATACAAATAATTAGCAAAAGACATGCATTGTGTAAAAACTAATAATTAGCATGTTTTTGTGTTAAAATAAAAGAATAAAGAATAAAAAGAAAAAGAGGGAAATATTTAGAATAAATATTGAGCGACCTAATCCCAAGGGAGGGCTCAGCATGGGCCTGACCGTATAAAAGCCAAAGTAGAGAGAGATAGGGGCTCATGTGTGTGAATATACCTGTAAATATAATAAAAATATTTTCCTCCAAAAATAGAATAAAATGTGCTTTTATATATTTGTAAATATTTGTAAATACAAAATCAAAATAAAAATAGAAAAAGTAAAAAGGAAATAAAAATATTCACCTTGTACATATTCACCATGTATATAAATACACTTTATATATTTATTTCATCCTATAAATAAATAAATTAAAATCCCTAAAAATTTGTACATACTCGTTACTTTATGGAATAAGTAAATAAAATAAAAACTATAAAACAAAACTAAAATAAAAAGAACAAAATTAAAAATCAAAAAGAACATTGTAGATATACCATGTATATACTTGTACATATCTATTTATTTCACCCTTGTATATAAATAATAAAAATAAAATAAAATATCCTTTTATTCCTAATTTTATGCTATAAATAAATAAAATATAAAATAGGAATAAAAATGTACAAAAAGAACTAATTAAAAATCAAAAATTAAAAAAACCTATATTGTGTAAATACCTATATATAGCTATATAGTGTAAATACCTTATTTTTATTTTGAAAAATTAATTAAAAATCACAAAAAAATAGAAAAAAATTAAAACAAACATTTTTTTATATTTTGAGTTTTTAATAATTCGGCCATTTCCTATTTTAAATTGATTTTTCAAATCTTTTTGACATGGCCTTCTCTGATTGGTCCACGGGGGATGTTGACCCCCCGGTCAACTCCCCCCCTGGACCATTGTGTCTCGGATCTGAGTGCCCGACCCGATTTCTACCTTTTCTTCCCACTCAATCCGACAACCAAATACCCTAACCCCGGGCCCCGATTGATCCTTGTTCATCCCAGAGCCACGCTCGGGGTGGGTCTGAGGGATCCGAGTTGCGAGCTACTCGCCCGATTCATTTCTTCTCGGACCCCTGGACATATAAAGCATTGTCTCCTGCAGCCTCGTTCTTCATCTTTGGACCTCCCACTTGCAGCCAAGGAACTCCTCTGGCGTGCCTGAGTGACAGCAGTGCTCGTCGGAGTGGAAGCGAGGCTCGAAGACTTCGGGAAGCCTCTGATGCGGTGGCTTCGCCGCCGTGCGCCGTCGCGAGTGCGCCCAGCCTCCGGGACCCGACGACCCCTTGCAGGCAATGACCCAGGAGCTCCCCGAGCTCCAGCCCAGTCGAATGCCTCCGCCAGGTAGCTTCTTTAGCCCGTAGATTAGCTTAGATTCGAGTTTTCCATTTCATGTAGCCTTAGCTCCGCTGCCTCCGCCCGTCGTCTCCGTCCATCCATTTGCCCATCCGACACCGCCACCACCTTCACGAGCCTCCTCCGCACCTTCTCCACCTACCCATTCCCCCTGGCTTGCCCCGGAGTAGGGACTTAGCCCCTCCACCTCCGCCGCTCACCGGAGGACCGCCATTCCGCCTCATTCTTCATCGTCCACGTGCGCTGACGGGTCGAGGCAGTTTGCCCTCGACCCATCTTTCTTCCTGTGCAGGTTAAATCGTCAAGAGAGCCTCATCTGAAGGCCAACAGCTCAGGCACAGGAGCTCCAGTCCCCCGCCGTTGCGGGGCCATTCTGGTGGTCATCAGCCTCATCGGTGACCATCTTCAGCTGCGGGGCTTCACGGCGGAGCTCTTCCACACTTCAGGAGCAGCAAGGGAGGACCATAGTGCGTGTAGCGGGCCGGCGAAGCTTGCCGGCCAACTGTTCTTCCACCATCCTCCCCTGACGTCCGATCGGCCTCTACGCTCCAGATTAGATCTGATCCGTCCATACGAGGAGCCGCAGACACCGTTAGATCCTTGGAGGTTTGATCGCGACCGTCGATTCAGCGAGGTTTAGCCGCGACGTTTTGCAGCCGTCAGATTCAGCACGTGGCTACACCTCCTCCGTCCGATCCGAGCCAGGCCCCTTCGCAGACCCACGTCGCAGCACAGCCGTTCGATCATCCACGTGGGAGCTTCTCAGCCGCTCGATCGTGCCAAGGGTTTCCTGCGTTGTGCGTTGCGCCTTCCCTACCGTCAGATCCAGCACGTGGCGCACATCCGGCCCTCGACATTTAATAAAGGGGTATTTTCTCTTAGGCCCCTCTAGTTCTTGCATTTACTATTTAGTTTTGTAAATACGTGTTATAGTTCTTTTATTTTTGTAAATATTGCATAGAGGACCCTCCTATTTATTTGATTTGCATTTATACCCCTGTTTGTTGTGGACACGTGCATCGACACGTGATATTTGGTATATTTGCAGTTTTTACCCTCTGTTTTCGGCTTGTTATTGTTTGTATTTTTATTAATAGGAATGACAAATAGGCCCCCCCAGGCCTGAGTCACGCGCATCGTGCGTGGCCTCAGGGGTATTTTTCATTTCTAGCCCCATAGTTTCCAGGTTGTTATCCAAGGGGCCCAGGGTTTTATTTTATTGCAATCAGGTCCTTGTACACTATGGGCTTTTGATTGTTTTAAATAAAATATCAAATTAACTCCAAATTTGGTGAAAATTGGACATGGGGCTCCTGCCACAATGCAAAAATTTCATTAAATTTTTGGGAAATTTTTGAGCCCCTTTTCTAATTTTAAAAATTCAAAAACACGCCATTTTCTTACTTTACAGTTTTAAAAATCACAAAGAAAATATTAAAACGTCTTCAAAAATTCTAAAAAAATTAGACAGTAGGTGTTTTGCCTTGTTTGATTTTCTGACCAATTTTGGTCATTTTTTGATATATAAAACCTATAAAAATTGCAAAACACTAAAAACCCTACAAAAATTCTATTAATTAATCGAATAATCCAAAAATAATAATTATGGTGCCTAAATTTTCCTTGTGTTTTCTACTATACAGGAAGATTACCTTTAGGTGTTAATAGGCCATTTTGTATTTTAATTTGGCCCTTGACACCTGACTGGACAATACCTTCATTTTTCTACCTTGTTTGATTTTAAGAAAATTCAATAAAAATCAGAAAAATACCAAAAAGTAACCAAAAACAGTAAAAAATATAAAAAACATAAAAATATTTTTATTTTAATTTTGGGTGATTTTTGAGTAGATAAATAATTGTTTGAAGTTGCTATTTGTTTGCTTCTCTTATTTTCTTAATTAATTAAAAAAAATCCAAAAAAATATAAAAAGATTAAAAAAATCCACCATAAACACTTTCATTTTGTTTTATTTCTTTTTTAAACTACTTCGTAGGCTGTGAGGCCATCACGTGCTCCCTGAGTCCGACCCTAGTCGCTATACCAGGCTAATCCAATAGCTAGGACCGCTATCGTATTTCCTTGATTTTTGCCCGATTTTGGTGGTCTATTTTCTCGATTGACTGCGCTTGGTGACTTGGGTCGCAACGACCCTTGATTACCTTTTACCCGAGCCATCAGGCGTGTCATCAGAATGGCGTCGTTGTCGGGGAGCACAGCTTAGTAGTCTTTCTTTTTATTTTTCATTTTCTTTTTATTTTATTTTTTGTGGCTTTCCGAGGCTCTTTCTGAGTCCGCGACTTTTCGCGGCTTTTTATTTTTCTCTTATTTTTGTTTTATTTTGTTTTATTTTATTTTAATTTTTTTGTTTTTGTTTGATTTTGTTTGTTTATTTTATTTTATTTGTCATTTTTGCACATATACCCTTGTTTGCTTTTTCTGTTTATATTTGATTATTCTTGGTCTGTGACACTCTGTTTCTTTCTTGCGAGGGGCACGAGGACCGAGGCGGCGACTCTCGAGCAGCCGGCGCAACCACGGGATTTGGAGGCGGTTCCCTTCTGCACGGAGCCGCCGGAGAGAGCGAGAGAGTAGCTGAGTGAGAGAGGAGTAGTTTAGGTTTATTTCAGCACATTTGATTTGAACTGTTGTAATAATACCGGGACACTCAGAAGGACTTAGACTTTTCTTGGGTCTATTTCGCCGAGCACCGGTGTGCTCGGGGGACCCTTAGGTTTTTTGCGGCTTTTTTGCGGCTTTTCTTTTTCGCTGCCTTTTACGGTTTTACGCGGTTTTTCTCGAGCCCCTAGCTGTAGGACTTTCTGCTTGACTGTGCCGTACTGAGTAGGATCCAAACACCTAATAGATTGTCTGCACCTATAGATCGTTAATTGGACCTACTAATAAAAGAATAATAAAAATAAATGACTCACTCCCTTCGAGCCTACGTGCCATAGCCTGCCCTGCCAAGCGCTGCTCCTGAACCCGATGTGTCGGGAGGAGGAGGGGTAGATCGAGACCGGACCCTTTGGATCGAAGGACTGGTGACCAGCTAGACGGTGCTTTCGAGTAGAAGTTGCCTGCTTAGGGACTCGGTTTTTCTGCTGCACCATATAGGTAGTTTATTTTCTGTCTTTCAATTCTGCGCGGATCATACTGCATGTAGAATGCTGGAGACAGGTATGCATTTCTTACTTTGCATGCATCATTGATTTCATCGCGCATCGGCTTTTTCGTCTTCTCCTCCTATTTTGACTTAATAACCAGGAGAATCGAAAAATTCATTAGGCGTTTCTTTTCATTGAAAAATATCTAAAAACAAAAACAATAAAATCGAGACTGCTAATCACACTTGACCTAAAAGACACTTCACTAAAAATTTGTCTTGGGGAGAGTAACCCCCTCCTTGTTTGGTTTGGATGAGCGAGAGAGTGACCCGTACATTAGGATAGATACTCCGATTTTTCTTGACTGATTACTGGCTTTCAGTACGGGACAATCGGTTGAGGAATATCTGGATACCTATTTAGCTCACGTAATCGCTCTGATAGACTGGATGATCACCTAAAATAAAATAGACAAGATAATTGACCGATCCCTTTCGGTCTTCAGCTTGCGTGCGTAGGTGAATTGGGGGTTTGCTTGTTCATCTTATGTGATTTCCAGATCCCTTCGATCTTTCTCCATCTTATTCTCTTCTTCTGTCTCCTACCCTCGCTCCCTTTAGTCTTATATTCTCCTTCTCCTCTGTCCCTAGGTGATGGATCCCCCTCACTGCGAGCCGACTCTTGCGGCTTCTTCTTCACTATCTGACCATCACTCCAGTCCACCTTCTAGGGAGGTCGGATCTCCGACCAACCTCCCGCTCCCTCCCTCCCTTTCATCTCACTACTCTGGGCATGCTGTGCGAGACGTCCGAGGATACCAGATAGAGCAGATACGAGACCCGGACGATGTTGTTGCTGAGTTGAGAGCGCACTCCGTTGGTGACCAGAGAGAGCAGTGGAGATCAGCAGACATATCCTATCCAGAAGTATGGAGGAGCAGATAGCACAGGGAGCTGAGTCAGCTTCAATATTATGTCCATTCGTCTTGGATTTTGATTACATTCAGCGAGCCGACATTTTCAGGAGAGGTGCACGACGAGCCGTATCTTCACCTGTCCGCATTCGAGGAGTTTTGCAGAGCACAGAGATATTCAGATGTCACTGCAGAAGAGTTGATGGCGAGGACTTCCCATTCACACTTCACGACAGAGCCATGAGATGGCATCGACGATTGGGGAGGACATTCGAGACGTGGGGAGAGCTACGCCGGGAGTTCTTACATAGATACTTTCCCCCGCATAGAGCAGAGTTTATGCGGTCCTTGATCATCGACTTTTCAGTTGACCCGCATGAGCCATTGCATGAGGCATGGCCGAGGTTTCTTGACCTCTTGAGGAGATTTCCAGACCACGTACTTCCACTGACAGACTTGATAGAGATCTCCATGCGGGGGATGACCGCAGAGCAGATAGCACTGGTGATTACCACATGTGGCGGTTCACACCGCAATTCTGACATTTATTTACTGGAAACCAACTCGAGTTTACTTTCACAGAGATCTTCTTCACGAGATGTCGTATTCGGTACAACACATGCGGAAGATGCAGTACCAGTGCGGTGTGTCGCTTTACATGATGAGACAGTTTCTACACACCAGCCCGAGGACTTGGATGATGCAGCACTACTGACAGAGGACATGACTGTGATATCAGAGGTTCGGATCCAGAGTCTTCTTGAGTTCCCGTTGGTCTTCTAGATAGAGTTCGAGTTAGCCCCAGAGTTTCCAGTCGACGAGTCTTGGGTATCAGATCTTTTGATATTCCAGGAACCGGAGGAGCCCCCGCTACTACAGCCATTGCCTCTGACACTTCAGATTCCAGTCCCGGAGGAGCCAGTTCGTTTTCTGCAGAGATACTTCTCGGAGACCGACAATCACCAGGACTCAGCCCAGCAGCCGTAGTTCGATATGGGACACTACTTTGAGTTGCCAGACACACACAGTCCCATATTCGAGCCTTTTGTCCTCCACATTGACGAGACAGACACACTTGCTGAGGACCAGTTGGTAGGCAGCATTGCCGCAGAGCGAGGATTAGCCGCAGACACTTTCCCAGCCTCCGCGGTGTTCACCAGTACCTTCTCTTGCTTCCAGATTGCCGAGAGCGACACTTTCGATGATGATGCAGCCTGGTGCACTGAGTGGTTTCTTGACAGCACCATAGATGCCCATCTAGATCCTGATCCTCTCTTAGTCACTTCTGATCTTGCATTTCTCCCCGAGGGTTATCTGCGGGAGAATGCCACACTCGATGAGTACTCGGTTTCACCTTCTGAGAGTGTTTCCGATCTGACGGAACACGAAACCGAGTCTTTATATCCTTCTGATTCTGACTCTTCTCACCTCGACGACCCTTGCGAGGATGAGCCCATCCTGGAGATATTCGATGATCTACCTGATCTGCTTCTATTCTATTAATCGAGTATCAGTCTTCTTAGAGAGTCTCCTGATCTTGATTATTCCCATCTTTTTGAGACATTGATTGACGTGGAGGATTCTGTTACTGATCCATCTTTCTCCACGTTCGATTTCTTCGGCTCCACACATCTACTCCAGTCTAACCCAGAGCCGACGATTTCCTTTGTGCTATCGGATCCTGATCACTTACTTCCATATCATTCGCCGTTAGCAAACACCCGCCTGATTGTATATCTGGGTGTCTTCCTTTACACTGTTGAGTTCGTCACTGTTCTCATACCGAGACTGCGACGACAGTACGGCATTCGCCTTACCGATGTCGTCCTGAACCTGGACACTTCTTTATCCTAGCCTTTGCACCCAGCTAGGGGCTTAAAATCTAGCGCTTGTTGAGAGGCACCTCAACATTGTACTCTTTTTGTATATACGTGTTTTGTCTTAGTTTTATCTTTCTTTCTTTCGTTCTCGTTTTCACCCCAGGTCTCGCTTAGGATTATCTTTGCTATACTTAGGATATTGCTCATCCTAAGTATAGGGGGGTGGAAACACCGGGTTGTTCTTCGTTCTGTTTCATCACTTCTGTTGTTGCCTATACTTAAGGTTCTTCACCTTAAGTATAGGTGGAGTGATGACCCTCTTTCTTGTATATATCTGTTGATTTCTTCGTGTCTTTCTACCCCTGTTTTGCTGCCTATACTTAGGGATATTTCACCCTAAGTATAGGGGGGGTAGACCCTGTACATTCTCCTCTCGTTTGTCCCTTTTGTGTACAGCCTGCTATACTTAGGATTACTTTATCCTAAGTATAGGGGGAAAGCCGAGACTGTTTCTATTCATTCATTCGTCTTTGTATATAGCCTTCCTTTTCACTTTCTTATACATAGCACGAGTTATGTCTTCTTCATCGCTCTTAACTCTGAGGACATCGTTCGAGCTAAGTATAGGGGGTGTGTATATATTTCATATATACTTTAGCCATAACTCGCACTTTGTGTGAGTGTGTCAATAAATAAAAATGGCTAAAAACCCTAAAAATCACAAAAATTAAAAAAAATTCATGTACATAATCATTTTTTCATTTGCACATACATAGCTAGTGTACAAATTATTTTTGTAAAAATGTTTTCAAAAATCTTTTGGTGTAAAGTTTGTGTAAATATTTTCTTATTAAATATATGTATATAGTACAAAATTTTTCCAAAATGTTTTGAAAATCAAAAGTTTGCAAAAATCTTGTGTAAATGTGTGTACATATTTTGCAAAACTTGCATTTCATGCATCGATCCATTCATGATTTCAAAACATTTTTCAAAAATTTTGCATATTTGTAAAAATTATGTAAATAGCATCTTTGTACATATGTATATAGTTTTTCCGGATTATAGTTGACATTTAAACTAGCCTGGAATCAAATTGGGAAATGGAGCTTGATTAAGATCTTAATCCACCTAATTTATAAGAGGAACCTTATAGGGCTTAGGTTTAGGGCTTTTCAGGTCCATGGTGACTAAATTCTTTGGGTCCACTAGGCTATGATCACATGTCATCTCAATGAGCCTAAGTAGAGCATTTAACAACAACACATGACTTATAAGGACAATGGCTTTACTTGGACACCACACTTAGCACCGAGCTCTCTGCGGATGAGGTGGTGAGGAGGCAGTCTTCCTTGACTTGGGGTAGCATATGAGGGTATTATTTCTAGGCAGAACCTCTCTTCTTCTTTTAGTGAAGGAAGTGCGTCTCAACTTGGTCTGATTGCCATGAGGTCTAACTACGGGAGTTGTGGGTTGCAATAATGCTTCAAAAGAGGGATAGTCTACTGGCTCAAGAGTAAAAACTCCTTGTATATATGCTGCACATGTATATGTTGTATAGATGCACTTGAAAAAAATGCAAAAAGAAAATAACTCCAAAAAAGTGGTGGGGCTGATAGAAAATGATAATCCCACCGGAGTATGTATATAGAGTGCAATAACAAAGCTTGAGATTCATGTCCCACCTTATATAGCTTGCAGCATGGAGACTTAGCTACACTGGTTGAGCTCCCAAGGATACATGGCTACACTGGCCATGGTCCATTCTCTTCTTCCGCCTCTTCTTGAGCCGGTTGAACTTGAACTTAGAAGGGAATACCCCGCTCCTCGAGGAAAGAGTGGCCAGATTAAGGTCATAAAGTTACCTTGATGGGGAGGGTTGTCAAGTTGCCATTTCTGAGGTGGAGAGCTTACACTTCACATTCACAGGACAAGGAAAGATTCATGGTCTTCAGGGTTTGTGTTTGATGACTTGTTCTGATCTGGATTATTGAGGAGTCTTGATTAGAGATTAGTGGAACTTAGAGGCTGTTGAGTTTTAAGCTTAAGTTCAAATAAGGTTCCGACACATTAATAATCCAAAGATCTGATCGAGCTCCATATTTCAATTTAATGAAGGCAAGTTTAATATTCAACCTTGATCCATGTGCATTCTCCTCTTTTTCTTTTTCTTTCTCTTTTGCACTTCTTTTTCAAATAAGTGTTTGCTAAGGGACTAGCAAAGTTAAGTATAGGGGGGTGATGAATACTCATTCATCACTCTTTATTCTTATATTTTAGCTACAAAAACCTTTGCAAATACATGTAGATATGTGTAAATACAAATAATTAGCAAAAGACATGCATTGTGTAAAAACTAATATTTAGCATGTTTTTGTGCTAAAATAAAAGAATAAAGAATAAAAAGAAAAAGAGGAAAATATTTAGAATAAATATTGAGCGACCTAATCCCAAGGGAGGGCTCAGCATGGGCCTGACCGCATAAAAGCCAAAGTAGAGAGAGATAGGGGCTCATGTGTGTGAATATACCTGTAAATATAATAAAAATATTTTCCTCCAAAAATAGAATAAAACAGGCTTATATATATTTGTAAATATTTGTAAATATAAAATCAAAATAAAAATAGAAAAAGTAAAAAGGAAATAAAAATATTCACCTTGTACATATTCACCATGTATATAAATACACTTTATATATTTATTTCACCCTATAAATAAATAAATTAAAATCCCTAAAAATTTGTACATACTCCTTACTTTATGGAATAAGTAAATAAAATAAAAACTATAAAAACAAAACTAAAATAAAAAGAACAAAATTAAAAATAAAAAAGAACATTGTAGATATACCATGTATATACTTATACATATCTATTTATTTCACCCTTGTATATAAATAATAAAAATAAAATAAAAGTATCCTTTTATTCCTAATTTTATGCTATAAATAAATAAAATATAAAATAGGAATAAAAATATACAAACAGAACTAATTAAAAATCAAAAATTAAAAAAACCTATATTGTGTAAATACCTATATATAGCTATATAGTGTAAATACCTTATTTTTATTTTGAAAAATTAATTGAAAATCACAAAAAAATAGAAAAAATTAAAACAAATATTTTTTATGTTTTGAGTTTTTAATAATTCGGCAATTTCCTATTTTAAATTGATTTTTCAAATCTTTTTGACGTGGCCTTCTCTGATTGGTCCACGGGGGATGTTGACCCCCCGGTCAACTCCCCCCCTGGACCACTGCGTCTCAGATCTGAGTGCCCGACCCGATTTCTACCTTTTCTTCCCACTCGATTCCGACAGCCAAATACCCTAACCCCGGGCCCCGATTGATCCTTGTTCATCCCAGATCCACGCCCGGGGTGGGTCTGAGGGATCCGAGTTGCGAGCTACTCGCCCGATTCATTTCTTCTTGGACCCCTGGACATATAAAGCATCGTCTCCGACAGCCTCGTTCTTCATCTTTGGACCTCCTACTTGCAGCCAAGGAACTCCTCCGGCGTGCCTGAGTGCAGCGGTGCTCGTCGGAGTGGAAGCGAGGCTCGAGGACTTCGAGAAGCCTCTGATCCGGTGGCTTCACCGTCGTGCGCCGCCGCGAGCGCGCCCAGCCTTGGGGAGCCGACGACCCCTTGCAGGCAAAGACCCAGGAGCTCCCCGGGCTCCAGCCCAGTCGAATGCCTCCGCCAGGTAGCTTCTTTAGCCCGTATATTAGCTTAGATTCAAGTTTTCCATTTCCTGTAGCCGTAGCTCCGCCGCCTCCGCCCGTCGTCTCCGTCCATCCATTTGCCCATCCGACACCGCCACCACCTTCACGAGCCTCCTCCGCACCTTCTCCACCTACCCATTCCCCATGGCTTACCCCAGAGCAGGGACTTCGGCCCTCCACCTCCGCCGCTCGCCGGAGGACCGCCATTCCGCCTCATTCTTCATCGTCCACGTGCGCTGACGGGTCGAGGCAGTTTGCCCTCGACCCATCTTTCTTCCTGTGCAGGTTAAATGGTCAGGAGAGCCTCATCTGAAGGCCAACAGCTCAGGCACAGGACCTCCAGGCCCCCGCCGTTGCGGGGCCGTTCTGGTGGTCATCAGCCTCATCGGTGACCATCTTCAGCTGCGGGGCTTCATGGCGGAGCTCTTCCGCACTTCAGGAGCAGCAGGGGAGGACCATACTACGTGTAGCGGGTCGACGAAGCTCGCCGGCCAACTGTTCTTCCACCATCCTCCCCAGACGTCCGATTGGCCTCAACGCTCCAGATTAGATCTGATCCGTCCATACGAGGAGCCGCAGACACCGTTAGATCCTTGGAGGTTTGATTGCGACCGTCGATTCAACGAGGTTTAGCCATGACGTTTTGCAGCCGTTAGATTCAGCACGCGGCTACACCCCCTTCGTCCGATCCGAGCCAGGCCGCTTCGCAGACCCACGTCGCAGCACAGCCGTTCGATCATCCACGTGAAAGCTTCTCAGCCGCTTGATCGTGCTGAGGGTTCCCTGCGTTGTGCGTTGCGCCTTCCCCAGCCTCAGATCCAGCACGTGTCGCACATCCGGCCCTCGACATTTAATAAAGGGGTATTGGCTCTTAGGCCCCTCTAGTTCTTGCATTTACTATTTAGTTATGTAAATACGCGTTATAGTTCTTTTATTTTTGTAAATATTGCATAGAGGACCCTCCTGTTTATCTGATTTGCATTTATACCCATGTTTATTGTGGACACGTGCATCGACACGTGGTATTTGGTATATTTGCAGTTTTTACCCTCTGTTTTCGGCTTGTTATTGTTTGTATTTTTATTAATAGGAATGACAAATAGGTCCCCCCAGACTTGAGTCACGTGCATCGTGCGTGGCCTCGAGGGCATTTTGCATTTCTAACCCCATAGTTTCCAGGATTGTTATCCAAGGGGCCCAGGGTTTTATTTTATTGCAATCAGGTCCTTGTACACTGTGGGCTTTGATTGTTTTAAATAAAATATCAAATTAACTCCAAATTTTGTGAAAATTTGACACGTGGCTCATGCCACAGTGTAAAATTTTCAATAAATTTTTGGAAAATCTTTGAGCCCCTTTTCTATTTTTAAAAATTCAAAAACACGCCATTTTCTTACTTTCCAGTTTTAAAAATCATAAAAAAATATTAAAACGTCTTCATAAATTCTAAAAAAATTAGACAATAGGCGTTTTGCCTTGTTTGATTTTCTGACCAATTTTGGTCATTTTTGGATATATAAAACCCATAAAAATTGCAAAACACTAAAAACCCTATAAAAATTCTAATAATTAATCTAAAAATCCAAAAATAATAATTCTGGTGCCTAAATTTTCCTTGTGTTTTCTACTATACAGGAAAATTCACTTCAGGTGTTAATAGGGTAATTTTGTATTTTAATTTGGCCCTTGACACCTGACTGGACAGTACCTTTATTTTTCTACCTTGTTTGATTTTTAGACAATTCAATAAAAATCAGAAAAATACCAAAAATTTACCAAAAACAATAAAAAAATAAAAAACATGAAAATATTTTTATTTTAATTTTTGGGTGATTTTTGAGTAGATAAATAATTATTTGAATTTGCCATTTATTTGCTTCTCTTATTTTCTTAATTAATTAAAAAAATCCAAAAAATATAAAAAGATTAAAAATCCACCAAAAACACTTTCATTTTGTTTTATTTCTTTTTTAGACTACTTCGTAGGTCGCGAGGCCATCACGTGCTCCCTGAGTCCGACCCTGGTCGCTATACCAGGCAAATCCAATAGCCAGGACCGCTATTGTATTTCCTTGATTTTTTCCCGATTTTGGCGGTCTATTTTTCTTGATTGACTGCGCTTGGTGACTTGGGTCGCAACGACCCTTGATTACCTTTTACCCGAGCCATCAGGCGTGTCATCAGAGCGCGATACTGAGCCCGCGAGAGATGATGACGGTGGTGCTGATGCCACCATGGATGTTGATCCCACCGACGGTACTGAGGCCGTCGCTTCACCAGCTGGAGGAGGTGGTACTGACGCCACCACAGTTGCCGAGCTAGAGCGCGGTGCTGATTCCGCGAGCCGACATGCCGAGGGTGGTACTGAGGCCACCGTTTCCACTTCTGCTAGTCCTGTTGTTTTTCCATCTGCACATGTACCTCAGGACATTTCTGGAAATAAAGGAAAGGGTTTATTTTATTCTGATCCACCTGTGGTGATTGATGATGTATGTGTAGATTCTGCCATACTTGAGTAGCCTAGACCCTCTCCTAGTCCTTCATCTGAGAAGGACCCCGTAGTCCCCTTTCCTAGAGCACTCCATTTGGGTAAGGGGCAGAAAAAAGAAAATCCTAAAAAGAATCAGCAGGTAGAGTTCAACCAGCAGATGAACAACATATTCCATATCCCGCTGACTCTCCAGGAGGCCTTGGTGCACATCCCTCTACTCCAGCGATCACTCAGAGATAGGACCACAGTTAGGAGGAAGTGGAGGAACCATCAGTCTGAGATCCATATGCTTACCCGGGCCACGTGTTTCGCGATTCAGAACTGTCTGCCGGCCAAGAGGCCAGATTCAGGAGCTCCGTATGTCAGATGCCACATTCATGAGCAGAGGTTCGACCGCACTCTATTAGACAGCGGTTCTTCGATCAACCTACTTGCGGCAGCCCTTCTCGACCGCTTCGAGTTGGGTACTCTACGATAGAGCAGGACAGTCCTTCAGTTTGCTGATCGATCTGTCAAGAGGCCGAAGGGGTTGCTGAGGGACATTGACGTCACGATTCAGGGCCTGAAATTCCCCGTGGACTTCGTTCTGTTGGACATGGAGATCCCTGAGTCTGTGACAGATACCCCCATCATTCTAGGTCGCCCGTTCTTGGCCACAGCCAAGGCAGTGACCGACCATGATAGCGGGAAGGTATACTTTCGCGTAGAGGGTGAGAGTGTACAAATAGAGACGGTCGAGGACATCTGAGCCAGAGATTCAACTTGCTCAGAGCCGACTTCCGATTCAGAGCAGATGAAAGAGGCAGGGCGAGACATCCACCAGGATTGTGATTTCGTGATTACAGATGATGAGGTAGTTTGGGCAGATCCATTCGCACAGGCCATCCTCTCACCTTCAGAGTCCGCTGAAGCAGAGACGCCAGCAGAGGAGATCTTGGAGAGCGCATTCCTGGTCCAGGATACTTTTCAGGTAGCAAAGTCCGTTCCCGATCGTGAGACTGATTTTGTTTGTGAGTATGATACAGATCCCTCGGAGTCAGATATTGATTGGGTAGAGTTTGATGATTTCATACCATGTCTAACTTCCACTGATCCTACAGCTGGGGAGGAGGTTGATGCCATGTAGAGCAGAGACAGTCCAGCAGAGCAGCCTTCTCCAGATACTAGATTTGAGCGAGAGTTTCTGTTCTCCAATGCAGATTTGGAAGCGTTCACTCAGACTTTTCAGAGGCCAGATCCCCCAGCACCTACTGGTCCAGAGCTGAAGTCACTATCTGCGTCGCTGAAGTATAGGTTCCTTGCGGGTGAGCATGAGATGTACCCAGTCATTATCTCCGCCGATTTGACTAGAGAGCAGGAATACCGTCTGATGGGGGTTCTTGAAAAGAACCGCAAGGCGATAGGATGGAGTGTAGCCGATCTCCAGGGGATAAGTCTAGCCCTGTGCTCCCACCATATCTATCTCGAGGATGAGGCAAAGCCGTCACGTGAGTTCCAGCGGCGGCTGAACCCGAAACTTTGGGAGGTTGTCATGAAGGAGATCTCGAAATGGTGGAGCGCTGATTTTGTCTACCCTATCTCCGACTCCAAGTGGGTCAGTCCGTTGCATGTGGTGCCCAAGAAGACGGGCATCACTACAGTTGTCAGCGAGTCTGGAGAGGAGATCGCTACCCGGGTACCCACTTCTTGGCGGGTCTGCGTAGATTACAGACGACTCAACTAGGCCACCAAGAAGGATCATTTCCCCCTGCCCTCTACTGATCAGATCATTGAGAGACTGGCAGGGAAGAGCCACTACTACTTCTTGGATGGGTACTCTGGCTATAATCAGGTGGCCATCGCGCCCGAGGACCAGGACAAGACCACCTTCACATGTCCCTTTGGAACATATGCCTTCAGACGCATGCCATTTGGGCTATGTAACACCCCTGCGACATTTCAGAGATGTATGCTGTCTATCTTTTCGGACATGGTGGGAGAGTGCTTGGAGGTCTTCATGGATGACTTGTCGGTCTACGGCGATGGATTCGACTCCTGTCTTGACTGCCTAGACCGAGTCCTTCAGCGATGCATTGAGGTTTACCTTGTGTTGTCTTGGGAGAAGAGTCACTTCATGGTGACTCAGGGGACGGTGCTTGGCCATATCATCTCCAAAAGGGGCATGGAGGTTGATCCGACCAAGGTGGATGTCATTAGAAAACTCGCTCCACCGTCCAACCTGCGACAGTTACGGTCTTTTCTAGGGCACGTCGATTTCTACCGATGCTTCATTCATGATTTCAGCAGGATTGCCCGACCGTTGACTGATCTGCTGATGAAAGACACTGATTTCCTTGTCGATGACAAGTGTCTATCGTCGTTTGAGACTCTAAAGAGCTGTATTGTAGAGGCTCCTGTTCTCTAGCCGCCTGATTGGTCTCTCCCATTCGAGATCATGACGGATGCCTCCGATTTTGCTGTAGGGGCCGTGGTGGGACAGAGGAGGGATGGAGTCCCATTTTCCATTCACTACGCTAGCCGTACATTGGATGCCGTGCAGCGAAACTATACTGTCACTGAGAAGGAGATGCTAGCCGTAGTTTTCACCCTAGATAAGTTCAGATCTTACATCATTGGATCTAGAGTGACCATCTACACTGATCATACCGCCATCAGGTACCTCATGGCAAAGAAGGATGCCAAAGCCCGATTGACCAGATGGATCCTTCTACTCTAGGAGTTTGACATAGAGATTAAGGATAAGCCTGCAGTCAAGAATGTGGTGGCGGATCATCTCTCCCGATTAGAGCATCTTGAGGATTTTGAGCAGACTGAGCCTATTTGTGAGACCTTCCCAGATGAGGCGATCCTTGCTATCGCCTCTCTCCCATGGTACGCCGATATTGTGAACTTTCTTGTTGCTAAGAAAGTCCCACAAGATTGGTCCAGGCAGAGACTTGAGACCTTCCTCGCAAAGGCCAAGTTCTACCACTAGGAGGATCCCATCCTTTACCATGAAGGAGGGGATAGCGTCTGGTGTAGGTGCATTCCTCAGGAGGAGCACCACAGCGTCCTCACTTACTGCCACAAGGTTTAGGCAGGAGGACATCACTCTGGGAGGAGAACGGCACAGAAAGTGCTCCAATCCAGCCTATGGTGGCCTACCCTCTTCAAGGACTCTGATGAGTTCGTGAAGAGGTGTACTGACTGTCAGAGGATGGGCACTTGTGGACAGCGTGATATGATGCCAATGCAGCCCATTCACTTCTGTGAGGTTTTTGACGCATGGGGCATAGATTTCATGGATCCATTCCCTAGGAGTCAGGGATTCGAGTACATTCTATTGGCCGTTGATTATGTTAGCGTTGGGTTGAGGCCATCCCCGCCCGAACCGCAGATGCTAGGACTGTTTGTCGATTTTTGAGGAGCATATCATTTCACGGTTCGGGGTACCTCGAGTGTTGATATCTGACGGGGGGTCTCATTTCATCAAGGACAAGGTAAAGGCCCTTGCTAGCGAGTTCAGCATAGACCATCGAGTTGTCACTCCATACCACCCTCAGATGAATGGTCTTGCTGAACTGTCGAACAGGGAGATCAAGACTATATTGCAGAAAGTCGTCCGCCCTGATCGAAAGGATTGGTCACAGCTTTTGGACTCGGTCTTGTGGCTAGGATGTCTTTCAAGACGCCTTTGGGTACATCTCCCTTTCTTTTCGTTTATGGCAAGTCGTGCCATTTACATGTTGAGCTGATACATAGGTCACTTTAGGTTGTCACTGATATACTTTTGGATCCAGAGAGTTTAGGAGATAAGAGGAGGGCAGAGTTTGCAGCCTTGGTGGAGCTTCGTGATACCGCCTTTTCAAACAACCTACAGTACAAGGAGAGAGTAAAGGAGTGGCATGATTCTCATATAAGCCACAAGCATTTTGAGCTAGGACAGAGAGTATGGATGTTTGATGCTAGGCTTCATCTATTTTCAGGGAATCTACAGAGCAAGTGGAAGGGAACGTATTTGGTGAGAAAGGTACATGACAATGGGAGTATAGATATATCTGAGGTGTCATCTGAGAGTACCTTTCGTGTGAACGGCTAGCGGCTCAAGCCATATCTAGATCATGAGACGTGGATCGTTGATGTTGCCCGTTGCGTGAGATGTGGTCTCTTGACTCACATCTATTGCATCTCACGCTTGATTATCACTATTCTTCCGACTTGTATAGATCCAGATGTCCATATCACTCTATTCTTTAGTCCCACATCCCTTTTCTCATCTTATGATTATGCTATACTTAGGGTGCACTTTACCCTAAGTATAGGGGGATGTAGGACTCTCGGGTATTCTTTTGATTCATTCCTATCTACGTTTTGCTGCCTATACTTAGGGATATTTTACCCTAAGTATGGGGGGGGGAGTAGACCTTGTACATTCTCACTTGGCTTTCCCTTTGTGTACAACCTGCTATACTTAGGATTATTTGATCCTAAGTATAAGGGGAAATGCCGAGATACTCTTGCATTTCTATTCTTTCATTCGTCTTTGTATATAGCCCTCCTTTTCACTTCCCTATACTAAGCACGAGTTATGTCTTCTTCATTGCTCTTGACTTTGAGGACATCATTCGAGCTAAGTATAGGGGGTGTGTATATATTTCATATATACTTTAGCCATAACTCGTATTTTGTGTGAGTGTGTTCATAAATAAAAATGGCTAAAAACCCAAAATTCCATAAAAATTAAAAATTTTTCCTTGTAAATAAACATTCTTTTATTGCACATACATAGCTATTGTACAAATTATTTTTGTAATAATATTTGTAAAAACTTTTTGTGTAAATAGTGTGTAAATATTTTCTTATCAAAATTATGTATATAGTTCAAAATTTTTCCAAAATGTTTTGAAAATCAAAAGTTTGCAAAAACCTTTTGTAAATTTGTGTACATATTTTGCAAAACTTGCATTCATGCATACATCCATGGTTTCAAAGCATTTTTCAAAAATTTTGCACATGTGTAAATATTTGTAAAATTGCATCTTTGTAAATACTTGTATAGTTCTTCCTGGATTATAGTTGACATTTAAACTAGCCTGGAATTAAATTGGAAAATGGAGCTTGGTTAAGATCTTAATCCACCTAATCATAAGAGGAACCTTATAGGGCTTAGGGTTAAGGCTTTTCAGGTCCATGGTGACTTAATTCTTTGAGTCCTCTAGGCTATGATCATATGTCATCTCGATGAGCCTATGTAGAGCACTTAACAACATACACATGACTCATATAGACAATGGCTTGACTTGGACCAGCACTTTACACCGAGCTTTCTACGGATGAGGTGGTGAGGAGGCAGTCTTCCTTGACTTGGGGTGGCATATGAGGGTAGTACTTCTAGGCGGAACCTCTCTTCTTCTTATAGTGAAGGAAGTGTGTCTCAACTTGGTCTGGTTGCCATGAGGTCTAACGACGGGAGTTGTGGGTTGCAATAATGCTTCAAAAGAGTGATAGTCTACTGGCTCAAGAGAAAAAACTCCTTATGTATATATGCTGCACCTTGTGAATATGTTGTATAGATGCACATTGAAAAAAATGCAAAAAGAAAATAAATCCAAAAAAGTGGTGGGTCTGATAGAAAATGATAATCCCACCGGAGAGTATATAGTGCAATAAGCAAAGATTGAGAATCATGTTCCATCTTATGTAGCTTGCAGCAGGGAGACTTAGCTACACTGGTTGACTTCCCAAGGATACATGGCTACACTGGCCATGGTCCATTCTCTTCTTCCCCCTCTTCTTGAGCCGGTTGAACTTGAACTTAGAAGGGAATACCCCGCTCCTCGAGGAAAGAGTGGCCAGATTAGGGTCATAGAGTTACCTTGTTGGGGAGGGTTGTCATTTTGCTAAATCTGAGGTGGTGAGCGATACCTCACTCACACTGTACAAGGAAAGATTCATGGTCTTCAGGGTTTGTGTATGTAGACTTGTTCTGATCTATATTATTGAGGAGTCTTGACTATAGATTAGTGGATCTTGGAGGCTGTTGAGTTTTAAACCTAAGTCCAAATAAGGTTCCGACACATTAATAATACAAAGATCTGATCGAGCTCCATATTTCAAATTAATGAAGGAAAGTTTAATAATCAGCATTGATCCATGCATTTATCCTCTTTTTCTTTTTCCTTTTCTTTTCCACTTCTTTTTCAAATAAGTGTTTGCTAAGGGACTAGCAAAGTTAGGTATAGGGGGTGATGAATACCCATTCATCACTTTTTATTCTTTTATCTTAGCTACAAAACCTACGCAAAACACCATGTAGATATGTGTAAATAGCATAAATAGCCATCATGCATGCATTGTGTAAATATTGATAATTAGCATGTTTTTCTGCATAAATAAAAGAATAAAGAAATAAAAGAAAAAGAAGGAAATATTTAGAATAAATATTGAGCGACCTAATCCCAAGGGAGGGCTCAACATGGGTCTGACCGCAAGAGAATCCAAGTAGAGGGAGATAGGGTCAATCACATGTGTATATATACTTATGTATATAAATAAATTTATTTTCCACTAAATAAAAAAAATGTATTTTTGTTAATTTGTACATATTTATAAAAATAAAATTAAAATAAAAATGGGAAAAATAAAATAAAAATAAAAATAAATAACATCCCTCTCATCAGTGTATATAGATTAACTTATCTATTTATTTTCTCCTTGTAAATAATTAATAAATTCTAATAAAAATATTTCTATATTTCTTATTTCATGATGAAAATAAATAAAATAAAAATCAGAAAAATAAAAATAAAATAAAAAATAAAAGAATAAAATCCATTTTATACCTTGTATATATACCATGTAAATAATACATAAAACTATTTATTTAACTAATGTAAATAAATAATAAAAACAAAATAAAAATACCTTTTTATTCCAAATTTTATGTTGAAAATAAATAAAATATAAAATTGGAATAATTGTATAAAAATATATAATTAAAAATAAAAATAAAAAATACATATATGTATATACCTATATATAATAATATAATGTAGATACATAATTTATATTTCAAAAAAATAAATAAACATCACTAAAAAATAATTTGAAAATAAATAAACATTTTTCATGTTTTAAAGTTTTTGAAATAAAGTCATTTATTAATTTTTATCGAATTTCCAAGTAATTAATAAAAGGAGAGTTCCCATTGGTCCAGGGTGAATGTTGACCTCCGGTCAACTTCCCCCCTGGACCACTTTTCCCTACGGATCTCGTGTCCGACCCGACTTCTCATAATTATCCCCGCATGATCCGATCACCATTTATGCAAACCCCAGGTCATGATTACACATGAATCATCCCTAATCCACGCCCGGGGATTTGCCTCGGAGTCCGCGCTCCGAATCACTCGCCCGACCTCCTTCTTCTCGGACCCCTAGCAGTATATAGTCGACCTCTGCCGTACCTTTTCACGCATCTTTGGCTCTGCCCCTTCATCCCAGTAACTCCATTCTCTTCCCCAGAGTGACAACTGCGTGAGGCGAGTGTCGTAGCGAGGAGGAGGTGCTTCTAGCCACTGATCCGGCGACCTTCGTCACCGTGCGCCGCTGTGAGGTGCGCCTAGCCTCAAGAGCCGACGAACCCTTGAGGCCAAGACCCCTAAAGCTTCCTTATCTCATCCCCAGTCGATTTCCTCCATCAGGTATCCTTGATTCTCTCTAGCGTAGCGTAATTTTCTATTTCGCCCATCCGCCATCACCGATCGATTCCCATCGCTACGATCATCCGCTCTACCATCGGACCATCCCGTCACCTTCACCAAACTACCCTCCACCATCTGCACCCACTCACTCAACTTGGTTCACCCCGGAACCAAGAGTTCGACCTCCACCGTCGTCGCTTCGCCGGAGGTCTCTATGCCGACGCACCCGACCACCCATTCCACCCCTAACCGGGTCGAGGCAATTTACCCTCGACCCAGGAAGCCTCCTATGCCATTTTGTAGGGCAATGCGACCCATCTGAGGGTCTGGACACTTGAGCACAGGAGGTTAGCTCCACCTTCGTCGCCGGAGCTCCTCGGAGCTTCCCGGCCTCATCGGAGGAGCCCACCAACTGCGGACCATCGAGGCAGAGCATTTCCACATCCCATCAACATCATCGGAGCTCTCCACCGCGTGCACTGAGCCGGCGAACTTCGTCGGCGGCTTGTTCTTAGAGAAGCTCCAGACACCGTCAGATCCGGACCGAGGCTCCAGTTTTGATCGCGACTGCCCGATCGTGAGAGACCTTCACCGCCCGATCCAGGAGAGCTTTGATCCGGACCGTCCATCACCTGAAGAGGCGTGTGCAAGCCACAGCCCTCTGATCCTCCACGTAGCGCCTCTCCAGCCGTCGACCGTTAATAATAGGGTAAATATCCCTTAGGCCCTTGTCTCTTTGTTTTTGCTATTTAGTCTTGTAAATAATTTATTGCGTTGTTTTTAATTAGGTTGAATTGCATAGTGGACCTTCATGTTTATTAGATTTGCAATCTAGTCCCTGTATATGTGGATCACGTGCGTCGACATGTGAGGATTTAGAATTTTTGCATTATCTATCATGTATTTCCTGTGCATTATTGCTTGGTATTTTTTAAATAGGACTTACAACCATACCCCTCCGTGTCTGGACCATGTGCCTTGCGCGTGCTTTGTGGGATTTTTGCATTCCAGGCCCTCCATTTTATATGCTTGTTATTGTTTAGTCCTGGAACTATGTTTTGTTTGCATTTAGGTCCCTGACTACTGTATGCCTTGTTTTAATTGAATAAAATATCAAATTAATTCCAAATTAGGTGAAGTTTGGACACATGGCTCCTGCCACTGTGTAAAAATTTCCCTAAATATTTGGTACATTTTTTAGGCATTTTAATATTTCTAAAAATTCAAAAATAATGATTTTTGCTACTACTAAAAAATATAAAAACTATTTAAAAATTCTAAAAAAATTAGGATTTATTTATTTTGCTGTGTTTGAATTTTTGTCCATTTTATGTGCTTTTTGGATATATAAAAACCTTAAAATTAAAAAAACCTAAAAATCTTATAAAAATTCTAAAAAATTCTATAAAACTCTAAAAAATACAAACTCTTTTTCTGAATTTTAGTTTATGTTTATATTTTTCATGAAAGATACCTCCAGACTTTTATATATCCATTTTATATTTTAGTGGATCTTTCAAGTCTGGCTGGACAGTGATTCCCTGTTTTTGTCTTTCTTTATTTTTAGAAAATCGTATAAAAATCAGAAAAATCTGAAAAATTCACCAAAAACACTAAAAAACCTAAAAAACAAAAAAATTATTAGAATTTTCTGTGCATTTTTGAGTGTTTTTAATAATTGCTTATGTTGCTTGTTTTGCCTTTTTCTTCTTTTTCCTCATTATTAAAAATCCAAGAAAATTAAAAATAATTAAAATCCACCGAAAATTGTTTTCTCTTCATTTTTGATTTCGACTACATCGTAGGCCATGAGGCCAATTCGTGCTCCCTGAGTCCGGTCCTGGTCGCTATACCAGGTTAATAAAATAGCCAGGACCGCTATTTTGTTTTTATTGATTTTATCTCTTCGATTTGGTGGTTCTGTTTTCTTTTTCTTGATTGACCGACTCTCTGAGATCCGGGTTGCAACGACCCTTGTCTTATTACCATCACCTGGGTCTTGGTGATTTTTTGGCCATCAGTCGCCTAGACGAGTTGCCGTCGGCTGGCTTCCTATCGCTCTTAAGTGTCACAAAATCAGCATCAAATAAATAATGAATTGCATCCAAAATATCACTACGAGAAGTTGTCTCTGTCGACTGTACCTGCTCAGACTTTCTCTTTAGATTGTTTAGATTAGTTCAATCTGTACAGGTATGACAGCCTTGCCCTTGATTATTTCTCTCATATCCTGCAAGAACTCATCTATCTCTCGTCGGAAGGTGGCTTTCTCCTTGGATATCATGCGGGAGAGATCGTTAAGGGTCAAGTTCTCATACGATTGTCGATAAGAACCAGACAGGTTGCCTTGTTGGAAATGAGGACGACTCTACTGTTGCTGCTGATATGAGTGAGGAGGAGGTTGAGGGTACCACTGATGAGTCTGCTGCTACCACCACTATTAACCTAGGTATGAGGGCTGAGGACCATGCTGGTGCTGAGAATATTGGGGCTGTTGTGGTTGGACGCCTTGCCCTGCATGTGCCAGAGGCTGCTGTTGGGATGAAGCACCTCCCGTGGACCATCGAAAACCTAGGTGATCATGATGGATCCCAGGTTATTGTTGGTATTAGGAGAAATAAATCCCGTTGACTTCCATCAATGGCTTCTTCTTCTCGTGTACTGGCAGGGGAAGGGACGTCAGGGGCCGATCCGGATGATACATCACCAACTGAGTATCTGAGAAAGGTGGTAGCGGTAACTGGTACTACGGGAGTGGTTGAATCAGCTCCATCTCAACGTGGTAGATGTGTCGGTATGAGGCGGAGGGTTGAACTGCTCCCTGGATCTATCCGTGACCTGTAATGTGGCTGAGAAGCCATCTGTGCCTCTTGGAGACACATGATCTGGGTCTTCATGTCACTCAATGTTTGGGCCAGCTCATCAATCCTATTGAGCTTGTCGAGTCCCTAGCGTGTCTTCTTCTCAATGATCTCCATCTGATCCAGCTTCTAGCTGATGATGCCCATATCGGCGGCTGAAGACTCTGCTAGTGCTACTGTCGTAGAAGAAGAAGAAGGTCCGGCCTTGATGCGCGTTATCTTCCGATATGAAAATGCTTGAGAGGGAGGCTTCCCTTGTGTGTAGACTCGGGTATGGGACATCACGATGTAATTCTCAGCCATCTCCTCATAAATGGCCCAGACCTGGTCTTCGTCCTTAGCGAAGTAGGAACCTCCACAAGAGGTGTTCACTAGCCCCTGCAGCTCAGGTGTCAGCCCATAGAAGAAACTCTGGAAGAGATTGGGATTACTGATGTCATGGTGGGGACACCTGTTCATGAGCTCTCGAAATCGATCCCACGCTTCATGGAACTGTTCATTGGGGATAATAGTGAAGTTGTTGATCATGGCTCTAGCTGCATTGGTCCGGCTGAGTTGATAGTACTTATTCAGGTACTCGGTCCGGAGCAGCTCCCAAGTGGTGACAACCATCCCTAGGTGTTTCGGCTAGTAGGTTGCTCGATCAACCAAGGAGAATGGGAAGGCGATCAACTTGATGTTGTCCTCGTACACTAGCCTGTCATGGACGCTGTTGCATATCATCTCAAATTCTTGTAGATGGGTGTGGGGCTCCTTGGTGGCATGCCTATGGAACTTGGGTAGTAACTGAATCGTCTAAGGGTGAATCTCGAAGTCACTAAGGATGGAGGGCAGCTGGATCCATTCGGTGAGTGATGGTTGCAATAGGTTTGTGCAACTGCCTCATGGTGCGTACTGGCCTCTGAGGATCTCACGGCTCGTCCTGGCATCTATCATCTACTTGGCCCTCCTGGCATGGTATTTCTGGCTCATCTCTCCCAACTCGCATCTATTTGAGCTCTCTCCTCACCTTTGCCATAAAGATCCCTTGGTTCCTGATCTATCTCTGCATGGTCTCCAACGAAGCTAGCAGGGTGTTGTTGATGGCTTCATGATCCAATACAAAAGGTGAAGTCTGTTGCTACTCATCGGTCCTATCACCACTAGCCATATCTCTGATCTATGCAAAGGCAAAAGGTCCTAGCTCAAGTGTTGTCAAATGAATGTATAGCTTTGTTGGCATGTCTGTCGGTACCTTAGGAGTGGAAAAAGGGTGGTTGAGGAGGAACAAGGTGGAGGTAAATTCGGGTTCAGAGAGCGGGTTTGAACTCTCTGAAGCCACCCTAGATGAACGATGAGGAGTACTGGAAAGCAGTGCTACCAGAGGCAGCCTAAGGGACCTCCTACCAATCATCTTGATTTGGACATTTATGAAGATTTGATCTCGATTGAAAGCATGATGAGAAAACAAACCCCCGGTCACATACTTAACACAGTGTGATGACCCTGAACGTTTAATCGTTTATCTTTTTAAATTTTATTAGGTGATAATACAATATTATAGAGAGAGCTAGCAAGCTGTTAGGAGCCTGATTCTTCCTGGAGACAAGCCCAGATTCTTACAACTAGTTACCCTATTTCTAGCCAGTATGGGTGTAAGTATGGACTGTTTCTGGCTACCCGATTTACTTAAGGACGAAGCCTTACACAATGTCCTCTAAACCATCCACTCTGCTAAGCATGTACCGTTTACCGGCTACCCAAAAATCCTCACTGAAGAATATTTAATCATTTTTGTTAGAACCGGTAGTCTGAAGAAAGTTCAGGTGTGGCTGTATCCTAGTGTGTGATGCTCAACTCTCAGTAAGTAAAATCACACAAGGAGGGGGTTACTCTCCCCAAAACGAAATTTTTGAGTGATGTCCAATTATCTCTTTTTAGGTATTGGTTATCTCTTTTTAGGTGCAAAATGATCCGCGCATAAATTAAAACTGAATTAAACTAATCTAAATGATGCACGAGGAAATCGCCCTAAGATGATAGCTTCTATTATCGGGAAGAACTGGTGCTAATTAATCAAAAGAGAGATCTAAGTTCGGTCTTCGATGACTATCGGTGCCCGCCACAATGGGTCCTGCAAGCGTTGTATACAACCTCTCTCAGGGCATGTCTCTAATATGATTGAGTTAGCTTTTTTATTTGACTACGTCCAATCGTGTTCTATAGGAACATATATTCCATTAGGTTGTTTGGACCTTAGTTTCTACATGCTCAACCAGAATAAAACCTAAGTCTAAGGGCTAAAACCTCGAGAAACAAAGAAAAATAAAAGGTGAAAAATCACGAAAATCCGATGAGGTCCCTCGAGTGCACCCGCACTCGATGAAATAGAACCCAAATAATGTTCAAGTCCAAGAGAGTCCAAATGTCTAAGTTATTACAACATTTTTTCAAAAATAAAACTAAGCTAAATTCTATCCAATACAACTACTTCTGCTCCTCCTACTCCTCCTCAAGTGCGGGTCCCTCAGAGCAAATAGGGTTGTGCCCCAAGTGGTACCTCTCACAAAAAGAAAAATAGAAGATGGTCAGAAATACCTATAAAAGAGAGAAGCTACAATAAACAACAATGAAATCAAACTACTTAGTCGTGCTCCCCAGCAATGGTTCCATTCTGATAACTGAAGATCAACCGATTAAGGTGGATTAAATTAAGCAAATGTCGTTGTCTCAAATCAATCAAATTCGATTACTGAGAAAATAAACCACTAAAAGATCAATCAAATAAATCAAGGGGTTTTGCTATTTTTATTAACCTGGTATAGCGACCTGGGTCGAACTCAAGGAGCACAGTTGCACACTAAGTAGACAATTTCAGAAATCAAGGGATGTTTTATAGTTTTTAGTGGTTTTAATTTTTCAAATTTTTAATTTTTCAATATGATGGAAGTATGCATAAATGATAAAAACACACAAAAACACTTTTTTTATATTTTTCAAAGGGTAAAAATGCTCAGAAAATCTATGTAAATTTTTTTGAGTTTTATATATTTTTTAGTATTTTTGGTAATTTTTATATATTTTCATATGTTTTTGTAATTTTTTAAAATTAAAACAGTGATAAAATAAGAAAACAGTGCACAACCAAGAATGTTTTGCCATTTAAAAATAGATAAAAAGATCAAAATTGTGGAAGTGATTTTTATGATAAACTAGGGAGAAATATCTACAGTAGAACGAGAATCATAATTTTTTGATTTTTTTATTAATTTGATTTTATTTTTATAAATTTAAGGTATTTTCAAAATTTGAGGTTCCTATACAGGTATTTTTCAACAAAATTTGTACATGAGCTAATAGAGCATAAAAGACAACTACAGTAATTTTTATAGATTTTTAAGAAATATTTCGAGTTTTTATGTATTTTCCAAAACAAGCAAGGACTTTTTAGCGTGTTTTTAATTTTTAATAACAGAAAATGCACGAAAATCAACAAGCAAAAATCACCATAAATACTACGTGTAATCAAGCACCATAGGTAATTTTTAGAGTTAATTAAGTGTTCATTACAATTACTAAAAGGCTTACAATTAAAAATAGTGCACATGGACCAATATGCAAATAACTTAAGTCCTAGGGCCTCTAAGCACATGCAACACGTGAATCCAGACACATAGGGGTATATGAGCAATTGTTAAAATAATAAGTTCATTCCATAACAGAAAAGAAGTTCACAAAGGCACGTGAGGCTACATGTGACTACTACTCAGATGGACTAAAATTCAAATATAAAAACTACAAGTTCCTTAATGCAAAAGTTCTTAACTACAATTTATATTTATTGGACTAAAACAAAATAAGAAGACATGTAGGGGAAGAAGGGAAATATACCCCTCGCAACACGTGGCGTGTGCTCCTGGCGGCTGTGATGTGCGGTCTTGATGCTCCTTTGGGAAAGGATAAGATGGTTCAGGGGATGTCGGGAACAGATGAATCAAATCTGACACGCCAGGGTCTGATCAATAGTCTCCAAGGTTACTCAATCTTGAGGCGCAGATGGCGTCTAGCTCCGATCAAAGGGCTAGGAATTGGGCGATATGGGATGGCCCTGATCAAATCTGGAGCTCCATCTCTAGATCGAATGACAAGGGAAGATGATGGAAGAACAAGGCTCAGGCGAGCTTCCCTCGAGTGTGGACGGTGATCCACCATCCTGATGAGCTTGCTACAGGATCGAGCAGCTTTGTGCAAGTGTTCCACATCGACTGGAATCTTTAGAAGGGGCGATGAATGGTCGGATGATGGTGGCGGTGGTTGTCCTCCTGAAACTGCTTTTCCTGAGTAGTCGGAGCACAGAAAGGGTCTGCTCGTCTGCGCCTGAACCTGCGAAGGGTAGAAGGACTTTGGGGCTTTGATCCGATCGGGTTATTGCAAATGAAAGCAGAGAGAAGTGACTGAGGAGTGGAGCTCTGGTTTCTGACGAAGCCGTAGGAGGGAAACCAGCCTAATCCTGCCCCGATGAGCAGGTGATGGCGTGCCTGAGACTCGGGTTAAGTATGTAAATAAGCAATGATTGTTGTGACCCAAATCATCAAGCGCAGTCAATCGAGAAAAATAAAAGAACCACTCAGAAAATCAAAAAGTTAATTGTAAGCGGTTTTCGCTATTCTTTTTACATGGTATAGCGACTAGGGTCGAACACAAGGAGCACGATTTAAAAACTAAGCAGTCAATTTTCAGAAGTGAATTTTTAATGGTTTTTATTTTTTTGATTTTTTATTTTTCGAATGTGGCACAAAGGATAAAAACACACGAACACACTCTTTTTGTATTTTTCAAAATGATAAAAAATGCTTAGAAAATTAAAAGGAAAATATTTTTGTGTTTTGTATATTTTAAAATATTCTTGATAATTTTTTCAACTATTTGTGATATTTTTGTGATTTTATAAAAATAAAAGAGTGGAAAAAAGAGCAAACTATACATAGTTAGGAGTATTTTGCAATTTCAAAATCTTTTAAGTGCTCAAAATCCCTTGAACTTATTTTAAAAGAAATTAGAAAGCAATATCTACAATTAGAATCTGAAATCAGATTTTTTGGATTTTCTACAATTTTTTAAGATTTTTCTTTTTCACACTATTTTGGGATTTTATTAATGGGAATGCATAAAAATTGGCCAGAAATTAAAATACATCAAAAGACACCTACACTAAATTTTTTTGGAATTTTTAAATGAATTTCTGAATTTTTATGAATTTTTAAAGTTTGGACATGCAAAAAGGCACTATTTTTTATTTTTTAAATATATCAAATATCAACAAAATGCTATGAAAATTTTATACAATGTTCACATGCATAGCAGAAGCATCATTATTTTTTTTAGAATTTTCAGATCATTAAAAACATTTATTTAATTCAAAAGAGCATGCAAAATAAAAAGACTTGACACTAGGGATGTAACTGTAAATATTTAAAGTTTTTATAGCAAAATGTAACAAGAAATAAATAGAGAAAAGAAGAGTGTAAACTAACCTCTAAACATGTGCTACGCTCGTGGCTGGCTTTGGAGTGCATGGGCTTTATTGCAAATTCAACAACTGGCAGGGGCACTTTTGAAGTTTTCCCAAATATAATATTCGAAAAACCCCTTACGGTTCCTTTCATTCTTTCTTTCCAAAGGATTGCAAAGGGCCGCCGCTGCCCCCTCTCTATCTTCCAAGATGGCGACACGACGAGTAGGGCGGACGAGGAGGGGGGCGCGGCTCTGGAGGCAGGCGGCTGATGACCTGCCTGATCACTCGGGTAAAAAGTCGTCAATGGTCGTTGCGACCCAAGCAATCAGACTCGATCAATCCAGAAAAAGAGACCACCAATATAAAATAAAATCAACTCAAAACAAGATAGCGGTCTTGTTATTTTATTAACCTGGTATAGCGACCAGGGTCGAACTCAAGGAGCACGTAATGGCCTTGCGGCCTACAAAGTAGTCAAAAAGAAAATAAAAGAAAAGAAACATGTATTTTTGGTGGATTTTAATTCTTTTTATATTTTTTTGGATTTTTAATGTATTAAGAAAATAAGGAAGACAAGAATACAAGGCAATTCAACTATTTATTTAATGCATCAAAAATCAAGCAAAAATTCAAATAAAAAAGTTTTTGTGTGTTTTATAATTTTTACTATTTTTAATGAATTTTTGGGATTTTTCTGATTTTTATTTAATTTTCTAAAAATAAAACAATGCAAGGAAATAAAGGTACTGTCCAGCCGAGCTTAAGAGACTTAGATAAAATATCTAAAAAACCCCAATAAGCTTGGAAGTATTTTTCCTGTAAAGAGAAAGAAACAAGGAAAATTTCGGCACCTTAATTATTATTTTTGAATTTTTAGGTTATTTATTAGAATTTTTATGAGTTTTTAGGTTTTTTTCAATTTTTATGAGTTTTAGATAAGGAAAAATAGCCAAAATTGGCTAGAAAATAAAGCAAGCCAATAGAAAGGTTTTAATATTTTTGTGATTTTTAATGTCAAACAGTAATGAAAATTGATGTTTTCGAATTTTTAAAAATATCAAAACAAAACAAAAATGTCTCCAAAAATTCCAGAAAATTTTACAACATGGCAGGAGCCATGTATCCAATTTTCATTGGATTTGGAGTTGATTTGCTATTTTATTAAAAAATAAAAAGTAGGTACTGTGCATAGGGACCTGAGTGCAAATACCCAAAGTTCTGGGGGGTCCGGTGCAAAATACCCAGGAAAACACGCGCGTCGCGCGTGCCTGGGGCACTCGGGGACCTATCTGTAAGGAAAACTAAGTCCGAGGACTATTTGGTAACAGGTATCAAAAGTCCGGGGACTTGTTTGCAATTTACCCACTAATACACGCACATGCACAATTAATTCACGCACAGGGGTATAAAAGCAATTATCCAAAAGTTTTAATTCATTTCAGAACCAACCAGAACTACAGGGCCACTGACGCAAAATACCCAACAAAACACATGTCGATGCACGTGCTACTCCATAAACAGGGGCATATAAGCAAATAAAATAAAGCGCAGGGTCCACAATGCAATTGTACCAAAAATAAAACAACTATCTAACGTATTAAGAGGACTAAATGCTAAATAAAATAAAAGGCAGGGCCTAAGGGTAAATTACCCTTTATTAATGAAGTCGTTGGATGGGTGCCACGTGGTGGATCAAACGGTCAGGATCAGGTGGCGCTCCAAAGTTGGGCTCCTCGCGATGATCGAACGGCCAAGGCGTAGCCACGTGGAAGATCGCACGGTGGGGGGTAGCGGTGGCTAAACCTTGCGCATCAGGCGGTCCAGATCGCCCCTCCCTGGATCTGACGGTGTTAGGAGCTCCTCAAATGGACGGACAGGATCAGGTCTGGAGCTCGGGGGCGATCGGACGACGGAGAGAGATGGAGGAAGAACTGGGCTCCAACGAACTTCGCCAGGCTCGTGGCAGCACTGGCCTCCTCCTGTAAGGCTTCTGAAGATCGGAGAAGGTGCGTAGAAGGCTTCCGCGTCGAGTGGTGGCCTCCGATGATCGAACCGAGCCCTGGAGAGCTCCGGCGAGGTCGCCGGAGGCGGAGCTACTGGGCCAAATGGTCCAAGCCCTCAGATGGGCTTGGATGAACCTGTAAAGTGTACCAGAAAGCTCGCGGGTCGAGGGCAAACTGCCTCGACCCCGTTAGGCATGGTGAAAGTGGTCGGGGAGTCGGTGCGGGCGAGCTCCGACGAAGGGGTGGACGGAGGAGCTCGAACCCCAGCTCCTGTGCGAGCGGGGTTGAATGGAGGGGTGCAGAACGTGCGTGGGAGGAAGGCGGAGGCTATGGTGCAGCCCGATGATCGAATGGATGGGTGCGCGATCGGAATCGAAGGTGGTCGGCGGAGCGGCGGATTGGGGGTAATCGGAAATTAAAGAAAAGGAAGAAACAACTACGCTACCTGGTTGGATGGTTCGACTGGGGAGGAGCTTGCGAAGCTCTGGCTCCTCGCCTCGAGGAGCGTCGACGTCCGAGGCTCTGGCTCTGGCTCTGGGCGGAGCACGGCGGTGGTGGCTCGTCGGATCAGTGGCCGCTTGCTCCCTCCTCGCTGCAACACCTGCTGGAGCAAGCTGTCACTCTCGCCAACACGGTGGAGGTCATAGGTGGTGAAGCAAATGTGCCAAAGATGGGAAATGGAGTGGCGGAGCTCGAGCTTTATACGGTGGAGGGTCCGGGAAGATATGGTCGGGTAGGGCAATGGGATGCGCGGATCCCGAGGCGGACACTCCGGCGAGGGTGTCGGATGTGTTGCGCGTGGAGCGGACCCGGGGTTTAGGTGATGGATGATCGGGTTTAGATGGGAAAAGTCCGAGAAATCGGGTCCGTGAACCACAACCCGTGGAAGGTGGTCCTGGGGGGGGAGTTGACCGGGCGGTCAACAATCCCCCTGGACCAATGGGAATAAGCCATTTGGAAAAGATTTGTAAAATCATTAATAAATAGTAAATGGCCGATTTATTAAAAAGTCAAAACATGAATAATTTTTGTTTTAATTTTTTCTATTTTTTAGTGATTTTTAATTAATTTTTCAAAATAAGGATAAGGTATTTACATAATAGAGCTATATATAGGTATATGTACAATATAGGATTTTTAATTTTGATTTTTAATTAGTTATTTTTATACAATTTAATTCCCATTTTATATTTTATTTATTTATATCATAGAATAAGGAATAAAGAGATATTTTTATTTTATTTTTATTATTTTTATACATAGGTGAAATAAATAGATATGTACATATATATACATGGTATATTTACAAAGTATTTTTGGGTTTTTAATTTTGTTCTTTTTATTTTGTTTTTGTTTTATTTTTTTTTATTTTATTTATTTACATCGTATCATATAGAATATTTATAAAATTTTTAGAAATTAATTTTATTTATTTACAAGGTTTAATAAATAGGGATGAGTGGACTATATACATGGTGACTATGTTCATAAGTGATGTTTTTTTTGTTTTCTTTTTAATTTTACTATTTTTATCTTGATTTTATATTTATAAATATATACAAATATTCACAAGCCCTTTTGAGTCTATTTTTGGGAGGAAAATATTTTTATTTTATTTACATATATATTTACACACATGAGCCCCTATCTCCCTCTACTTTGGCTTTTATGCGATCAAGCCCATGCTGAGCCCTCCCTTGGGTTAGGTTGCTCAATATTTATTCTAAATATTTTCTCTTTTTCTTTTTGATCTTTATTCTTTTATTTTTGCACAAAAACATGCTAATTATTACTTTTTACACCATGCATGCTTTTGGTAATTATTTATATTTACAAATATATACATGCATTTGCAAAGGTTTTTGTAGCTAAAATATAAGAATAAAGAGTCATGAATGAGTATTCATCACCCCCCTATACTTAACTTTGCTAGTCCCTTAGCAAACACTTATTTGAAAAAGAAGTGAAAAAGAAAGAAAGAAAAAGAAAAAGAGAATGTGCATGGATCAAGGTTGATTATTAAACTTACCTTCATTAAATTAAGGTATGGAGCTCGATCAGATCTTTGGATTATTAATGTGTCGGAACCTTATTTGGACTTAAGCTTAAAACTCAACAACCTCTAAGTTCCACTAATCTATAACCAAGACTCCTCAATGCTCCAGATCAGAACAAGTCATCAAACACAAACCCTGAAGACCATGAATCTTTTCTTGTCCTGTGAAGTTGAGGTATAAGCTCTCCACCTCAGAAATGACAACTTGACAACCCTCCCAGACAAGGTAACTCTATGACCTCAATCTGGCCACTCTTTCCTCGAGGAGCGGGGTATTCCCTTCTAAGTTCAAGTTCAACCGGCTCAAGAAGAGAAGGAAGCAGAGAATGGGTCAAGGCCAGTGTAGCCATGTACCCTTGGGAGCTTGACCAGTGTAACCAAGTCTCCCTGCTGCAAGCTACATAAGGTAAGGCATGGATCTCAAGCTTTGCTTATTGCACTCTATATACATACTCCGGTGGGATTATCATTTTCTATCAGACCCACCACTTTTTTTGGAGTTATTTTCTTTTTGTATTTTGCATTTTTTTTCAAGTGCATCTATACAACATATACATGTGCAACATATATACAAGGAGTTTTTCCTCTTGAGCCAGTAGACTATCCCTCTTTTGAAGATTTATTGCAACCCACAACTCCCGTCGTTAGACCTCATGGCAACCAGACCAAGTTGAGACGCACTTCCTTCACTAAAAGAAGAAGAGAGGTTCCTCCTAGAAGTACTACCCTCATATGCTACCCCAAGTCAAGGAAGACTGCCTCCTCACCACCTCATCCGTAGAGAGCTCGGTGCAAAGTGCTAGTGTCCACGTAAAGCCATTGTCTATATGAGTCATGTGTTGTTGTTAAGTGTTCTACTTAGGCTCATTGAGATGACATGTGATCATAGCCTAGTGGACTCAAAGAATTAAGCCACCACGGACCGGAAAAGCCTTAAACCTAAGCCCTATAAGGTTCCTCTTAGTTAGGTGGATTAAGATCTTAATCAAGATCCATTCTTCAATTTGATTCCAGGCTAGTTTAAATGTCAACTATTATCCAGAAGAACTATATACATATGTACAAAAGATGCTATCTACACAAAGTTTACAAACATGCAAAATTTTTGAAAAATGGTCTGAAATCATGAATGGATGATGCATGAGGTGCAAGTTTTGCAAAAAGTATTTACATACATTTACACGAGATTTTTGTAAACTTTTGATTTTCAAAACATTTTGGAAAAATTTTGTACTATATACATAATTTTGATAAGAAAATATTTACACCAGCTTTACATAAAAGATTTTTGAAAACATTTTTACAAAAATAATTTGTACACTAGCTATTTATGTGCAAATAAAAGAATATTTATGTACATGAAAAATTTTTAATTTTTGTAATTTTTAGGGTTTTTAGCCATTTTATTTATTGACACACTCACACAAAGTATGAGTTATTGCGAAAGTATATATGAAATATATACACACCCCCCTATACTTAGCTCGAACGATGTCCTCAGAGTCAAGAGCGATGAAGAAGACATAACTCGTGCTAGGTATAGGGAAGTGAAAAGGAAGGCTATATACAAAGACGAATGAATATCAAGAGACTCTCGGCTTTTCCCCCTATACTTAGGATCAAGTAATCGTAAGTATAGCAGGTTGTATACGAAGGGAAAACCGAGCGGAGAATGTACAGGGTCTACCCCCCTATATTTAAGGTAAAATATCCCTAAGTATAGGCAGCAAAATCAGGGGTAGACAGAAACAAAAGAAATACCCAAAGGTCTCACATCCCCCCTATACTTAGGGTAAAGTGCTCCTTAAGTATAGCATAATCAAAAGATGAAGAAGGGATGTGGGACTAAAGAATGTAGTGATATAGACATCTGGATCTATACAAGGCGGAAGATCAGTGAACTCAGGCGTGAGATGCATTAGATGTGAGTCAAAGAACACATCTCACGCAAAATGAATAGGGGCAAGATCAACGACCTGCGGCTCATGATCTAGAAATGGCTTGAGCCGCTGTCCGTTCACTCGAAAGGTACTCTCATAAGACAACTCGGTTATATCAATGCTACCGTTGTCGTGTACCTTTCTCACCAAGTAGGGTCCCTTCCACTTGCTCTGTAGCTTCCCTGGAAATAAACGAAGCCTCGCATCAAACAGCCATACTCTTTGACCAGGCTCAAAATGCTTGTGGCTAATATGAGAATCATGCCACTCCTTCACTCTCTCCTTATAATGTAGGCTGTTTAAGAAGGCGGTATCTCTAAGCTCCTCCAGGGCTGCTAACTCTGCCCTCCTCTGGTCTCCTACACCATCTGGATCCATAAGTATATCAGTAACTGCCCAAAGTGACCTGTGCCTCAGCTCAACAGGTAAATGGCACGGCTTGCCATATACGAGGCGAAAGGGAGATGTGCCCAATGGTGTCTTGAAAGACGTCCTATATTCCCACAAGACCGAGTCCAAAAGCTGTGACCAATCCTTTCGGTCTGGGCGGACGACTTTCTGCAATATAGTCTTGATCTCCTTGTTCGACACCTCGGCTAGACCATTCGTTTGTGGATGGTAAGGTGTAGCAACACGATGGTCTATACCGAACTCGCTAGCAAGGGCCTTCACCTGGTCGTTGATGAAATGAGACCCCCCATCTGAAATCAAAACTTGAGGGACCCCGAACCGCGTGATTATATGCTTCCTCAAAAATATGCAAACTGTCCTCGCATCAGCGGCTCAGGCGGGGATAGCCTCAACCAAACGACTAACATAGTCCACGACCAACAGAATGTACTCAAATCCCTGACTCTTAGGGAATGGACCCATGAAATCGATGCCCCATGCGTTAAAAACCTTACAAAAGTGAATGGGCTGCATCGGCATCATATCACGCTGTCCACATGTGCCCATCCTCTGACAGTCAGTACACCTCTTCACGAACTCATCAGAGTCCTTGAAGAGGGTAGGCCACCACAAGCCGGATTGGAGCACTTTCTGTGCCGTTCTCCTCCCAGAATGATGTCCTCCTGCCTCAAGCTTGTGGTAGTAAGTGAGGATGCTATGGTGCTCCTCCTGAGGAACGCACCGACGCCAGACGCTATCCCCTCCTTCATGGTAAAGGATGGGATCCTCCCAGTGGTAGGACTTGGCCTTCGCGAGGAAGGTCTCAAGCCTCTGCCTGGGCTAATCTTGTGGGACTTTCCCAGCAACGAGAAAGTTCACAATATCGGCATACCACGGGATTGAGGCGATAGAAAGGATCGCCTCATCTGGGAAGGTCTCACAAATGGGATCAATCTGCTCAGACTCCTCAGGCTGCTCTAAACGGGTGAGATGATCCGCCACCACATTCTTGACTCCAGGCTTATCCTTGATCTCAATGTCGAACTCCTGGAGTAGAAGGATCCATCTAGTAAGTCTGGCCTTGGCATCCTTCTTTGCCATGAGGTATCAGATGGCGGTATGATCAGTGTACAAGGTCACTCTAGATCCAATGATGTAAGATCTGAACTTATCTAGGGCGAACACTACGGCTAGCATCTCCTTCTCAGTGACGGTATAATTCCGCTGCGTGGAATCCAATGTGCGGCTAGCGTAGAGGATAGCAAAGGGGACTCCATCCCTCCTCTGTCCCAGTACGGCCCCCACGGCAAAATCGGAGGCATCCGTCATGATCTCGGATGGGAGAGACCAATCGGGTGGCTGGAGAACAGGAGCCTCAATAACACACTGCTGGAGAGTCGCAAAGGACGAAAGACACTTGTCATCGACAAGGAACTCGGTGTCTTTCGTCAAGAGGTCAGTCAACGGCCGGGCAATCTTGCTAAAATCATGAATGAATATCTGATAGAAACCAACGTGCCCCAGGAATGACCGTAGTTTCCTCAAATTGGATGGTGGTGCGAGTTTTCTAATGACATCAACCTTGGTCGGATCAACCTCCATGCCCTTGTTGGAGATGATATGGCCAAGCATCGTCCCTTGAGTCACCATGAAGTGACTCTTCTCCCAAGAAAGCACCAAATGGACCTCTATACATCGCCGGAGTACCCGATCTAGGCAGTCAAGACAGGAGTCGAATCCGTCGCCCTAGACCGAGAAATCGTCCATGAAAACCTCCAAACACTCCCCTACCATGTCCGAAAAGATCGACAGCATGCATCTCTAAAAAGTTGCAGGGGCATTGCATAGCCCAAATGGCATGCGTCGAAAGGCATATGTGCCGAAGGGACAGGTAAAGGTGGTCTTCTCCTGATCCTCAGGAGCGATGGCCACCTGATTGTAGCCCGAGTACCCATCCAGGAAACAGTAATGGCTCTTCCCTTCCAGTCTCTCAATGATCTGGTCAATAAAAGGCAGGGGAAAATGGTCCTTCTTGGTGGCCTAGTTGAGTCTCCTGTAGTCAACACAGACCCGCCAAGAGGTGGGTACTCGTGTAGCAATCTCCTCTCCCGACTCACTGATCACAGTCGTGATGCCCGTCTTCTTGGGCACCACATGCAAGGGGCTAACCCACTTGGAGTCGGAAATGGGATAAATAAAATCTGCACTCCACCATTTTGAGATTTCCTTCATGACGACCTCTCTCAAGTTGGGGTTCAGCCGCCGCTGGAACTCAAGCGATAGCTTTGCCCCCTCCTCGAGATAGATATGGTGGGAGCACAACGCTGGACTAATCCCATGGAGATCTGTTACGCTCCATCCGATTGCCTTGCGGTTCTTTTCAAGAACCCCCATCAAACGGGATTCTTGTTCTCCAGTCAGATCGGCGGAGATGATGACTGGGTACATCTCAGGCTCGCCCGTAAGGAATCGATACTTCAGTGAAGTAGGGAGCGACTTCAGCTCTGGACAGCTGGGTGCTGACAAATCTGGCTTCGGATGAAGATGCGTGTATGCTGCCAAGTCTGCCTGGGAGAATGAAAACGAACTCTCGCAAACTGGATCTGGAGAAGGCTGCTCAACTGAACTGTATCTTATCTGCTCGGCATCTACCTCCTCCCTCAGCTGTAGGCTCTGTGGGACTCAGGTCTGGCATGTGATCCTCGCAATCTGCCCAATCAGACTCTGAATCCGAGGGATCTGCATCAAACAAGGTGGCATCAGTACCACCGTCACACAAGGTGGCCTCAGTACCACCATCGCTAGAAATCGTGCCGCGGTCGAGAACCGGCTCTGCTGCCACTGAAGCATCCTAGACCAGGGTTGTGCTCTCCAAGCTCTCCTCTTCTATCAACTCGACATCAGCGGTGTCTGGAAATGAGAGGATGGCCTGTGCTGCAGGGTTTACCCATGCTGCCTCATCATCTGTGATCACAAAATCACAGTCCTGGTGGATGTCTAGCCCGACATCCGTCAGCTGCTCTGTATCTGTACTGGTCTCTGAGCATGCTCTGTCTCTGGCTCTGTAGTCCTCGACCGTCTCTATTTGTACTCGTCCTCGATGCGAAAGTATACCTTCCCGCTATCATGGTCAGTCACCGCCTTGGCTGTGGCCAAGAATGGACGACCGAGGATGATGGGGGTATCGGCCACTGAATCAGGGATCTCCATGTCCAACACTACGAAGTCCACGGGGAATTGCAGGCCCTGAATAGTGACGACAACGTCTCGCAACAACCCCTTTGGCCTCTTGACAAATCGATCAGCAAACTGAAGGACTGTCCTGCTCTGTTTAAGAGTGCCCAACTCGAAGCGGTCGAGAAGGGCTGCCGGAAGGAGGTTGATAGACGATCCGCTATCTAGTAGAGTCCGGTCGAACCTCTGCTCTCTGATATGACATCTGACATATGGGGCTCCTGAATCTGGCGTCTTGGCCGGTAAACGGTTCTGGATCGCGAAACACGTGGCTTTTGTCAGCACATGAATCTCTGAATGGTGGTTCCTCCTCCTCCTCCTGACTGTAGTCCTGTCTCTCTAAGAACGCTGAAGGGGGATGTGTTGCAATGCCTCCTGAAGGGTCAGCTGTATATGGAATCGGTCAATCATGCTCTGGCTGAACTCCTCCTGCTCTCTCCTTTTTGGATCTTTTTCTTTTTTCTTCCCCTTCCCCATCAGAAGGGCTCTAGGGAAGGGGATCACAGGGTCCTTCTCAGATAGGGACTAGGAATAGGTCTAGACGGCTCGACGGCCGTATCCGCACATACATCAAGCACCACAGTGGGACCAGAGTAAACTAAACCTTTTCCTTTATTCACAACATTGTTCCGAGGTACATCAGAATGAGGAAAGACAACAACTCTCTCAGAATGAACACCGGTGGCCTCAGTACCACCATGGGCTAGCTCTGCTGGACGTCTCGCGGCCTCAGTCTCGCGCTCTGGCTCGGCATCTCGGGTGGCGTCAGTACCACCTCCTCGAACTGGTGAAACGGCGGCCTCAGCAATGCCGGTGGAATCAACATCCTTGGTGGCATCAGTACCACTGTCATCATCATGAGCGGCCTCAGTACCGCTCTCCTCCTCCTCATCTGGCGCCCTGGATGTTTCCTCATGATGTCGCTCAGCTGAGGCGCCGCCTGCTGGTGCCCTACCGCTCCTAAGTGTGACAAAATCAGCATCAAAAAGGTCTGAAGACATATCATCAAATGGATCACTAGGAGTGGCATGCTCAGTGGAAGCTACCTGCTCAGACTTCCGCTTCAGGCTGTTGGGATTTGGCTCTATCTGGGTAGGAATGGCGGCCTTCCCTGTCATAATGTCCCGCATCTCTTGGTGGAACTCGTCCATCTCCCGTCTGAAAGTAGCCTGCTGGTCCGTGAGGAGGCGGTCTATGTCATCCAAGGTGGGGCTCTCGTATGGTGGACCATGGGAGCCCGACGGGTAGCCTTTCTGGTAATGAGGCTGCTGGAACTGGTGCTGTTGCTGCTGAGAGGGGTAAGTGGGAGGATGCTGCTGCTGGTGTGGCTGGTGAGGCTGCTCTCGCCTCCAAGACTGTCCCTGCTGATAGGGACGAGGAACGTAGGATGATTGCTGCTGTGAAGGGTAGACTGGAGGCTGCTGCTATTGGTGATCCCTCTGCTGGCTGTACTGGCCTCCCTGACCAGATGGCTGCTGCTGGGGCTGGGCACCTCCGTTCCCCCACCTGAATCTGGGATGGTCTCGTTGGATCCCAGGCTGAGGACGGTCATATCAAATCCCGTTGACATCCATCAACAGCTCTGCATCATACTGGGCTGGCGGGAGTACTGCCAGAGGCTGATCCGGCTGGTATACCACCATTTGCAAGTCTGGAGATGGTGGTGACTGGTAGGAGGGCTGTTGCTGCTGGTACGGCTCCGCCTGTACAAGGTGAACCTGTCTAGGCTGCTGGTGTAAGATGGAGCGCTAGAACGAGCTGCTGCTGCCGCCGGTATCGCCTCGCAACTGAAGACGGGGCTGTGGAGCCGTCTGTGCCTCCTGGAGACACATGAGCTGGGTCTTCATGTCGCTCAGAATCTGTGCCATCTGCTCCATCTGAGTGATGCCCTGACACTTCTTCTTCTCGATCAGCTCCATCTGATCCAACTTCTCGCTGATAATACCCATATCCGCAGCGGATGACTCTGCCTGTGATGCTACTACTGCGGACAAACTGGATGGACCGGCGTCGACCCCTGCTATCCTCTGGTACTGTACGAGTCCTGGATGCTGCTGGGGTGTGCCCTGAGTGTACAACCTGGTCTGGGACATCACCATGTAGTTCTCAGCCATCTCCTCGTAGATGGCCCAGACCTGGTCGTGATCCTTGGCAAAGTAAGACCCGCCAAAAGAAGCGTTCACCAAGCCTTGGAGCTCTGGTGTCAGCCCGCTAAAGAAGCTCTACACAAGGTTGGGCTTCGAAATGTCGTGGTGCGGGCATCGATCAGTCAACTCATGGAACCTCTCCCATGCCTCGTGGAATTGCTCGTTGGGGAGCATGGAGAAGTTGCTGATGAGGGCTCTCGCTGCATTGGTCCACCCGAGTGGATAGTACTTGTTCAAGTACTCGGTGCGGAGCTGCTCCCAGGTGTAAACAAACTTCCCCAAGTGCTTCAGCCAGGTGGCTGCTCTGTCGGCCAAGGAAAAGGGGAAGGCAATCATTCGAATCATATCCTGGTCCACCTGACGATCGTGGACAGTACTGCAGATCATGAGAAACTCCTGGAGGTGGAGATGGGGCTCCTCAGTAGCGAGTCCGTGGAAGCGGGGGAGTAACTGCAAAGTGTTCGGGGGGAACTTGAAGTCCCCCACGATAGCTGGAAGTACGACCCAGTGGTGCGTCAGCGTCGATCCGGGGTTGTGTAACTCTCGCATCGGTCTCGGTGGTCCTCCTGCCGCGGCTGCGGCGGCTGCTGCGGCGGCTGCTGCATCTGCATCATCCGGGGTCCTCGGCCCGTCTCTCCTCTGCTCTCGCTCTGCTCTCATCTGCTCCATCTCTCTCCTCATGTCGAGCATGAATGCTCCCTGATCCCTCAACTACTGCTGAATGGTCTCTAAGGAGGCGATCAGGGTGGAGTTGATCGCACCCTGGTCCAACACAAAGTGCTCAGGCTGTGGACCTCGGGAGCGATCCTCGGAACTGCCGGCATGGCGTCTGCAAAATCAAATGAGCCAAACTCAGGTGCTGACAAATCTGCTAATCTCTCCTCTGGCTCATGTCTCTTAGAACCGAAAGAAAGGGGGTCGAGGGGGAACAGGGCGGAATCATACTCGGGCTCGGAGAGCTGGTCTCGGCTCTCGTGGGCCAACCTAGATGAACGGGTAGACGTGCCCGAAAGCGGTGCAGCCAGAGGTTGCCTAAGAGAGCGTCTACCAATCATCGTGATCTGATGAATAAGGCGGATGAGATCTGGAGAAACTATGATCGGCAACCAAACCCTCTGTTCACAAACGCAACGAGAGCTGAAGACCGTAAAGGCTCGGTCAAATTATCTTATCAAATTTTATTAGGTGAACAAACAATCTATCAGAGCGCTTACGTGACCTGTTGGGATACCCGATGCTACCCCAACCGACTGGCCCGCACGGAAAAGTCGGTAATCAGTCGGGAATAGCACCGGAGGGCTCTACCTAGTGTGCGGGTCACTCTCTCGCGCTATCAAACCAACCAATGAGGGGGTTGCTCTCCCCAAGACATAAATTTAAGTCAAATGTCTTTTAGGGTCAATAGCTTAAACAGTCCCAATTTTATGGTTTTTCTTTTTAATATTTTTCAATAAAAACAAAGGCCTAACGAATTTTTCGGTTCTCCTGGTTATTTAGTCAAAAACAAGGGGGAGAAGACGAAAAAGTCGATGCGCGATGAAATCAATGATGCATGCAGAGATAGAAATGCGTACCTGTCTCCAACACTCTACATGCAAGTGATCCACGCAGAAATGTAAAGACTGAAAGTAAACTACCTATATGGTGCAGCGGTGAAAACCGAGTCCTAAACAAGCAAGTCTACTCGAAGAATCGTCTAACTGGTCACCGATCCTCCAAGCCAAAGGTCCGGTCTCGGTCTACCCCTCCTCCTCCTGACACATCGGGTTCAGGAGCAGCGCTTGGTAGGGCAGGCTACGACACGTAGGCTACAAAGGGGATGAGTCAGTTATTTTTATTAGTGAATTATTAGTAGGTCCAATTAATCGCACTATAGGAACAGGCAAGCAATTAGGTGTGGGGATCCTACTAATTACGGCACAGTCAAGCAGAAAATCCTAAGTCTAGGGGCTCGATAAAAACCGCGTTAAACCATAAAAGGCAGCGAAGAAAACAAAAGTCGTGAAAAATCTAAACTAGCTACTGGGTCCCCCGAGCACACCGGTGCTCGGCGAAACAGACCCGAGAAAGAAGTCTAAGTCCAAAGTCCAGTAAGTGTCCCTGTATTATTACAATACAAATAAAATAAAAAGAAAATCTAAGATACTCCTATTCTAATCCTCACCCACTCAACCTCTCTCTCACGCTCTCCAACGGCTCCGTACAGAAGGGAGCTGCCTCCAAGTCCCGCGGTTGCGTCGGCTTCTCGAAAGCTGCATCCTCGGTCCTCGGGCCCTCGCAAGAAAGGAACAAAGTGGTCAGACCAATAAAATAATCAAATATAAACAAAAAATAAAAACAAGGGTCTATATGCAAAATGGCAAATAAATTCAAACAAAGACAAAAATGAAAGAAAATAAAATAAAGTAAAAATAAATGAAAAATAAAAAGCCGCGAAAAGCCGCGGACTCAAAAAGAGCCGCGAAAAAGAAAATGAAAAAAAATAAAAAGAAAACTACTAAGCCGTGCTCCCCGGCAACGGCGCCATTCTAATGACCTACCTGATCACTCGGCTAAAAGGTCGTTAATGGCCATTGCGACCCAAGCAATCAGACTCGATCAATCCAGAAAAAGAGACCACCAATATAAAATAAAATCAACTCAAAACAAGATAGCGGTCTTGCTATTTTATTAACCTGGTATAGCGACCAGGGTCGAACTCAAGGAGCACGTAATGGCCTTGCGGCCTATGAAGTAGTCAAAAAGAAAATAAAAGAAAAGAAACAGGTATTTTTGGTGGATTTTAATTCTTTTTATATTATTTTTGATTTTTAATGTATTAATAAAATAAGGAAGACAAGAATACAAGGCAATTCAACTATTTATTTAATGCATCAAAAATCAAGCAAAAATTCAAATAAAAATGTTTTTGTGTGTTTTATAATTGTTACTGTTTTTAATGAATTTTTGGGATTTTTCTGATGTTTATTTAATTTTCTAAAAATAAAACAATGCAAGGAAATAAAGGTACTGTCCAGCCGAGCTTAAGGGAATTAGATAAAATATCTAAAAATCCCCAATAAGCTTGGAGGTAATATTCCTGTAAAGAGAAAGAAACAAGGAAAATTTAGGCACCTTAATTATTATTTTTGGGTTTTCAGATTATTTATTAGAATTTTTATGAGTTTATAGGTGTTTTTCAATTTTTATGAGTTTTAGATAAGGAAAAATAGCCAAAATTGGCTAGAAAATAAAGCAAGCCAAAACAAACAGTAGCTAATTTTTTTGGAATTTTTAGAAAGGTTTTAATATTTTTTTGTGATTTTTAAAGTCAAACAATAACGAAAATTGATGTTTTTGAATTTTTAAAAATATCAAAACAAAACAAAAATGTCTCCAAAAATTCCAAAAAATTTTACAACATGGCAGGAGCCATGTGTCCAATTTTCATTGGATTTAGAGTTGATTTGCTATTTTATTCAAAAATAAAAAGTAGGTATTGTGTACAGGGACCTGAGTGCAAATACCCAAAGTTCTGCGGGGTCCGGTGCAAAATACCCAGGAAAACACGGGCGTCGCGCGTGCCTGGGGCACTTAGGGACCTATCTGAAAGGAAAACTAAGTCCTAGGACTATTTGGTAACAGGTACCAAAAGTCCGGTGACTTGTTTGCACTTTACCCCATAATACAAGCACATGCACAATTAATTCACGCACAGGGGTATAAAAGCAATTATCCAAAAGTTTTAATTCATTTCAGAATCAACCAGAACTACGGGGCTACTGACGCAAAATACCCAACAAAACACGTGTCGATGCACGTGCTACTCCATAAACAGGGGCATATAAGCAAATAAAATAAAGCGCAGGGTCCACAGTGCAATTGTACCAAAAATAAAACAACTATCTAACGTATTAACAGGACTAAATGCTAAATAAAATAAAAGGCAGGGCCTAAGGGTAAATTACCCTTTATTAATGAAGCCGTTGGATGGGTGCCACGTGGTGGATCAAACGGTCAGGATCAGGTGGCGCTCCAAAGGTGGGCTCCTCGCGATGATCGAACGGCCAAGGCGTAGCAACGTGGAAGATCACACGGTGGGGGGTAGCGGTGGCTAAACCTTGTGCATCGGGCGGTCCAGATCGCCCCTCCCTGGATCCGACGGTGTTGGGAGCTTCTCAAATGGACGGACATGATCAGGTCTGGAGCTCGGGGGCGATCGGACGACGGAGAGAGATGGAGGAAGAACTGGGCTCCGGTGAACTTCGCCGTGCTCGTGGCGGCGCTGGCCTCCTCCTGGAAGGCTTCTGAAGATTGGAGATGGTGCGTAGAAGGCTTCTGCGTCGAGTGGTGGCCTCCGATGATCGAACCGAGCCCTGGAGAGCTCCGGCAAGGTCGGCGGAGGCGGAGCTACTGGGCCAAATGGTCCAAGCCCTCAAATGGGCTTGGATGAACCTGCAAAGTGTACCAGAAAGCTCGTGGGTCGAGGGAAAACTGCCTCGACCCCGTTAGGCGTGGTGAAAGTGGTCGGGGAGTCGGTGCGGGCGAGCTCCGGCGAAGGGGTGGACGGAGGAGCTCGAACCCCAGCTCCTGTGCGAGCGAGGTTGAATGGAGGGGTGCAGAACGTGCGTGGGAGGAAGGCGGAGGCTATGGTGCAGCCCGATGATCGAATGGATGGGTGACGCGACCAGAATCGAAGGTGGTCGGCGGAGAGGCGAATTGGGGGCAATCGGAAATTAGAGAAAAGGAAGAAACAACTCCGCTACCTGGGTAGATGGTTCGACTGGGGAGGAGCTTGTGAAGCTCTGGGTCCTCGCCTCGAGGAGCGTCGATGTCTGAGGCTCTGGCTCTGGCTCTGGGCGGAGCACGGCGGTGTTGGCTCGCCGGATCAGTGGCCGCTTGCTCCCTCCTCGCTGCAACACCTGCTGTAGCAAGCTGTCACTCTCGCCAACACGATGGAGGTCACAGGTGGTGAAGCAAATGAGCCAAAGATGGGAAATGGAGTGGCGGAGCTTGAGCTTTATACGGTGGAGGGTTCGGGAAGATGTGGTCGGGTAGGGCAATGGGATGCGCGGATCCCGAGGCGGACACTCCGGCGAGGGTGTCGGATGTGTTGCGCGTGGAGCGGACCCGGGGTTTAGGTGATGGATGATCGGGTTTAGATGGGAAAAGTCCGAGAAACCGGGTCCGTGAACCACAACCCGTGGAAGGTGGTCCTGAGGGGGAGTTGACCGGGCGGTCAACAATCCCCCTGGACCAATGGGAATAAGCCATTTGGAAAAGATTTGTAAAATCATTAATAAATAGTAAATGGCCGATTTATTAAAAAGTCAAAACATGAAATATTTTTGTTTTAATTTTTTCTATTTTTTAGTGATTTTTAATAATTTTTCAAAATAAGGATAAGGTATTTACATAATAGAGCTATATATAGGTATATGTAGAATATAGAATTTTTGATTTTGATTTTTAATTAGTTATTTTTATACAATTTTATTCCCATTTTATATTTTATTTATTTATATCATAAAATAAGGAATAAAGAGAAATTTTTATTTTATTTTTATTATTTTTATACATAGGTGAAATAAATAGATATGTACATATATACATGGTATATTTACAAAGTATTTTTGGGTTTTTAATTTTGTTCTTTTTATTTTGTTTTTGTTTTAATTGTTTTTATTTTATTTATTTACATCATATCATATAGAATATTTACAAACTTTTTAGAAATTAATTTTATTTATTTACAAGGTTTAATAAATAGGGATGAATGGACTATATACATGGTGACTATGTTCATAAGTGATTTTTTTTGTTTTCTTTTTAATTTTACTATTTTTATCTTGATTTTATATTTATAAATATATACAAATATTCACAAGCCATTTTGAGTCTATTTTTGGGAGGAAAATATTTTTATTTTATTTACATATATATTTACACACATGAGCCCCTATCTCCCTCTACTTTGGCTTTTATGCGATCAGGCCCATGTTGAGCCCTCCCTTGGGTTAGGTTGCTCAATATTTATTCTAAATATTTTCTCTCTTTTTCTTTTTTATCTTTATTCTTTTATTTTTGCACAAAAACATGCTAATTATTACTTTTTACACCATGCATGCTTTTGGTAATTATTTATATTTACAAATATATACATGCATTTGCAAAGGTTTTTGTAGCTAAAATATAAGAATAAAGAGTGATGAATGAGTATTCATCACCGGCTTTCGCCGCTAGCGGGGACGGCGCCTAGACGTGACGGTAGATAGCGGTCGGGCGGAGGCACTGGGCAGCCGCACAGTGGGGTTGTGCTACCACCTCGCAGAGTCGGCTGCGGAGGGGGGTATAGGTGGAGCGCGGTGAGTGCCGCTCACGCGCGGATGGAATTGAAGCGGCGCTGGTGCGGACTCGCAGGCGGAGGCTGAAGGTGAGCAGGCGGAGCACGCCCCGTGCGCTGCGGACGCGGAGGTTGGTTGACGTGCGGGCGGAAGTGGTCGCCGCGTGGACGCGACGCTTGGCTGGAGATGGCGGGGAGCCAGCACCGCAGTTGGCGGCGCGGGTGTGGGCGGCGGGGGTGGTGGCCACCGCCTGCTGCAAATTTTTTTTATTTTTTTTATTTTTTTGTTTACCTATGGGAAATGTTAGAAGAAAAGAGAAAAAAATGTATATATATTTTTTATTTTTTTTATAAATAGTAACTGTAAACAGAAATGGAAAGAGAGATTTTTTTATTTAGTTTTTTATGATCCTGTAAAACAGAAGAAGTTAGAAACAAAAATATTTTTTTATTTTTATTTTACCTGCAAACATTTGTTAGAGAAATAAAAACTATAATAATTTTTTTTCTGCAAAAAAAGGTTAGAGAGAAAAGAGTAAACAAAATTTTATTTCCTTTTTTATTCTTCCTGCAAAAAAGAATATGAGATAAACAAGAAGAATAATTTTATATCTTTTATTTATACATAAAAATGAGAATCGTGAACGGGCGGATCTTGACGAGATGAAAGAAAGATCCGTGACTCCGACCACCGTGCGTGGTCGGAGGTGAGAGGTTATGCGAGGTAGAAATGAAAATGTGAGGGTCAGGAAATGAGATGACAAATCAGTGTCAAACATGGATTAAAATGTGATGGAATTTTTGAGATCTAAATTCTAAAGATTAACTATGTCTAAGCAAAAAATCTAAGCCTATGATTTGCCTAGGAGAAACGATAAGAAATAAAAGTCGATCTCACCTCGAAGTTCGGAAATGCTATGATGGCCTCGACGAGGGCCGACACACTGTCACCGGACGGCTCGGAGGCTAAGCACCCTTCTGCAATAAGAAACTTCTCGGAGATCGGGCTCCTCTCCACCAAAGATGGATCAAGAGAAAATGAGGGAGGAGGACCCCATTAAAAAGAAGACAAAAAATAAAAATGGCAAGTATAAACAAATAAGAAAAGTTTTTATTGGTTAATTAAAATAAATAAAATAATTAATTAAATAAATTAATTAATTAAAATGAAATTTGGAATTAAATTAGTTAAATAAATTAAATAAGTAATGGAAACCAATTAACCACCATAATGGTCGCCATATATTGTGTGGAATAAAATCATATATACAAGGCAAGTTATTAATCCAAATAAATCCAAATAAATACAATAAATTAAATAATTAAATATGAATTTCGTAATTAAATAAAATAAATTAATTAATGTGAGATAATTAATTTTTTGGTGATTTTTATTTAAGGAAGTTAATTGTATACATCTATTATACACATATAATACAATATACATAGGTACAAATAAGGAAATAATTTTTATAAAAGATTTTTTTAATTTTAATTTTTTATTTTATTTTTAGTAAAAATAATATTTACAATTATATACATTATGTAAAAATAAATATTTTTAAAATATATACAACAAGTATATGAGAAAACTGCACAAAACACCCCAGAAAACCGACTTTTTAACCGTAATTCCAAAAAATATGAAACCACGACCATTTGAAGATAATTTAATTTAGAGTATAATGGAAGTGACTTTGATTCGATTTGAGCTTGTATGGAGCTGGAATTGATGTTTCAATTATTGCTTCGTCGCTTTTTCTGGGTGTAATTATTTGCTATATATACATTATTTTATTTTACCCATATTTTATTATTTACAACACATTTTTATTTACAACTTTTGTTTATAAAATTAATTAGTTTGAAGTCAAATTATGTACAAATAAATTAATACAATTTTTATACATATATACATGAAAGATTTTTACAAAATATTTTTTATTTTCTAACAGAAGACCCTATCTCCCCCTACTTTATTCCTGGTCGATCAGGTCAAGTCTTGACCTTCTCTCGGGTTTTGAGTTAGTCTGTATTTATTGCATAAACACATCCTTTTCTTTTTCTTTTCTTCTTTATTCTTTTATTTATGTACAAAAAGTGTTAAAAATGTAATTTTAACAAATGCATGCAAAATGGTAATTTTATGAAATTAGTAGGTATTTACAGGTGTTTGATCAAGGAAATGAGGCTAAAATAAAGTAATAAAGATGATGAATCGCGGATTCATCATTCCCCTATACTTTACCTTTGCTAGTCTCTTAGCAAACACTTATTTGGAAAATAAGTGAAAACAAAAATAAAGAAAAGAAAAAGGAAAGAAGTTAGAACAATGTTGGCTTTTTAACTTATCTTCATAAAAATGTAGTATGGAGCTCTATCGGACCTTTGAATTATTAGTGTGTTGGAACCTTAATGGGAAATGGAATTAAAACCTAACAGCCTCTAAGTTCCATAAGACTCCTTTTCAGGTCTCCTCAATAGTCAGATCAGAACAAGTCTACATACACAAATTCTTATGACTATGAATCTTTTCTTGTACGTGTAAGTGAAGTATAGCTCCTCATCTCATACTCTCTCAACAAGGTAACTCTAATCCCCTGATCTGGCAACTCTTTCCTCGAGGAGCGGGGATATTCCCTTCTAAGTTCAAGTACAACCAGCTCAAGAAGAGGGGATGGAGAAGAGAATGGATGGTAACCAGTGTAGTTACCTATCCTTGGATGTATGACCAGTGTATCCATGTCACCCGTTGCAAGCTCACAAATATATGATTTTGAAGCTCTTATTCTTTTTTTCACTTGACACTCCGGCATGCATTTTATTTTTCTATCAAGCATGTCCACTTTTGGAGATTTTGCATTTTTTTTGCATTTTTTTCTTTTTTTGACAATATATACAAGGTGCAGCATGTACATAAGGTGTTTTTTCCTCTTGAGCCAGTAGACTATCCCTCTTTTCAAGCATTATTGCAACCCCACAGCTCCTGTCTTTATACCTCAACATCACCAAACCAGGTTGATACGCACTTCCCTCCCTAGAGGAGGACAGGAGGTTCCTCCTAGATGTACTACCCTCGTATGCTACCCCAAGCCAAGAGATTCTGCCCCCTCACTACCTACTCCATGAAGAGCTACATGTAGAGTGCATTGTCCAAGGTAAGCCACGGTCTGAAAGAATCATGTGTGTGTTGTTAAATATTCTACTTAGACTTATCAAGACATGTGAACATAGTCTTATGGACTCAAAGAATTAAGTCACTAGGACCTGAAAAGTCTTAACTCCAAATCATATAAGGTTCCTCTGAAATTAAGTGGATTAAGGTCCAACTAAGCTCCATTCTTCAAATTTATTCAAGACTTTGTTTAAATGTCAAAATCATCCTGAAAAATGCTCATGCAAATGAAAATGCAAGAAAGTATGTACATGCAAGGAAAAGAAAACAAAATCTTTTTGTGATACAATTTTCAAAATTTTGAATTTTTTATGGATTTTTGAAAAATGATGCACATGAAAAAAGTTTTTTAAATGCAAAAAGTTAGTAATATATACATGTAGATACACAAATTTTTTTAATAAGGGAAAAGATACACATTTACACAAGAATAGGAGTTAATTATTTTACAAGAATAAGATGCAATAATTTACAACTTGAGTAATTTTACAGAGTTGTTTTTTTTTTAATTTTTATTTTATTCATTTTTTTTATTTTTGTGATGCATATATTCCTCAAATTTATTAGAAAATGATTTTACAAAGAATTTTGAAAACTATAGTCCAAAATAATTTTTCACACAATTTTATAAACATTTACACACATTTGAAAACTCTTTTGCAAACATTTTTCAAACAGTCTATATAGATTTTCAAAATAATTTTTGAACCATTTTTCCAAACCTTTGGAAATAGTTTTACGAAATCTTTTTATTTCACACAAAGAGAAAAAATTTTACAATCCGCAATATTTTTACAAAGGTTGAAAATATTTTTCAAACATTTTTCAAATAGTTTTCAAAAGATTTTTCAAATAGATTTTCAAACTAATTTCAAAATATTTTTAAAATATTTTAACCTGATTTATTAATCAGTATATACAAAAAGAATTTTGAGGAAATATCAGCATCTTTTTAGTAGTTAGTTTTTTTTACAAGTATTTATACAGTATTTTAGCCATATTAAAAAATATGCAAGTACGAGTTATGGCTAAAGTATATATACAATATATACGACACCCCCTATACTTAGCTCGAACTATGTCCTCATAGTGATCAAAGAGCTAAAAAGAAAGACATAACTCGTGCTTTGTATAGGAAAATGAAAAGAATAGTATACTACAACGACGATCAAAAGAATATAATCAATAGGAGTCAGTGTTCCCCCTATACTTAGGATCAAGTAATCCTAAGTATAGCAGACTGTACACAAAGGGAAAACCGACGAGTAAAATGTACAGAGTCTACCTCCCCTATACTTAGGGTAAAATATCCCTAAGTATAGGCAGCAAATCAGAGGAAAAAAAGAATCAAACGAATAATCACAAGTCTGACACTCCCTTATACTTAGGGTAAAGTACACCGTAAGTATGGAATAATCATGAGATGGAGATGGGGTGTGAGACAGAACGAATGTATGATATGGACAGAATGATCTATACAAATGGAAGTAATGTTGAGGTGCCTATCAACAAGCGCTAGAGTTTACGCCCCTAGCTGGGCGCAAATGTTAGGATAATGTCGTATCAAGGTTCAAGACGACATCTGTAAGGCGACTATCGTACTATTGTTGTTGTCTCAGTGGGAGAACAACAACGGGGTCAATAGAGTAAATGATAACACCCAGATATACAGTCAGGCGGGTGTTTGCTACCTGGTAAAGATATCTGCAGATGAAGTCAGGCTCCGGTAGCACAAAAGAAATTGTCGGCTCAAGATCTGTATGAAGTGAAAGGGTAGAGCCAAAGAAGTCAAACGTGGAGAAGGAAGGATCTAGCAGTGAATTCTCCACGTTAATCACCATCTCGAATAGATATGGAAGGTCATGATCAGGAGACTCACTATAAAGACTGGTATTCGATGCATATAATGTAGACAAATCAGTAAAATCATCGAATACCTCAAAGATTGGGTCATCCTCGCGAGGGTCGTCAAGGAGAGAATCATCAAACTCATTATCAGAAATATCAAAATACTCGGTCTCATGATCCGACGGATCAAATGCACTCATAGAAAGTGAAATCGAGTACATATGGTCCATGACATCCTCACGCAAATAACCCTCGGGAGTAATGTCGAATCATCAGGAAATTGGGGATCAATGCTGTCAAATGTCATGTCCTCCAAAAATGTATCGATCTCATCAACTGGGAGGACACAAGGCTCAAATACAGGACAATCTAGGTCTGTCAAATCAAAAATCGGTCCCTCATCAAGCTCTCTCTGCTGAGATGAATCCAAGTATATTTCTGAATCTGAAAAGATCTCCTGAAGAAAAGACATTGAATCTATTGGGACTGGATACTGGAAAGATTCAGAGGATGGCTGAGATGTGGGTTCCTCCTCTATCTCTTGGGATCCTAGCAGATCTAGAATCGAAGAATCTTCTACGTGAAAGAGCGGGACTGGCTCAAAATCTGACTGTAAATCCATTTGGTCTTCAACCAATGTCCGGCTCTGGGAACTCACAACAATAGGCAACACATCCATCAAATGAGAAGTAGTAGCATCCATATCCTCTGATTTGTGTGTGCTATCAAGATCAGCATGGTGTGTCACACACTCAACTATTGTCATCTCTCCCTCATGTGTTGTCCCAAACAAATTATCTCGTGTATATGTAAGATCAGAAAGTGTATTCAAGATGGTCTCAACTAAATCCAAGTCGGGACAGTGGTGTGAACCACCACACGAGGCAATGACATATGAAATCTGCTCTGCGATCCTCCCCCTCATGACGATATGGATAAGGTCAGTCATAGAAAATCCATAATCCAGAAATCACCTCAAAAGTTCTCGTAACCTTAACCATGAATCTATTAATGGCTTTTGGGGGTTAACTGAAAAATCATGAATACACGACCGCAACATCTCTGCTCTACGTTGGGGGTAAAATTTCTGCAAAAATAACGATCGTAAATCTCCCCACATAGTAATCTTCCTTCCCAATCTTCTGTGCCAACTCTTGGCTCTACTCTGAAGTGTAAATGGGAAGGTAATCAACATCATGTCCTCAGGAGTTATATCAGAATATGATCATGATCCACAAATTTCCTCAAACTCATCAATATGCAAATAAGGTTCCTCGTGCACTTCCCCTAAAAACTTGGGCAATAGATCAATTAACTCTAAATCCAGGACGAATGGTTTCAAAGTAGAAGTGGATTGTGCTTCATGATCTGTGTACTCATCCAACGTCCTGCGATAGAAGTCATCTAAAGCTCTAAATTGCACCATATGATCGCCTATGGGATGCACTCTCATCTCAATAATGTTAACATCCATGTCTCGTGTTTGGTCAATCTGAACTCTTCGGGCGTCACTCACAGCATGTCCCAAATGGGAGGGTGGGTAGGGGGAAGATGGAAAATCGGATGGAGTTCCGACCTCCCAAGAGAGTGGGCGGGAATGATGGGCATGAAGATAAGAAGCCACAGAATTTTGCTGGAATGGAATGCGACCCATCATGAAGAGAAAGAATGATTGATGAAGGGAGGGAGGGTGAGGTAGAGTGAAAGAGACAGAGAGATAGAAGGGAGGGAGGGTGGGATATAAACAGAAGGTGACTGCTAATGATCTTGGAGAATGACCGTAACCGACTCACACCAAAGACATACAAAACACAAAGCAAACCCCCAGTTCACCAACTCAGCACAAATCTGACCGTGAGAGTTCGGTCTTTTATCTTTTCAATTTTAAAGTTTAGTGATCAACAAAAGTTGTACAAACACTTAAGAGGCTTGAATAGGATTTGGGCGCTACTCCTTAGTGTGTATACGAGCGAGTAAAAGCGCAAACAATGAGGGGATTGCTCTCCCAATACAATTAAGTGGTCAATTACGTTTAATTTTAGAGTCAAGTTCAATTAGCAGTCCCATTTTTTTTAATTTTTGACTTTCTATTTTTTTGGATTTTTTTCAAAAATAAACGCCTAACGAGCTTTTTGATTTCCTCTTTGATTAATTTGAGTCGAAAACAAGGGGGAGGAAGTCGAAAAAGCCAATGCATGTCAAACACGATGATGCATGCAGAGATAGAAAATGCATACCTTTCTCCAGTACTCTACATGCAATATGATCCGCGCATAAATTAAATACAGAATGTAAACTAACTATATGATGCACATGGAAATCGACCTTAGACAAGCAACTTCTATTAATCATGAAGAACTTTTTAATCTTAATTTTTAGTAAGGTCCAAACATTCTATAGGAACAGATAATCTATTAGGTGTTGGGCCATAGAAATTTACGTCACAATCAATCAAAATTCCTATGTTTAGGGGCTAAATCTGCGAGAATCAAATAGCAAGTTATAGCGGTGAAATCAAAAAAACATGAAAAACAGTGATGAGGTCCCCCGAGCACACCGGTAATCGGCGAAACAGACCCCCAAAAAAATGTCCAGGTCCACATGTCCAAAGTCCTAAATTATTACAAAATGTATTGTTCTCTCTCAAAAAAATTTCTTCTCCTTCCTGCTCTTCTTCCTGTGTGGGTCCTCCAAAAATAAATTCCAAGTCATCCAAGCAGTACGTCGCACAAAAATCAAAGAGAGAAGGTTAGAAAACAATTATGATATAGAGAGACAAAAATAGAAAAATAACTACAAAGTCGTTCTCCCCGGCAACGGCACCATTCTGATGGCGCGCCTGAGACTCGGGTTAAGTATGTAAATAACCAATGGTCATTGTGACCCAAATCATCAAGCGCGTTCAATCGAGAAAAATAAATGAACCACTCAGAAAATCAAGAAATTAAATGTAAGCGGTTGTCCCTATTCTTTTTACCTGGTATAGCGACCAGGGTCGAACACAAGGAACACGATTTAAAAACTAAGTAGTCAATTTTCAGAAGTGAATTTTTAGTGGTTTTTGATTTTTTTATTTTTTTATTATTCGAATGAGGCACAAAGGATAAAAACACACCCACACACTCTTTTTATATTTTTCAAAATGATAAAAAAATGCCCAGAAAATTAAAATGAAAATGTTTTTGTGTTTTATATATTTTAAAATATTCTTGATAATTTTTCAACTATTTATGATATTTTTGTGATTTTATAAAAATAAAACAGTGGAAAACAGAGCAAACTGTACACAATCAGGAGTATTTTGCAAGTTAAAAATCTTTTAAGTGCTCAAAATCCCTGAAACTTATTTTTAAAAGAAACTAGAAAGCAATATCTACAATTAGAAACTAAAATCAGATTTTTTTGAATTTTCTACAATTTTCTACAATTTTTTTAAGATTTTTCATTTTTCACACTTTTTGGGATTTTATTAATGGGAAATGCACAAAAATTGTTCAAAAATTAAAATACATCAAAAAACACCTACATTAATTTTTTTGGAATTTTTAAATGAATTTTGAATTTTTATGAATTTTTAAAGTTTGGACATGCAAAAAGGCACTGTTTTTTATTTTTTAAATATATCAAATATCAACAAAATGTTATGAAAATTTTATACAATGTTCACATGCATAGCAGAAGCATCATTTTTTTTTAGAATTTTCAGACCAATAACTACATTTTTTAATTCAAAAGGGCATGCAAAATAAAAAGTCTGCACATTAGGGACGTAACTGTAAATATTTAAAGTTTTTGTATCAAAATGTAACAAGAAATAAACAGAGAAAATAAGAGTGTAAACTACCCTCTAAACATGTGCTACACACGTGGCTGGATTTGGAGTGCAGGGGCTTTATTGCAAATTCAACAAGTGGCAGGGGCGTTTTCGAAGTTTTCCCAAATATAATATTCGAAAAACCCCTTAGGGCCTGTTTGGTTGCTGGGTTGGACTGGGTTGGGTTGGGCTGGGTTGGGGTGGGTGAATAGTAATCTGTGAGGAGGAAGTACCCTTGTGAATAGTAACCAGGGTTGGGCCAACCCTGCCCAACCCTGCAACCAAACAGGCCCTTAGGGTTTCTTTCAGTCTTTCTTTCCAAAGGATTGCAAAGGGCCGCCGCCGCCCCCTCTCTATCTTCCAAGATGGCGGCACGGCGAGAAGGGTGGACGCGGAGGGAGGTGTGGCTCTGGAGGCAGGAGGCTTCTGCCGCTAGCGGGGTCGGGCGGAGGCGCTGGGCAGCCGCACGGCGGAGCTGTGCTACCATCTCGCGGAGTCGGCTGCGGAGGGGGGTACTGGTGGAGCGTGGTCGGTGCCGCTCGTGCGTGGAGGGAATTGAAGCGGCGCCGGCGCGGACTCGCAGGCGGAGGCTGAAGGTGAGCCGGCGGAGCATGCCCGGCATGCTACGGATGCGGAGGTGGGTTGACGTGCGGGCGGAAGTGGCCACCGCGTGGGCGCGGCGCTTGGCTGGAGATGGCGGGGGCCGATGCCGCGGCTGGCAGCACGTAGTGCGGGCGGCGGGGGTGGTGGCCGCCGCCTGCTGTAAAATTTTTATTATTATTATTATTATTTTTGTTTACCTACAGGAAATCTTAGAAGAAAAGAGAAAAAAAATGTATATATATATATATATATATATATATATTTTGTTTTTTTATAAACAGTAACTGTAAACAGAAATAGAAAGAGAGAGATTTTATTTTAGTTTTTTTATGATCCGGTAAAATAGAAGAAGTTAGAAACAAAAATATTTTTTTAATTTTTTATTTTACCTGCAAAACATTTGTTAGAGAAAGAAAAACTATAATAATTTTTTTCTGCAAAACAAAGGTTAGGGAGAAAAGAGTAAACAAAATTTTATTTCCTTTTTTATTCTTCCTGCAAAAACGAATATGAGAAAAGAGTTAATTGTATACATCTATTATACACATATAATACAATATACATAGGTACAAATAAGGAAATAATTTTTATAAAAGATTTTTTAAATTTTAATTTTTTTATTTTATTTTTAATAAAAATAATATTTACAATTATATACATTATGTAAAAATAAATATGAATAAAATATATACAACAAGTATATGAGAAAACTACACAAAACACCCCAGAAAACCGAATTTTTAACCGTAACACCAAAAAATATGAAACCGCAACCATTTGAAAGATAATTTAATTTAGAGTATAAGGGAAGTGAGTTTGGTTCGATTTGAGCTCGTATGGAGTCGGAATTGATGTTTCAATTATTCCTTTGCGGTTTTTGGGTGTAATTATTTGCCATATATACATTATTTTATTTTACCCTTATTTTTATTATTTACAACACATTTTTATTTACAACTTTTGTTTAAAAAAATAATTAGTTTGAGGTCAAATTATGAACACATAAAATAATACAAGTTTTATACATATATACATGAAAAATATTTACAAAATATTTTTGTTTTTCTAACAGAAGACCCTATCTCCCCCTACTTTATTCTTAGTCGATCAGGTCAAGTCTTGACCTTCTCTCGAGATTCGAGTCAGTCTGTATTTATTGCATAAACACATCATTTTATTTTTCTTTTCTTCTTTATTCTTTTATTTATGTACAAAAAGTGTTAAAAATGAAATTTTAACAAATGCATGCAAAATGGTAATTTCATGGAATTAGTAGGTATTTACAGGTATTTGATCAAGGAAATGAGGCTAAAATAAAAGAATAAAGATGATGAATCATGGATTCATCAGCAGGTTTGATGAATACCCATTCATCACTCTTTATTCTTTTATTTTAGCTACAAAACCTTTGCCAAACACATGTAGATACTTGTAAATAATAATAATTATCAAAAAGCATGCATTGTGTAAAAATGAATAATTAGCATGTTTTTGTGCAAAAATAAAAGAATAAAGAAACAAAAGAAAAAGAGGGAAATATTTAGAATAAATATTCAGCGACCTAATCCCAAGGGAGGGCTCAGCATGGGCCTGACCGCATAAAAACCCAAGTAGAGGGAGATAAGGAAGCTCATGTGTGTAAATATTCATGTTTATAAATAAAAATATTTTCCTCTAAATAAAAATAAAAATGGGTTGTATTTATATGTATATATTTGTAAATATTAAATTAAAATAAAAATGAGAAAAATAAAAGAAAATTAAAAAGAAAATAAAATACCCTTCACCCATGTACATAAGCCATGTATATAGAAATCCTTTATCTATTTATTTATCCCTATAAATAAATAAAAATCTAATAAAGTGTGTGCATATTTTATATTCCATAATGTAAATAAATAAAATAAAAATCACAAAAAAGAGTCCAAGTGTCCTGCTATCCTGTATTATTACAATTATCCAAATAATGTGGGAAATAAAATCTAAGCTACTCTAATCTAAGCTCCCGCACTCGGCTATCTCCTCGCGCTCTCCTGCAGCTCCGTGCAGAAGGGAGCCACCTCCGATAACCGCGGTTACGCCAGCTCCTCGAAAGTCACCGCCTCGGTCCTCAGGCCCTCGCAAGAAAACAGAAGAGTGTCAAACCAGATAAAAATAGAGCAAATAAAATAAAATAAAAGGAAACATGGTATATATGTAAAAATGAAAATAAAAATAAAAACCAAAATAAAAATAAACAAGCAAAAACAAACAAAAACAAAAAGAAAATAAAATAAAAATAAAAGAAAAATAAAAAGCCGTGGAAAGCCGCGGAAAATCGCGAAAATAAAAACAAAATAAAGAGAAAAAGAAATCGACTACTAAGCTGTGCTCCCCGGCAATGGCGCCATTCTGATGAGCCGAAAATCCTATCAATTCGGATCAGGTAGAAATAAATCACTCTCGAGTCGTTGCGACCCGGATCTACAGAAATCTCAGCTCAACAAGAAAAATAAAGGACAGACCACCAAACAAAGACAAAAATCAACGAAAACAACTAGTGGCCCTGGCTATGAGATTAGCCTGGTGTAGCACCCATGGTCGGACTCAGGGAGCGCGGATTGGCCTTACGGCCTACGAAGTAGTCAAGAATAAAGAAAAATAAAAATAAATTATTTTTGGTGGATTTTTAATTTTTTAACATTTTTTTTGAATTTTTAATTATAAAGAAAATAATAAAACAATGAAAATAAGTAACTTTCAACAATCATTTAATTACTCTAAAAAGGTCCAAAAATTCAAACAAAAATGTTTTTATGATTTTTATATTTTTTACTATTTTTATTGAATTTTTGATAATTTTCTGATTTTTATACAATTTTCTAAAAATGAAATAAAGAAAAACCAGTAGAAGGCTGTCCAGTCAGGCTTGGAGGACCAAAATAAAATTTACAATGGTCCTAAAATAGCCTGGAGGTATTTTTCATGTAAAGAAGAAATAAAAAGGAAAAACTATAACAGAGTCTATTATTTTTGGGATTTTTGTGAATTATTAGAATTTTTATAAGTTTTTCAAGTTTTCCAATTTTTATATTTTTTATAAATCCAAAAATAACCAAAAATGGCCAGAAAGTCAAGCAAGCAAAAACACACAAAACCTAATTTTTGTAATTTTTAGAAGGGTTTTAATATTTTTTGTGAATTTTCAATCTGGACAGAGACAAAATTAAGGGTTTTTGAATTTTTAAAAATAATAAAAAGGGTCAAAAATATATCCAAAAATTAGGAAAAAATTTACACAGTGGCAGGAGCCACGTGTCCAATTTTCACTCGATTTGGATTAATTTTGCTATTTTATTAAAATCAAAAACAACCAAACAGTGCACAAGGACCTATCTGCAAGAAAAACAAGTTGTAAGGGCCAAAATGTAACACGGCAGAAAAAAACAGGGCCCAAAGTGCAAAAATCCCACTATCCACTCGCTAAGCACGTGGTCCAGGCCTGGAAGGACTAAACTGCAATTCCCATTTAAAAAGATTCAAATCTTAACATGCAAGGAATACAGGGTATAAAATGCAAAATGCCCACTAAATCACGTGTCGATGCACGTGGCCAATACAAACATGGACGATAATGCAAATATCTAAAATAAGAAGGTCCTCGATGCAATTTTTACAAAATAAAAGCAACTATGAAAAGTATTTAAAGGACTAAAATGTAAATTCAAAGACTGAAGGGGTCTAAGAGCAATTACCCCTATTATTTATCCGAGGGCTGGGATGGCGCCACGTATTTGATCGAACGGCTGTGAATCGCTGGCGCCTCAATGAAGGAACTCGGCTCGGATCGAACGGCTGAGGACCTCCCACGTGGCTGATCTGACGGCTAAGGTGCGCTGTGGGTAAACAAAGGGCCTCGGCTCTAATCAGATGGTGGAGGCGGTGCCACGTAGCTGATCGGATGCTCTAGAATCAAGGGCACCTCTCCTCTGCAACGGACGATTACGATCGACTCTCCAACAGATCTGACGGTGGCTGACTCCTCACGGATGAATGCTCCAGATCAAAACTGGCGAGTGGGGGTCTATCTGACGGTCGGGGAAGATCCTTCAAGAACAGGTGGCCGGCGAACTTCGCCGATCCGACACTCGCGCGTGGGACCTCCTTTGCTGCTGCAAAAGCACGGAGTAGCTCCGCCTTGACGTCCTGCAGCTGCTGCTGGTCTCCGATGAGGCCGGGAACGTCGGAGACGCTCCGGCGACGAAGAAGATCGAAGCTCCTGTGCCTAGAAGCTGAGGTCCTCAGATGGCCTCCTCTGACCTAAAAAACCACACAGGAAGATTCCTGGGTCAAGGGCAAACTGCCTCGACCCGGTGAGGGGTGAAGTGGGTGGAAGGTGCGTCGGGGCGGATGGTCTCTGGCGATGCGATGACGAAGAAGATCAAAGACCCTGCTCTGGGGCAAGTCAAGGGGTGTGAGTGGGTGCAGAAGGTGCGGAGAAGGCTCGCGAAGGTGGTGGCGTGGTCGGGATGGCAAGTGGTTGGACAGAGACGGCTGGCGAAGGCGGCGGAGCTACAGAACCCTAAAACTAAAAACTGGAATCTAAGCTAAGCTACTGGCTAAACTACCTACATGGTGGAGGAATCCGACTGTGCTGGAGCTCCTGGAGCTCCGGGGGTCATTGCCTCAAGGGGGCATCGATTCCTGAGGCTGAGCGCGCTCGCGGCGGCACACGACGGCGAAAGCTGCTGGATCAGAGGATTCCCAATGTCCCGAGCCTCACTTCCACTCCCTCTCGCACGGTTGTCACTCAGGCGAGGTGGAGGAACTCCTTGGCGTCGAGGGGGAGGTCCAGAGATGCGTGAAATGGCTGCCGGAGCTCATATTAAATATGGCTAGGGGTCCGGCTAGATGAGGGTCGGGCGAGACAATCGGAGCACGGACCCCGATGCGAACCACCGGGCCTGGGTCTCAGATCTGCAAGGAAGAAATAGGACCCAGGGTTAAGGGGTTTGGCTAGCGGATTGAGTGGCGAAAATTGGAAGAAGTCGGGTCGGGGCAACTGGATCCGTCTCTGGTGGTCCTGGGGGGAGAGTTGACCGGGGGTCAACATCCCCCGTGGACCAACCAGATGCAACCACATATTAATTATTTAGAAAATAAATAATAAATAGAAAATGGTCGAATTTCACAAAAGTCAAAACATGAAAAATGTTTCTTTTATTTTAAATTATTTTTTTGTGATTTTTATTTTGTTTTTAAATAAAAATATTGTATTGACAATATAGTATTATTATACATAGGTATATACATTATTGCATTTTTTATTTTGATTTTTAATTATTTATTTTGTACATTTTATTTCTAATTTTACATTTTGTTTATTTAAAGAATAAAATTTGGAATAAAAAGGTATTTTTATTTTATTTTTATTATTTATTTACAAAGGATAAATAAATAGGTATGTACATCTATTTACATGGTATATATACAATGTTTATTTTGAATTTTATTTACTAACCCTGGAAAAATTATGAAATATTCTAAAAAAATTCCAACAATATTTCTTTATCATGTATTTTCATTTATACATATTAGCACATATTAAAATTAATTTTGAGAAATTTTGAATTGATTTGCTATTTTAACTCTCAAATCAATTCGACCTATTTAACACATCCATGTTTTGCTTTATTTCTGACTTTAAAAATACCAAAAAATAAAAATCCCCTAAAAATTTAGAAAAATAGAGAAATATTTGAAAAACACAAATAATTTATTTTGATTTTTTTGATTTTTTATCTATATTTATAAATACTACACACTATATAGTTTATTTGTATCTATATAGTATTACAAATAGCTTACATTATTATTAATTATTATAATACTATAAATATTTAAAAAAATTTAAAAATTAAAAAATACCATACTTTGGGATATTATATATTTTTTGGGCATTTATTCTATATATTCTACTATATATTACTTATTGTATATACATATATACATTATATATTTACATATATACTCTTATATATTCTTTGTATATTAATAAATTAAAAAAAGAAATTTAAAATCAGAAAATTAACATTTAAATAAAATATATACAAGATATTTTAAAAAAGAATTATTTTATTTAATTAAAAACTCACAAAACATTGATTGATATTGTGCATACTTGTATACACATACTCTTACAGTATTTATTCATTTAAATAAATCCTAATGTCTCCCTTGTTCCCTATATTTGACCCCTACCTGCTTGTCCACTATACACATTCATTGTAGGGTATAATAAATTTTGATTCATCCATGCCTTGATTTCATTGCTTGATTCCTATATTGTGTGGATTAATTGTTTGAAATTATTGGAGGTCCTTCTGAGAGGTCACTTCAATGACTTCGATCTCGCCTTTGAGATCGTACAGCTCTCTCCTAGGGTATCCTTCGCTATTTCAGTATGATGGAGCCTAATTTGAGGTGGAAGGAGGAGAACAGGTATTATGGTCGTAAATCCGAAAGTAATGGCTTATATAACGAGAAAGATAACTAAAGTAATACATTGAAACCGCTAACAAAATCAAGTGCGACATTGTAGCTTCTAAATGTTCGGGTACTGCATCGAATTTGAGTGTGAAGTTCAGGTACTTTTATATAATTTACTCATACTTTTATGTCGAGCCAGGTTATAAAATTGTATTAAGATCTTGTTTTTCATGTTGAGCACTCATGAGCTCCTTCTTATTTTATTTCAGTGTTATTTATTTCTTATACATCCTACTTCACTTTAAGAATATAAAATAAAATTAAAAACATACAAAAATATATTCATTGTATATAGGTAATTGGCTCGAGTTCAAATTTTTCTAAATTTTATTATCTATGGTACAAGGCCAAACCAAAATTCACTAGAAACATATCTATATGTTTGAAAAGTGTACTTTAAAAAACCATTTAAGACATGGAATTAAAAAGAAAATATAAGTTAAAATAATAATACCTAAAATCCAAATATAATATACCTATAAAAGTAGACCTAGAATTCCTATCATCTAAATTAAGCTGATTTTGCAAAAAATATCCTTCTACAAAGTTGTAGATCTCAAAATTTTAAGCAACTTTTATGTTGATTAGAGACCATATACTACTTTTAGGAAAGTTTACATCATTTTTGGAATTTTAACTTTGAGAGGCCTAACACATGTCAGTTGTCAAGACATTTGGGCGAGGTTGAGTAGCGACCCTTAACCTCGTATTTTTTCATCACAGGACGTGCCTCTAACCTTCATCCAATGCATTGTCGACATAGGAAAAATTCCTCTATCCATTCTAAAGCAACCTTCTCGTCCTTAGTAGAGCCCCTATAACCCAGTGTAAGTCTCACCGAATACCTTACTTCTTCTACAACCCAAATTCAACCAAGCTCTTACAAGCTTCGCATCATATGATAGGGGCATTATCGAAAACCTAGAGCTTCAGCAAGCCAAGGCGAGTGGAGAGAAAGGTCCATATACACGCATGGTGGTAGATTGTAACCCATGGTATTGGTGGGTGGAGCTTTCTTTACCCGGATGACGCCTGAATCCATTATTGAAGGCATTTTACATTCATTCGCTTCAATTTCTTCTCCAAATTTGTAGGTCGTTACGTTTAGAAGAAATTCCCTTTTGAACAAAGGGGAAGCCGGTAGGTTAATATTAGAGAAGAAAATAGCAGATATGGATCTACTAAGATTTTTCTTGGATGACATTGACGAAACCTTTTCAGGGGAAAATAGCATGAGGAGAGTGTGACACTTCCGATAAGCTCTGCAAACCATCGCCAGACCTACAGTAAAGAGAACAAGCTTCAAAAAAACTAAGGGAAAAGAAGCCTTCAACAAAAACGAGAGACCAAAACCATGATTCTTCCATTGCAAATATTTATAAAATGACACGGGGAATCAAACCTCCCAAAATGTGTTGCTAATAAAATCCAAATACAAGCTGTTAAAGTTTAATGCTAAGATAACAGGGTCCAAACTACCAAACTACCCGATCCATGCTTTTATATAGCTTGCAATAAAATCTATAAATATCAACAACGGCGATGTAATTATAGTGACTACTCTACAATTGCGAGCTGTAGACGGAAACCTCCAATCTAAATCAGTAGATGTGAACTACTCATCCATGCAAGTTGAAGGAGCAAGGTGCTTTAAAGTCAATCACGTACGATGATTAGGGTACCTTTGCCGTGAGAGGCTCTCACTCGTCGTGAGCGAAAATACCGAAATGGTCCATTCAATACATTTAATTCGGTAGGAGTGAATATGATGGTGCTTTATGAATATGCAGACAAGGTTAACCACCTTGCACGTTAATCCTCTGCTTCTCGAGTCGGATCAGCATTGCCACCCGCTATTGTCAGAAATCGAGCTGGACCGCTTGGACTGTAGATCTTTCAACTCCAATTAGTCCCCAATGGAATGGATCTTCTGTTGTAGCAGACTCTACTGTAACACAAGGTATCCGTCGGATGAGGATCGGACGACCTTCATAAGAAACCGGAAATGATTGACATGTATCCCAGAGTTGTCCGTTCCCCATCCGACGAATCTCCTACTTTATAGCAAGCATTGTAACAGCAGCAGATCTTTGCTTTCCCCATCAAGGGTGTAGATGATTTTCAACATTAACTAATCGATGAATACGACACCTTCTAATTCGAAACACTTGTTTCTCTTTTTAATTTACTGAAATCTATCCATCAAAGTTCAAATGGAAGTTCAGTTTTTTATGTAAGTAAAAATGTTGACAGTATCTGATTTGCTATTTTTTACATGTCATGTCGAAAAATATTGTATATAAGCATAATATGTACAAACAATAATAAAATGGCTTAATGATGCCTAACCACAGTGCGCGGATTTAGTGTTTAAACAAAAATATGCTCAATTTAAAACGAATATATCCCAAAATACAAATAAACAAACAGACAAACATACACATTGAACAGATTTATATAAATTCAACTGACACAAGGGCTACCGCTTGTCCTTGAGCTTGGAGTACTCAAAGCTAATTTAATAGCGTTCACATTGTTTTTTTATGTAAGTAAAAGTGTTAGTGGTATCTAATTGATTACTTTTTTACATGCCATATACAAAAATATTGTATACAAGCATAATGTGTAAAAACAATAATAAAATGGCTCTGTAATGATGCATAACCATAGTGAGTAGATTTAGTGCCAAAACAGAAATATGCCCAATTTAAAACTAATATACCTTAAATACTAACGAACAAACAGACAAGCATACGCATTGATCAAATTTATATAAATTCACCAGAGACAAGGGCTACCGCTTGTCCCTGAGCTAGGTGTACTCAAAGGTTATTTATTAACGTTGCATTATTTTTTTATGCAAGTAAAAGAGTCGACTGTATCTAATTGGCTATTTTTTACATGCCATGTCCAAAAATATTGTATATAAGAATAAAGTGTAAAAATAATAATAAAATGGATCTGTAATGATGCATTACCATAGTGCGCAGATTTAGTGCTTAAACATAAATATACTCAATTTAAAATGAAATATACCAAAATACAAATGAACAAACAGACAAGCGTATAGATTGAACGGATTTATATAAATTCACCTGACACAAGGGCTACCACTTGTCCCTGAGCTTGGAGTACTCAAAGGTTATTTATTAAAGCTCGCATTATTTTTTATGCAAGTAAAAGTGTCGACGGTATCTAATTGCCTACTTTTTTACATGCCATGTCCAACAATATTGCATATAAGCATAATTTCTAAAAACAATAATAAAATGGCTCTGTAATGATGCATAGCCAGAGTGTGCAGATTTAGTGCTTAAATAGAAATATGCTAAATTTAAAACAAAATATCCCAAAACACTAATGAACAATTAGACATGCATACACATTGAACGGATTTATATAAATTCACCTGACACAAGGGCTACCACTTGTCCCTGAGCTTGGAGCACTCAAAGCTTATTTATTAACACTCACATTGTTTTTTTATATAAGTAGAAGTGGCAACAGTATCTAATTGACTACTTTTTTACATGCCATGTCCAAAAATATTGTATACAAGTATAATGTGCAAAAAAACAATAAGAAAATGACTCTATGATGATGCATAACCACAATACACAGATTTAGTGCTTAAACAGAACTATGCTCAATTTAAAATAAATATATCCTAAAGTAGTAATAAACAAAAATAACAAGTGTATACATTGAATAGATTTATTTAAATTCACCTGACACAAGAGATACCGCTTGTCCTTGAGCTCGGAGTACTGAAAACTTATTTATTAACTCTCACATTATTTTTTCTGTAAGTATAAGTGTCGACGGGATCTAATGGGCGACTTTCTACAGGCCATGTCCAAAAAAATTGTATACAAGCATAATGTGTAAAAACAATAACAAAAAAGCTCTATAATGATGCATAACCATAGTGCGTAGAATTAGTGCTTAAACAAAAATATGCTCAATTTAAAACAAAATATCCCAAAGTACTAATAAACAAACATACAAGCATCCACATTAAACAGATTTATATAAATTCATCTGACACAAGGACTACCGCTTTTCACTGAGCTTGGAGTACTCAAAGCTTATTTATTAACGCTCACATTATTTTTTTATGTAAGTTAAAGAGTCAGTGGTGTCTAATTCACTATTCTTTTACTTGCCATGTACAAAAATATTGTATATAAGCATAATCCATATAAACAATAATAAATGTCTCTATAATGATGCATAACTACGGTGCACAGATTTAGTGCTTAAATAGAAATATGCTCAATTTAAAACAAATATATCCCAAAATACTAATAAACAAACAGACACGCGTACACATCGAACAGATTTATATAAATTCACCTTACATAAGAGCTACCGCTTTTCACTGAGCTTGGATTACTCAAAGCTTATTTATTAATGCTTACATTGTTTTCTATGAAAGTAAAAGTGTCGGCGATTTCTAATAGACTACTTTTTTACATGCCATGTCCAAAAATATTGTATATAAGCACAATGTGTAAAAATAATAATAAAATGTTTCTATATGATGCTTAGCCACAATGCGCAGATTTAGTGATTAAATAGAAATAAACTCAATTTAAAACAAACATATTCCAAAATTCTAATAAACAAATAGACAAACGTACACATTGAACAAATTTACGCTTGTCCCTGAGCTTGCAGTACTGAAAGCTTATTTATTAGCTCTCACATTGTTTTTTATATAAGTAAAAGCATCGACGGTATCTAATTGGCTACTTTTTTACATGCCATGTCAAAAAATATTATATATAAGCATAATGTATAAAAACAATAATAAAATAGCTCGACAATGATGCATAGCCACAGTATGTCGATTTAGTGCTTCAATTGAATATGCTCAATTTAAAATAAATATATCCTAAAATACTAATAAACAAACCGACAAGTGTGCACATTGAACAGATTTATGTAAATTCCTCTTATACAAGGGTTACCGCTTGTCCCTGAGCTTGGAATACTCAAAGTTTATTTATTAATGCTCACATTATTTTTTATGTAAGTATAAGTGTTGGCGGTATCTAATTGGCTACTTTTTTACATGTCATGTCCAAAATCTTATATTTATGCATAATGCGTAAAAAAATAATAAAATGGGTCTACAATGATGCATAACCACAATGCGCAGATTTAGTGCTTAAACAAAAATATGCTCAATTTAAAACAAATATATATACCAAAATACTAATAAACAAACATATGAGTGTACACATTGAACAGATTTATGTATATACACCTGACACAAGGCTATCGTTTGTCCCTGAGCTTGGAGTACTCAAAGCCTATTTATTAACTCTTCCTATACGAACTAATGCTATTGTAGTCAAAACCATTTACAAGACATCCCTTACCTAATTTATCTTCTATATGAGGAGAAAGTCTACCATAAAAAACACCTCAAGGTATGTGTAACAACTCCAAGCATAGTCCAATATCTAAACTCACAAAGTATGAGAGTGTGTTATATTTTGTTGGAACTGCTACTTGACAACTTGAGCATGAGAATTTTGGGTGGTTGTTGATGGGTCCAATTAGGCCTAACCCTACAAGTTGACCAAGCAAGTTTTTCCCGAGGATGGTTAGGAGATCTAAGCTCCAAACTTTACAAACAATATCAAAGAAGAAATGACTATATGAGAGATGGAGCCATCCCTATGAAGAGATAAGACTAAACGGATACTTGAAGCATGCAGTCGTCACTAGTATTTTGAATAAGTGATGAGCCATTTTGCAACAATGGCTTTGCAAATATAAGTAGAGGTGTGCATGGGGCGGATACATGGTCTGTTTAATCGTGCCCCACCTCAATCCATTGTGAGCGGGTCATAAGCCGACCCAACCCGCTTCAACGAGTACCCAGATGCAATGATTACTCGAATTATTTGAATGGATAATGGACACTCGTGGATCCCAATGGAAACTTTGTAATAAATGGTCATAACATTATATGCTATCATTTTCTTTCTATTTTGAGATAAATTCCAACATATCAACATTAATATTAAGTATTTTATACCCGTGGTCTCAATTTCCTCATAATCTTTATTCCTTTTGTCAAGTCAATGCCAGATTTGTGAGTTCTCTTGGGAAAAATTGACAAGATTATGCTACGAAAGTGAGATCCCCATGGCTAACACTATCCATGTATAAAATCACAATCAATCTGCAAGTAGCAATTGATTCGTGTAACACCCTGATGAATCGCTGATTCTCATTCTTTATTCTTTTATTTTAGCTTTATCTTTTAGCAAAAATATGTACAAATATGTGTAAATACAATAAATTACCATTGTACATGTCGTTGTTAATAATACATAATTAACACATGTTTTCCAAAAATAAAAGAATAAAGAGAAAAGAAAAAGAAAGAAGGATGTAATTATGAAATAAGTACAGACTGACCCAAACCCTAAGAGAAGGTCAATCATTGACCTGACTGATAAGGAATAAAGTAGGGGGAGATAGGGTCCTTGTATATTATTCACAATGCATTCCATGTACATATAGCTTTCCTATATTTTACTCATCAATAAAAATACCTCAAATCCAATTAATTTTTTAATAAAAGTTGTTTATAAAAATATCTATTAAATAATAAAAATACTTGTAAAATACATTATTATACGTAATACCAATAAAACCACTCATGAAAATCCACACACCAAGAACTTAAAAGATTAATTCCGGCTCCATATAAAGTCAAATTCTTTAAAAATTACTTTTATTGAACTATAAAATAAATTTTCTTTCAAATAATGGTGGTTTCATAAATTTTTGAGTTACGAGGTAAAAGTTTGCTTTTTGAGTGCATTGTATAGTCATTTGTTACTTATACTTGTAAATATTTATATTTAATTATTTTAATTTATAATTTATGCATATTGTATTTTAAACACTTGAACATAGCTCTAATAATGAAATAAAATTAAAATAAAAATTTGAAAATGCAAAATAAAATAAAAATAAATTCCAAAGTCCATTGTACAAAAGCCACATGTGTGTATATTATATATAATATCTATTTATTCAATACCTTTATATAATTTATAAAAATCAAATAAAAACCATTTTATACTCCTCAAATTATTTGTAAATAAATAAAATATAAAATAAAATAATTATATGTAAAAAAAATAAAATAAAAATAAAAGGCTAAAATACATGGGTATATTATACCTATACATAATACACTATATTATATATATAACGTATATGATTTCATAAAAATAATTAAAAATCATAGAAAATAGTTTGAAAATAATAAACATTTTTCATTTTTGCATTTTTATTATAAAATTTATTTTCTATTTTATTTGTATTGTTCTTTGATTTATTTATTTTGAATTTTCTGATTGGCTGGTCCGGGTCTGTTGACCCGGGTCAACCTTCTCCTCCACCAGCCCGACCAGATAATTGTGTTGCTGGACTGATTTCCCCTATTTTTCCCAGTCAGTTCTGACCTCCATCTCCCTTGATTTCAATGCTCCATTCCCCTCCTAGGATCCATGATCCTTGCAAAACCCTAGGACGAGTCGGATCATCCTAGGGTTTCGCCCCCTCGTCCGATCTTTCTAGACCCTGGAGGAGTCCAATAAATGCTTGCCTCTACCACCCTTGCTCAATAGCTCATGCCTCGCCGCCTCTTTCCTCCCTAGCCACCTCCAGTAGAGTGACAGTCTTCCAAAGACCCTTTGGAGTGTAGTTTGGTAGTTGATTGGATGTCGCTAAAGACGTGGTCGGAGCTCCTTCGCTATGTGCTACCTCCTTCGCCTTCCGCATCGGAGTCGAGGCTAGGACCTCGCTATCCACTTGCCACACTTCGCTGACCACTCTAGAACCTTCATGTATCCCCCATTTCACATGCATTTCACATTTTATTCTGATTCATTTCATTCCCTTCGCCTTTTAGTTCATCATCTCTGAGTATTTGGTCGGAGCCCTGTTCCATCCATCAGCCGCTCCAATTGAATCTCCCGTTCACCCTCCATCTTCTAGTGCAACCTGATCCTCCTGAATCCTTGATGAGCCAAAAATCCTATCAATCCGGATCAGGTAGAAATAAATCACTCTCGGGTCGTTGTGACTCGGATCGACAGAAATCTCAGCTCAACAAGAAAAATGAAGGACATACCACCAAACAAAGACAAAAATCAACAAAAACAACTAGTGGCCCTGGCTATGAGATTAGCCTGATGTAGCACCCAGGTTCGGACTCAGGGAGCGCAGATTGGCCTTGCGGCCTACGAAGTAGTCAAGAATAAAGAAAAATAAAAACAAATTATTTTTGGTGGATTTTTAATATTTTTATATTTTTTTGGAATTTTTAATTATAAAGAAAATAATAAAACAATGAAAACAAGCAACTTTCAACAATTATTTAATTACTCTAAAAAGGTCCAAAAATTCAAACAAAAATGTTTTCATGATTTTTATATTTTTTTACTGTTTTTAGTGAATTTTTGATAATTTTCTGATTTTTATAGAATTTTCTAAAAATGAAATAAGGCAAAAATAGAAGAAGGCTGTCCAGTCAGGCTTGGAAGATCAAAATAAAATATACAATGGTCCTAAAATAGCCTGGAGGTATTTTTCATGTAAAGGAGAAATAAAAAGGAAAAACTAGAAAAAGAGTTTATTATTTTGGGATTTTTTTGTGAATTATTAGAATTTTTATAAGTTTTTAAAGGTTTTTCAATTTTTATAATTTTTATAAATCCAAAAATTACCAAAAATGGTCAGAAAGTCAAGCAAGCAAAAACACACAAAACCTATTTTTTTGTAATTTTTAAAAGGGTTTTAATATTTTTTTATGAATTTTCAATCTGGACAGAGACAAAATTAAGGGTTTTTGAATTTTTAAAAATAACAAAAAAGGTCAAAAATGTATCCAAAGATTAGGGAAAATTTTACACAGTGGTAGGAGCCACGTGTCCAATTTTCACTCGATTTGGATTAATTTTGCTATTTTATTAAAATAAAAAACAACCAAACAGTGCACGAGGACCTATCTGCAAGAAAAACAAGTTGCAAGGGCCAAAATGTAATACGGCAGAAAACAACAGGGCCCAAAGTGCAAACTAAACTGCAATTCCCATTTAAAAAGATTCAAATCTTAACACGCAAGGAGTATAGGGTATGAAATGCAAAATGCCCACTAAATCACATGTCGATGCACGTGGCCAATACAAACAGGGACGATAATGCAAATATCCAAAATAAGAAGGTCCTCGATGCAATTTTTACAAAATAAAAACACCTACGAAAAGTATAGGACTAAAATGTAAATTCAAAGACTGAAGGGGCCTAAGAGCAATTACCCCTATTATTTATCTGAGGGCTGGGATGGCACCACGTATCTGATCGAACGACTGTGAATCGTTGGTGCCTCAACGAAGGAACTCGGCTCGGATCGAACGAACCTCCCACGTGGCTGATCTGACGGCTAAGGTGCGTTGTGGGTAAACGAAGGGCCTCGGCTCTGATCGGATGGTGGAGGCGGTGCCACGTAGCTGATCGGACGATCTGGAATCAAGGGCACCTCTCCTCTGCAATGGACGGTTAGGATCGACTCTCCAATGGATCTGACAGTGGCTGACTCCTCGCGGATGAACGCTCCAGATCAAAACTAGCAAGTGGGGGTCGATCTGATGGTCGGGAAAGATCCTTCAAGAACAGGTGTCCAGCGAACTTCGTCGGCCCGACACTCGCGCGTGGGACCTCCTCTGCTGCTGCAAAAGCACGGAGTAGCTCCGCCTTGACGTCCCGCAGCTGCTGCTCGTCTCCGATGAGGCCGGGAACGTCGGAGACGCTCGACGACGAAGAAGCTCGGAGCTCCTGTGCCTGGAAGCTGAGGTCCTCAGATGGCCTCCTCTTACCTGAAAACCACACAGGAAGACTCATGGGTCGAGGGCAAACTGCCTCGACCCGGTGAGGGGTGAAGTGGGTGGAAGGTGCGTCAGGGCGGATGGTCTCCGGAGATGCGACGGCGAAGGAGATCAAAGACCCTGCTCGGGGCGAGTCAGGGGGTGCGAGTGGGTGCAGAAGGTGCGGAGAAGGCTCGTGAAGGTGGTGGCGTGGTCGGGATGGCAAGTGGTTGGACGGAGACGGCGGGCGAAGGCGGCGGAGCTACATGACCCTAAAACTAAAAACTGAAATCCGACTGTGCTAAACTACCTACCTGGTGGAGGAGTCCGACTGTGCTGGAGCTCCTGGAGCTTCAGGGGTCATTGCCTCAAGGGGGCGTCGATTCCTGAGGCTGAGCGTGCTCGCGGCGGCGCACGACGGCGAAAGCTGCCGGATCAGAGGATTCCCAATGTCCCGAGCCTCACTTCCGTTCCCTCTCGCACGGCTGTCACTCAGGCGAGGTGGAGGAGCTCCTTGGCGTCGAGGGGGAGGTCCAGAGATGCGTAAAATGGCTGCCGGAGCTCAGATTAAAAATGGCTAGGGGTCCGACTAGATGAGGGTCGGGCGAGACAATCGGAGCACGGACCCCGATGCGAACCACCGGGCGTGGGTCTCGGATCTGCAAGGAAGAAATAGGACCCGGGGTCAAGGGGTTTGGCTAGAGGATCGAGTGGCGAAAATTGGAAGAAGTCGGGTCGGGGCAACTGGATCCGTCTCTGGTGGTCCTGGGGGGAGAGTTGACCGGGGGTCAACATCCCTTGTGGACCAACCAGATGCAACCATGTATTAATTATTTAGAAAATAAAAAATAAATAGAAAATGGTCGAATTTCACAAAAGTCAAAACATGAAAAATGTTTCTTTTATTTTAAATTATTTTTTTGTGATTTTTATTTATTTTTTTGAAATAAAAATATTGTATTTACAATATAGCATTATTATACATAGGTATATACATTATTGTATTTTTGATTTTATTTTTTAATTATTTTTTTGTACATTTTATTCCTAATTTTATATTGTATTTATTTATAGAATAAAATTTGAAATAAAAAGGTATTTTTATTTTATTTTTATTTTTTATTTACAATGGATAAATAAATAGGTATGTACATCTATTTACATGGTATATATACGATGTTTATTTTGAATTTTATTTTATTTCTTTTTATTTTATTTTTTTTTTGTGATTTTTATTTTATTTATTTACATTATGGAATATAAAATATGCACACATTTTATTGGATTTTTATTTATTTATGGGGATAAATAAATAGATAAAGGGTTTCTATATACATGGCTTATGTACAAGGGTGAAGGGTATTTTATTTTCTTTTTAATTTTCTTTTATTTTTCTCAATTTTATTTTAATTTAATATTTACAAATATATACATATAAATACAACCCATTTTTATTTTTATTTAGAGGAAAAAATTTTTATTTATAAACAAGAATATTTACACACATGAGCTTCCTTATCTCCCTCTACTTGGGTTTTTATGCGGTCAGGCCCATGCTGAGCCCTCCCTTGGGATTAGGTCGCTCAATATTTATTCTAAATATTTCCCTCTTTTTCTTTTGTTTCTTTATTCTTTTATTTTTGCACAAAAACATGCTAATTATTCATTTTTACACAATGCATGCTTTTTGATAATTATTATTATTTACAAGTATCTACATGTGTTTGGCAAAGGTTTTGTAGCTAAAATAAAAGAATAAAGAGTGATGAATGGGTATTCATCACCCCCTATACTTAACTTTGCTAGTCCCTTAGCAAACACTTATTTGAAAAAGAAGTGAAAAAGAAAAAGAAAAAGAAAAAGAAGGGAAAATGCATGGATTAATGATGAATATTAAACTTGCCTTCAATAAATTGAAATATGGAGCTCGATCAGATCTTTGGATTATTAATGTGTCGGAACCTTATTTGGACTTAGGTTTAAAACTTAATAGCCTCTAAGATCCACTAATATATAATCAAGACTCCTCAACAATCCAGATCAGAACAAGTCTACATACACAAACCCTGAAGACTATTTGTCTTTCCTTGTACTGTGTAAGTGAGATAAGCTCTCCACCTCAGAAGTAGTAACTTGACAACCCTCCCCAACAAGGTAACTCTATGACCCTAGTCTGGCCACTCTTTCCTCGAGGAGCGGGGTATTCCCTTCTAAGTTCAAGTTCAACCGGCTCAAGAAGAGGGGGAAGAAGAGAATGGACCATGGCCAGTGTAGCCATGTATCCTTGGGAGCTCAACCAGTGTAGCTAAGTCTCCCTGTTGCAAGCTACATAAGATGGAATCCATAAGTCTCAAGCTTTGCTTATTGCACTATATACATACTCCGGTGGGATTATCATTTTCTATCAGACCCACCACTTTTTTTGAGTTATTTTCTTTTTGCATTTTTTTCAAGTGCATCTGTACAACATATACAATGTGCAACATATATACATAAGGAGTTTTTCCTTTTGAGCTAGTAGACTATCCCTCTTTTGAAGCATTATTGCAACCCACAACTCCTGTCGTTAGACCTCATGGCAACCAGACCAAGTTGAGATGCACGTCCTTCACTAAAAGAAGAAGAGAGGTTCCGCCTAGAAGTACTACCCTCATATGTTACCCAGGTCAAGGAAGACTGCCTCCTCACCACCTCATCCGTAGAGAGCTCGGTGTAAAGTGCGGGTCCAAGTCAAGCCATTGTCTATATGAGTCATGTGTGTGTTGTTAAGTGCTCTACTTAGGCTCATTGAGATGACATGTGATCATAGCCTAGTGGACTCAAAGAATTAAGTCACTATGGATCTGAAAATCCTTAACCCTAAGCCCTATAAGGTTCCTCTTATGATTAGGTGGATTAAGATCTTAATCAAGCTCCATTTCCCAATTTAATTCCAGGCTAGTTTAAATGTCAACTATAATCCAGGAAAAACTATATACATATATACAAGGATGCTATTTACACAATTTTTACAAACATGCACAATTTTTGAAAAAATGTTTTGAAATCATGGATGAATGCGTGAATGCAAGTTTTGCAAAATATTTACACAAATTTACACAAGATTTTTGCAAACTTTTGATTTTCAAAACATTTTGGAAAAATTTTGTACTATATACATAATTTTGATATGCACATATTTACACAAACTTTACACAAAAAGTTTTTGAAAACATTTTTACAAAAATAATTTGTACAATAGCTATCTATGTGCAAATAAAAGAATGTTTATTTACAGGGAAAATTTTTTAATTTTTATGGGTTTTTGGGTTTTTAGCCATTTTTATTTATTTACACACTCACACAAAGTACGAGTTATGGCTAAAGTTCATATGAAATATATACACCCCACCTATACTTAGCTCGAACGATGTCCTCAGAGTCAAGAGCAATGAAGAAGACATAACTCGTGCTTAGTACAGGGAAGTGAAAAGGAAGGCTATATATAAAGACGAATGAATGAATAGAAAATCAAGAGGATCTCGACTTTTCCCCCTATACTTAGGATCAAATAATCCTAAGTATATTAGGTTGTACACAAAGGGAAAACCGAGTGAAGAATGTACAGGGTCTACCCCCCTATACTTAGGGTAAAATATCCCTAAGTATAGGCAGCAAAAACAAGGGTAGAAAGACACGAAGAAATCAACAGATATATATAAGAAGGAGGGGCATCACTCCCCCTATACTTAAGGTGCAGAACCTTAAGTATAGGCAACACAACAGAAGTGATGAAACAGAACGGTATGAACAACCCGGTGTTTCCACCCCCTTATACTTAGGATGAGGAATATCCTAAGTATAGCAAAGATAATCCTAAGCGAGACCTGGGGTGAAAACAAGAACGGAAGAAAGAAAGATCAAACTTAAGACGAAACACGTATATACAAAAGAGTACAATGTTGAGGTGCCTCTCAACAAGCGCTAGATTTTACGCCCCTAGCTCGGCGCAAAGGCTAGGACAAAGCGGTATCCAGGTTCAGGACGGCATCAGTAAGTCGAATGCCATACTGTCGTCGTAGTCTCGGTATGAGAACAGCAACGAACTCAAAAGTGTAAAGAATGACGCCCAGGTATGCAATCAAGCGGGTGTCTGCTACCAGCCAAGGATATGGAAGTGATCAGGATCCGGTAGCACAAAGGAAATCGTCGACTCTGGGTCAACTGGAGTGAAAGTGTAGAGCCGAAGAAGTCAAACATGGAGAAGGATGGATCACTCATGGAATCCTCCACGTCAATCAGTGTCTCAAGAAGGTGTGGACAATCAAGATCAGGAGACTCTCTAAGAAGAGTGATATCCGATGAATGAAATAGAAGCAGATGGGGCAGATCATCGAATATCTCCAGGATGGGCTCATCCTCACGAGGGTCGTCGAGGTGAGATGATTCAGAATCAGACAGATCAGAAGACTCGGTTTCGTGCTCTCCCAGATCGGAAACACTCTCAGAAGGTGAAACCGAGTACTCATCGAGTGCGGCATTCTCCCACAGATAACCCTCGGGGAGAAATGCAAGATCAGAGGTGAAAAGTAGAGGATCAGGATCTAGAAGGGCATCTGCGCTGCTGTCAAGAACCCACTCTGTACACTAGGCTGCATCATCATCTGAACTGTCACTCTCGGCAATCTGGAAGCAGGAGAAGGTACTAGTCAGCACCGTAGAGGCTGGCAAAGTGTTTGCGGCTGATCCTCGCTTTGCGGCAATGCTGTCTGCCAACTGGTCCTCAGCAAGTGTATCTGTCTCAACAAAGTGGAGGACAAAAGGCTCGAGTACGGGACTATCTGTGTCAGAAGTCTCAAGGTGATGTCCCATATCGAATTGTGGCTGCTGGGCTGAGTCCTGGTAACTGTCAAACTCCGAGAAGTATCTCTGCAGAAAGGAAACTGACTCCTCCGGGACTGGAAACTGTAGCGGCTAAATTAATGGCTGTAGTAGCGGGGGCTCCTCCGATTCTTGGAGTATCAGAAGGTCTGATATCCAAGACTCGTCAACTGGGAACTCTGGGGCTGACTCGAACTCTAGCTGGAAGACCAACGGGAACTCGAATAGGCACTGGGTCCGAACCTCTGCTATCAAAGTCATCTCCTCTGTCAGTGGTGTTGTATGATCCAAGTCCTTGGGCTGGTGTGTAGAAACTGTCTCATCATGTAAAGTGACACACCGCACTGGTAGTGCATCGTCCGCATGTGTTGTCCCGACTAAGGTATCTCATGAAGAAGATCTCTGTGAAAGTAGACGCAAGATGGTATCCAGTAAGTGAATGTCGGAAATGCGGTGTGAACCACCACATGTGGTAATCACCAGTGCTATCTGCTCTGCGGTCATCCCCCGCATGGAGATCTCAATCAAGTCTGTCAGTGGAAATCCGTGATCGGGAAATCTCCTCAAGAGGTCAAGAAACCTCGGCCATGCCTCATGCAGTGGCTCCTAGGGGTCAAATGAAAACTCGGTGATCAACGACCACATCAAGTCTGCTCTACACGGGGGGAAGATATCTGTAAGAACTCTCGGAGTAGCTCTCCTCACGTATCAAATGTCCTCCCCAATCGTCGGTGCCATCGCATGGCTCTGTCCTGAAGCTTAAATGGGAAGGTCCTCCTCATCAACTCCTCTGCAGTGATATCTAAATATCTCTGTGCTCTGCAAAACTCCTTGAATGCGGATAGGTGAAGATAAGGCTCCTCGTGCGCCTCCCCTGAAAATATCGGCAGTCTCTGAATGTAATCCAAATCCAAGACGAATGGACCTAATGTAGAAGCTGACTGAGCTCCCTGTGATATCTGCTCCACCAGCAGTCTGGGATGGGATCTATCTGCTTATCTCCACTGCTCTCTCTGATCATGAACGGAGTGCTCTCTCAACTCAGCAACGGCATCGTCCTGGTCTCGCATCTGCTCTATCTGGTATCCTCGGACGTCAAGCACAACATGCCCAGAGTAGTGTACGGGATGGGAGGGAGGGAGCAGGAGGTTGGACTGATGGTCAGATAGTGAAGAAAAAGCCGCAAGAGTCGGCTCGAAGTGAGGGGGATCCATCATCCAGGGGTGAAGGAGAAGAAGAGAAGAAGACTGAAGGGAGGGAGGGTGGTAGAAAGAAGAATGGGTGGAGAAGAAGAAGAGGGGAAGGAAGAAGGGATCTGGAATCACACAAGATGAGAAAATATAACCCCTGATTCACCAATGCACACGAGCTGAAGACCGAAAGGGATCGCTCAAATATCTTGTCGATTTTATTTTAGGTGATCATTCAGTCTTTCATAGTGATTACGTGAGCTAAATAGGAATCCAAATATTTCTCAACCGACTGTCCCATACAGAAAGCCGGTAATCAGTTGAGAAAAATCGGATATGGCTCTAGCCTAGGGTACGTGTCACTCTCTCGCTCATCCAAACCAAACAAGGAGGGGGTTACTCTCCCCAAGATAGATTTTTCAATTCGGTGTCTTTTAGGTCAAGTGTGATTAGCAGTCCCGATTTTATTGTTTTTCTTTTTAGATATTTTTCAATAAAAACAAACGCCTAACAAATTTTTCGGTTCTCCTGGTTATTAAGTCCAAAAATCATGGGGGAAGAAGTCGAAAAAGCCGATGCGCGAGAAAATCAATGATGCATGCATATTAGGGATGCGTACCTGACTCCAGCAGTCTACATGCAAAATGATCTGCGCATAATTTAAAGACTGAAATAAACTACCTAAATGGTGCAGGCGGAAAACCGAGTCCTAAGCAGCAGTTCTACTTGAAAGAACGTCTAGTTGACCACCAGCCTCCAATCCAAGAGTCCGGTCTCGGTCCACCCCTCCTCCTCTCGACAAATCGAGTTCAGGAGCAGCGCTTGGCAGGGTGGGCTGTGACACGTAGGCTTGAAGGTAGTGGATCGACTATTTTATTAATCTTTTTATTGTTGGTCCAATTACCGCTCTATAGGTACAGGAAGATATATTAGGGTGTTTGGATCCCATTTATTACGTCACAGTCAAGCATAAAATCCTAAGGCTAGGGGCTCGAAAATCGCGAGAAACCGAATAGGCAGAAAAGAAATCAAAACCACAGAGAAAGCCGCGTAAAAACTGAGGGGTCCCCCGAGCACACTGGTGCTCGGCGAAACAGACCCCTAAAGTCAATTTTTAGAGTTTCTTTTGAGTTTTTTTTATATTTTTTGGTCTAGAGTGAGAAAAAAAGGATAATAAATAATAGGGAAGTTTTTAGATTTTTTTCAAAAAGATTTTATAATTTTCATATTTTTAAAGTCAAACTGGGATAAAAATAGCTTCAAATGATTTATAATAAATAGTAAATGCAACTGAAATGCAAAATAAAATACACAGTCTAAAAAAGCATACGATCAATCATCTACAACTATTTTTGCAAATTATTTATAGCATGGGAGCTATTTTTAACAAAAAATGCATAAATAAAAACAAATCAAGCAGGCAAGGTATATTTGCAAATAAAATATATTCTAGGGGGCGTATGCAAAATAACCACTTGATTTTTAGAGATTAAATAACAATTATAAAATCCAGGGTGCCTATTTACAAAATGTCCCAAGGGTCCACGTAATGTAACCTAGCATTGGACTAATATAAAATATAAAGAGATTTGAGGGCACACATGCAAATAGTCCACAAAGTTTTCAACTAAATTAAAACATTACAAGACTGTATATAAAATACAAAAAGGGCGGACGGTTTACTTGCAAGTTTCACCACTTAAGCTCCCTTGGATCTGAGTCGCTATCCTTACTACTCGTGGACGATCGCTTGGCTCTTGTCATGTACCACTTCATGTGAAATGTATGGCTACGATTAGATCTGGCATGCTTTCCAGATCCAACGACAGTCGGGCTATCTTCAAGAACACGCAAGAACACGGTTGGAGTTGGCTTAGATCTCTTCATTCTCCTCGGACCGGTGATGACTCTCCCATCTGACGATGACTACACATTCTAGGAGGCCCTTCACGCATGTTGGATGGTTTCGAAAAGGTCGAAGGCACCCTAGGAGCTCGGACGGCTTCAGACAACCTGGATAAGCTCTAGGTCTTCAAGGTGGTCCCAGATGGGTCGCCAACGTTCGAACCTGTACCAAAAATGTTACCCAGCCTAAGGGGAAACCTCGGCAGGTTGTTGGAAGCTGGGAACTCGGGGATGATGGATATGGCGAAGGTCCGATGAAGGATGGCAGAGCAACCTTCGATTCATAGAATCTAGGAAGATTCGGTGTTAACATAAAGTGGGATCGATGGAGAAAGCAAAGGGGGTTAAGATGGGATGGAAATGAGGTCAATCGGACGGTTGGATCACGATGAATCAACCTGGAGCTCGAGCTCCAGGAAATTGGGTGTTTTTAATTTTAAGGTTAAGGACGTAAGTAAACCTAAAATTAAGATGCAGGAATCGAAATAGAACAGAAGATTTACATAGGAAGCAATGGCTTCAAGTCGGCCAAAGGTCGATGCAGCATATCCTCCGACGGTGGATAGCCGGAGATGGTGGTTCTAGCTTTTTCACTGCTCCTCCTAGCTACAGAATCTGCCCTATGGTTGTTGTCACTAAGGGAAGTCTTTAGTAGGCTCTGAATGGCTAAGAGTATGGAAAGAGTGATCAAAATTGAGAAGGAAGGTGGAGGGGTATTATTTATGTGCTCATCGATGATGCTCATTGACCTTAGGTTTTTTATTGATTCGGACTATGTATAAAGGATCTAAATATTAAGCATGCATTACTGTTGATTAAAGGAGATTTTATGTGAGAAATCAAGTTGGATAGAGTGATTGATCACCCGGGAAAAAGGGGAGAAGACCAGGGTCTTGTGAGTCTGACAGGGTTGGTGACCTAGGTCGAAGAGTTGACATAGGTCAACAAAGGCAACCTTCTGGTTGGTCTACGTGGACTAGCCAGAAAAATCCAAGGCTGAAAGTTTTATTAATTTGTCAAAAATTAACAAATGATTTTATTTTTAAGTAATTCCATAAAAATATTTATCATTTTACGTAATATTTTATTATGATTTTTATTTATTTTTACAAGTTATTTTATTAGGTGCTTATGTTTACATGTATTTATATAGGTATATATATACTTGTATTTAGTATATTTTATTTTTATTCTATATTATATATTTTATTATTCTATACAAGTATTTATATATTTTAAATTTATTTTAAGACACATTTAGGTATTTTTATGATATTTTTCTGAATGTATGTGTACACTCAATTAATTATGTATATATAAATGGGTTTTTATCAGTTATGCCCCTCTGAGATCATGCAATTTCAGTTATGCCCCTCCCTTTTTGGGAATATATGTTGTGCCCCTAAACTTCTTACCTTTCTATCACTTGTGCCCCTCAGGTTAGTTGTCGTTCATTCCCAATGCAAACAGATGTTAACTTTGAGACATAATGGGAATTAAATTTAAAATAAAGGCTAAAAAGGTCATTTTATTATCCTTTCTTCCTTCTTCCCCATCCTCTTCCTCTTCTTCCCATTCTCTTCCTCCTCCCCAACCTCCTGCTCCTATACGTCTCCTTCCCTGCCCCCAGGTGCGCACTATGCCTCGAGCTCCTTCCCCCGCCCTCGTGTCGCCTCCCCTCTGCCCAAGCACCTCCCCCTTTCCCCAGCCTCCACCACCCGCACCCAGGTCGCCCCGTACTCCCATGCCTCCCCCCTGCCCCTGAGCCTCCCCTTCCCCTGCTCCCGCCGCCCGCTACCCCCGCACCCCCTCGCCTCCCCTCCCCCTGCTCCCCCCTCCCCCAGGTAGCCCCCTACCCCCTCGCCCACGGGCCTCCCCCTCCCCCTACTCCCGACGTCCCCTACCCCCGCTCCCATGCACCTCCCATACCCCAGCGCCTGCCGCCCCAGGTCGCCCGCCTACCCCCACGCCTCTCCCTCCCCCTGCTCCCTCAGCCCCCTGCCCCCGCGCTCCCGCGCCTTCCCCTCCCCCTGCTTATGCCGCCCTCAGGTCACCCCCTACCCTGAACTTCTCCCCCTTGTTGCAGTTGTAAAGAAGCTGGAGAGGAAGGTGATGAAGGAGGAGGTGCGATGGAAGAGAAGGAGCAAGGAGGTTGAAACAGAGGGCTTTCAATATTTGTTAAGCTAAGATAAAATTTTGACTAATTGATTCATAAAAATTCACCAAAAATTCAGTAAAATTCACCGTTTGATCCGCAATGAATGATATATCCGTGAAAATGCAACAATTTTAGAGATTCGGTGGATGCATGAAGGTGTAACTAAGAGAGAGAAATTATGAAGAGAAAGGAAGAAGAACAAATAGAGGAGGAAGATGATGAAGAAGAAGTCTGGACAATTATACCCCTCTTAGTTGCACCATGGTTTGAAAAAACCATGGTCAAGTTAACTCATTTACGATTAAACTAACAGAGGGGCACAAGTGATAAAACGATAAGAAGTCGGAGGCACAACTGATATTCCCAAAAAGGAAGGGCATAACTGATATTGGAATATCTCAAAGGGGCACAACTGATAAAAATCCTATATAAATATATACATTATAGGTATATACATGTATATTTTACTAATGTATTGTAATGTATTATTTATATTTGTTTTATTTTGATGTTTTTATTTTATTGTATATATATTTCAAATAATATTTACAGTTTTATAAAAATAAAAGAATTTGATAAATAAAAAAATAAATATATTGATTAAAATAAGCAGGTATATTGTACAATATGGGCTCAAAACCTAATTTTATTGCATCTTAACTCCAATTGAAATGAAACCACCTTCATTAAATAGATTATTAAAAGGTATATGCAATTAAAGATGATTTTATCCATTTTGATATAGTATGGAGAAGATATAGGTCTGTGAAATTTTTATTTTGACTTTTCATTTTGTGTGTCTCGGGCACACTACGCATTATTTTTATGTAACTCAATTTTGTATTTTTCTTCATTTTTATTTACAATATTCATATTGAGGGATTTATTATTTGAGGTGTAAATAATAAAGAATAAAATTGATGCAAAAAAGTTATTATTAATGAATTAAAAATTATGATTTTGATATATTTTCTGTATAGTTCAACTATCCTATCTCCCCCTACTTTATTCCTTGTCGACCAAGTCATCATGACGACTAGGTCTCGGGGTCTAGGGTAACTCAACACCTATGGTGCTTCATTTCTTTTCCTATTCTTCCTTTATTCTTTAATTTTGGAATAAAATACATTAAATATAATATTTTGTACAATGTTTATTTTGCCAAATTAATGATATATAAATGTATTTATTAGGGATTTAAGGTCAAAATGAAAGAATAAAAGTGACAAAATGGAGATTCATCACATACCCACCTCCACCTCTACCCCCACTTCCATCCAGCTCTGTCCACCACCACCTACCTACATCGCCATCGATTGCACACGCAGCACGCATGCCCCCGTCTCCATCCATCATTATCTCCTTTGTCCACCTATACTTCTCCCCCATTGTCCCTTTGAATGACAACTCACAACTATATAGGTTGAAATCAAGATTTTTTTGCTCTTCTTGCTCGACTAACCTTATATGCAGTCTCAACTTCAATACTCACCAACGAAGAACTTCCTTGGATATCCACAGACAAATTCAAAATCACATATAACCAGTTTCAAATTACCACTCCCTTTCCCTTATCTCTCCCTGAGACAGAATTGGAGTGAAGAGCATATCAGTGGCATATCACATGATCCACTAATCTAAAAAGATAGAATAATGTCACTGTATCGATCAGATGGAATAACCAGAAAAAGATCTATTTATTTTTATTTATACTCCTAACTTGTGTGTATGTGGTATGTATGGGAGTGTCGAACTCAGGGAGGCAAACAATGGCAACTAAGGTAAAAGTAGAGTGAACTAAGGTATAAGATTTTTATTGAATTTTTATTTTGCAATTTAGAATATACTAAATATATACTATGTGTAATGTTTTTATGGAATTTTTAGACTGGTTTTTATAGTTTTATGTATTCTAGATTTGTATTTGTTGCTTTATGTTTGTTTTTTAATTATAAAGAATAGAAAGTGTTTTTATTTTTCAAAATACTCTGTAATACAATATATAGCATAATAATAGGTATACTGATATATTTTTATTTGATTTTAATTTATTTTATTTTATTTTTTTACGGATTTAATATGTGTTTATTTAATATACAGTACTTGCATTTATGTAATATATTATAAACTAAACATGCGTCTAAAATAAATGGAAACTGAAGGGATGAAGTGCGCAAAAGGCCCAGTGGATCACGTGCTCAGCCACATGCTAGAGCTTGACCTGCAATAGTTTGCAATAAAAACTACTAATGGTGTCATTTGTGCAAACATCCCAGTTCTCACGTTTCTTTCCACATGATTCACCTGTGCGAGTCCTTGTTCGCAAATTCCACAAACTTTCAGGGTGTGAGCGTAAATAACCACAAAATATCTTGAGCATTCTTAAGGTGCATGTGGTTGGTTTGAGCAGTGGGGCCTTGGTGACTTTGGATCATCTGATTGCTTTCATCGGATCTAATCGTGCGGATGACGTTCGATTCGGAAATCGAACCGTTGTTCTTCCTCAAGCACAAGTGATCTCTTGGAAGTAGAATCTCGAGGATGAAGCTCTCGTATGAAACAGACCTCGCAGGCTGTGCTCTGATGAGCGGCCCGAGCAACTAAGGTTAAGTGATATCAAAGGTCGTTGCAACCTCAACCACTCGAACCTGACTCAACGAGAAAAATCAGACCACTAATGAAATCAATCAAACATCAAAACCAAGGGAAGCAGTCTTGCTAGTTATTTAACCTGTTATAGCTACCATGATTGAACACAAGGAGCACGGAATGAAACTTACGAAGTAGTTAGGTAGTCAAGAAGACAAAGAATTTTTTGGTGGTTTTTAATTTTTTTTTATGATTTTCTAATAAGAAAAGGAATAAAGAAAATGCAAAAAGTACAACTCAAGCAATTATTTAAAGGGCCAAAATGACTCAAAAATTCAAAACAAAAATATTTTTATGTTTTTAAAGTATTCAGATGTTTTTGGAAATTTTATGATGTTTTTCCCATTTTTACATAATTTTGTAAAAATGAAAGAAGGCCAAAAATAGCAAGCAATGTACAACCTGGATATAAAGGCAAATTAAAATGATTTAAAATGCCTATAAAATCCTAGCAACAATTTTATGTGAAAATATAAAATAAGATCTACCTACATAAACTGAAAACACATTTTTTGTTTTTTTATGAATTTTTAATAATTTTTTATAAGGTTTTGAATATTTTTCAATTTTTAGGGAAGAGGGAATGAAACAAAAATCACACTGAAACTAAAGCAAGACAAAATAATCATGATTTTTTTGGAATTTTTGAAACTATATTTATATTTTTAATTGATTTTTCAAAATAGACAAAGACACTTTTTAAGGTTTTTGAATTTTAGAAAATATCAAATAAAATCAATACACGCCACAAAAATTACCGAACATCCTACACAGTAGCAGGAGCTAAGTTTAAAATTTTGGAATTTTTGGAGTAATTTTGCTATTTATTTGATTAAAAACAAGACAACACAGGTTATAGGGACCTAAATGCATTTTATTTAAGTTATGGGACCAAACAATAATAGACAATAGAAGTCTAGGATACAATCTGCAATTTGACCACTAAAATACGCACATGCTCCAATTCAACGTTCACAGGGGTATATATGCAAATTTGAAAAAAACATTCAATCAATAATTAACACATGAAAAGTTTATGACAAATATTGCAAATAACCCACTAAGCACGTGACCAGGCACGTGTATCCAAACAGAAAGGACTAAACTGCAAATAATGAAAACTACACGGACTGATATGCAAAAAGGTCCAACTGTATATTTTATTTTACAAGCTAAAACATAAACTAAAAGAAATGTAGGGTAAAAGGCGCAATATAGCCTTGGCAGCACGTGATGAGCACATGGGAGGATAGGTGTTAGCTGCTAGCAGGGACTCGGTTGTGCGTCTCTGCTCCTCTGTAATGGCCGATCTGACGCTCAGGGAATGCCCCCGACGTGCGGTGCAGATGTGTCAGATCAACGGTTGGACGGGTGTTGATCTTCGACGAAGATGGTAGGGGAGACCTAGATCCTAATCTGGACGTGATGATTGAGGCTCAGGGTGATCAGGTTGCGTGGGAAGATGGAGGGAGAGCGTGCAAAGATATCTGAACGAATGGGTGTGGGTGAAGGAGCTCCGACCGGCTGGCTGGAGCTGGCGGAGCTACGATGGCGTACAGATGAAAGATTGAACAAATGACGAGCTAGGAAGGGCCCAATGATTACCTGAAGTTCAAGACAAGTTCCTTAGCTCCAAGCGAGATGATCGGCGAGGTTACGGCCTCGACAAAGCGACGTCAAGCGAGGGAGGCTTCTCGCGGTGGTTCTCCGACGATGAAGGGGGAGCGTCGGCTACACAGCACCAAATCGACCACCGAAGGGCTCCTCCGACAGTTGTCACCACGCTAAAGGGTTCTAGGGTATCGAGAAGGGGTGCGACGTGAGCTGCTAACCTAGGGAGATGGATAAGAGAATTTATAGAGCTCCAGGTGGTTGGAGAAATCGGGCCAGGGCATGCAATCCAAGAAGGATCTGTGCTTCCCTAGGGATCTACGAGGATCTTGGATCCATGAGGAAGGCACGGACAGAATTTCAGGGCAAACAGGCGCATGATCCGGCCTAGAGAAATGGGAGAAGGAGGTCTGGTGGAGCAATCGGGTCGAGTCAAGCCCTGGAAGAGGGGGTTGACCCGAGTCAACGATCCACTGTGGACTAATCAGAAAATCAGATTTATAAAAACATTTACAAATTCAATAAAAAATAATAAATGAATTTAAATTAAAAAGTGCACAAAATGAAAAATATTTGTTTTTTTTCAGACTATTTTCTATGATTTTTATTTATTTTTATGAAAAATAAATTATTGTATATCTAGTATAATGTATTATATACACGTATAGTATACCTATGTATTTTGTACAATTATTTTTAATTTGTTATTTTTACACAAATACCTCAATTTTATATTTTATTTATTTATAAAATAATTTTTGGAGTATAAAACAATTTTAGTTTTATTTTTATTATTTATTTACAAGTATAAAATAAATAGGGAAGAAATCAAATATACATGTATTATGAACAAGTGAGAAAGAGAGAATTTTATTCTATTTTTATTTCATCTTTCTGATTTTTTTTTATTTTTAGAAATATGTACAAGGAAGTAAAAACACATTTTTATTTTAATTTTTGCATAAGTAATTTATGTACACAAATGGGATATAAATACTAGCTATAGTGGCCCTATCTCTCTCTACTTATTTTATTTGGCGATCAGGCCAATGCTTGGCCCTCTCTTGGGTTTGGGTCACTCCGTATTTATTGTAAATACTTCCTTCTTTTTCTTTTTATTCTTTATTTTTTTTATTTTTGCACAAATACATGCTAATTATAGGATGTTAACACATGCATGCATAATGCTAAGTTATTGTATTTACACCTATTTACATGATGCTTTGCCAAGATAATTAGATAAAATAAAAGAATAAAGAGTGATGAATAGGGATTCAGCACCCCCCTATACTTCACCGTTGCTAGTCCCTTAGCAAACACTTATTTGAAAAAGAAGCGAAAAGAAAATGGAAAAGAAAAAGAAAAAGAAAGAGAAAGAGAATCAAGATTGATTATTAAACTTGTCTTCATTAAATTGAAGTATGGAACTCAGTCAGACCTTTAGATTATTAGTTTGTCGGAACCTTATTTGGACTTAGGTTTAAAACTCAACAACCTCTAAGTTCCATAAATCTATGGTCAAGACTCCTCAATAATCCAGATCAGAACAAGTCTACATACACAAACTCTAATGACCATGAATCTTTTCTTGTACTGTGTAAGTGATATATAGCTCCCCACCTCAGAAATAGCAAAGTAACAGCCCCCTCAACAAGGTAACTCTAATGCCCTAGTCTGGAAGCTCTTTCCTCGAAGAGCGGGGTATTCCCTTCTATGTTCAAGTACAACCGGCTCAAGAAGAGTAGGAAGAAGAGAATGGACCATGAACAGTGTAGCCATGTATCCTAGGGAGCCCAACCAGTGTAGCTAAGTCTCCCTGCTACAAGCTTCATGAGATGAGAATGGGTAACATAAGCTTTGCTTTATTTGTCTATATACACTCTGGTGGGTATTTCATTTTCTATTAGACCCACCACTTTTTTGGAGTTTTTCTTTCTTTTGCATTTTTTTTTGTTGTGCATATGTACAACATATCTACATGGTGCAACATATATACATAAGGAATTTTTCCTCTTGAGCCAATAGACTACCCCTCTTTTGAACCATTATTGCACCCACAACTCCTGTTTTTAGACCTCAATGCTGCCAGACCAAGTTGAGACGCACTTCCTTCACTAAAAGAAGACGAGAGGTTCCACCTAGAAGTACTACCCTTGTATGCTACCCCAAGCCAAAGAAGACTGCCTTCTCACCACCTCATCCGTAGAGAGCTATGTGCAAGGTGCTGGTGCAAGTAAAGCCATTGTCAGTGAGAGTCATGTGTGCGTTGTTAAGTGTTCTACTTAGGCTCATCAAGATGACATGTGATCATAGCCTAGTGGACTCAAAGAAATAAGTCATAATGGACCTGAAAAGTCTTAAACCTAAGCCCTATAAGGTTCCTCTGAGAATTAGGTGGATTAAGGTCTTAACCAAGCTCCATTTTCCAATTTAATTCTAGGCTAGTTTAATATCAACTATGATTCATAAAAACTATACAAGTATATACAAAAATCTTTTTATGCAAATTTTTTAAAATGTGCAACATTTTGGAAAAATGTTTGAATGAATGAATGCATGGATGCAGAAGTTTTGCAAACTATTTACACATTTACACAAGGGTATTTGCAAACTTTTGTTTTTCAAACATTTTACAAAAAATTTGTACTATATACATAATTTTGATACCAAAAAATTTTACAAACGTTTTACACACAAAACATTTTTTTACAAACATTTGTAAAAAATAATTTTTATAAATAGCTATTTATGTGCAAGAAGGAATTTTATGTACAAGAAAATTTTTTAAATTGTTATGGTTTTTAGATAGAGGATTTTAGCCATTTTATTTATTAACACACTCACACAAAGTACGAGGTATGGCTAAAGTATATATGAAATATAAATGACACCCCCTATACTTAGCTCGAACGATGTCCTCAGAGTGGATCAAGAGCGATGAAGAAGATATAATTCATGCTTGGTATAGGGAAGTGAAAAGGGCATCTATACTATAACGACGAATCAAAAAAAAGAATGAAAAAGGCTCGGTGTTTCCCCCTATACTTAGGATCACGTAATCCTAAGTATAGCAGATTGTACATAAAGGGAAATCCGAGTGGAAGAATGTACAGGGTCTACCTCCCCTATACTTGGGTAAAATATCCCTAAGTATAAGCAGCAAAATAGAGGTAAAAAGAATCAAAAGAGAAATCAAAAGTCGGACACCCCCCCATACTTAGGGTAAAGTATACCCTAAGTATAGCATAATCATAAGATGCAAATGGGGTGTTGGACTGAAGAATAGTATGATATGGACATCTGGATCTATACAAGACGGAAGATGGTGATAATCAGGCGTGAGATGCAATAGATGTGAGTCAAAGACCACATCTTACGCCAAATGAATAGGGGCAACGTCAACGACCAGTAGCTCATAATCTAGATATGGTTTGAGCATCTTCCCGTTAACACGAAAGGTAGAATCCGATGACATTTTGGATATGTTAATGCTCCCATTGTCATGTACCTTTCGGACCAGGTATGGTCCCTTCCACTTGCTCTGTAACTTCCCTAGAAATAATCTAAGCCTAGCATCAAACAACCATACTCTCTGATCTGACTCAAACTGTATGTGGATGATGTGAGAATCATGCCACTCCTTCACTCTCTACTTGTATTGTAGGCTGCTCGAAAAGGCTGAATCTCTAAGCTCCTCCAGGGTTGCCAATTCTGCCTTCCTCTGATCTCCTACACTCACTAGATCCAATAATATGTCCGTGACATCCCAAAGTGACTTATGCCTGATCTCAACAAGTAAATGGCAGGGCTTGACATAAACGAGGCGAAAGGGAGATGTTCCCAAAGGAGTCTTGAAGGAAGTATGATATGCCCACAAGACCGAGTCCAAAAGCTGTGACCAATCCTTTCGTTCAGGGCGGACTACCTTCTGTAATATAGTCTGGATCTCCCAGTTCGACACTTCAGCAAGACCATTGGTCTGAGGATGATATGGAGTGGCTACTTGATGGTCAATACTGAACTCGCTGGCAAGGGCCTTTACCTTGTCATTGACGAAATGAGACCCCTCGTCAGATATCAAAACTCTAGTCACCCCAAACCATGAAATGATATTCTTCCTTAAAAATTCGCAAACAGTCTTAGCATCTGCGGTTCGGGCAGGGATGGCATCAACCCAATGACTAACATAATCAACGGCCAATAGAATGTACTCAAATCCCTGACTCGTAGGAATAGACCCATGAAATCGATGCCCCATGCATCAAAAACCTCACAAAAGTGAATGGTATGCATCGGCATTATATCATGTTGTCCACAAGTGCCCATCCTCTGACAGTTAGTACACCTCTTCACGAATTCATTAGAATCCTTGAAGAGGGTAGGCCACCATAGGTCGGATTAGAGCACTTTCTATGTCGTTCTCCTCCTAGAGTGATGTCCTCCTGCCTCAAGCTTGTGGCAGTATGTGAGGACCCTACGATGCTCCTCCTGAGGAATGCACCGACGCCAGACGCTATCCCCTCCTTCATGATAAAGGATGGGATCCTCCCAATGGTAGAACTTGGCCTTCGCAAGGAAGGTCTCAAGTCATTGCATGGGCCAACCTTGTGAAACTTTCTTTGCAACAAGATAGTTCACAATGTCGGCATACCACGGGAGCGAGGCGATAGCAAGGATCGCCTCATCTGGGAAGGTCTCAGAAATAGGATCAGTCTACTAAGATTCCTCAAGATGCTCTAATTGAGAGAGATGATCCGCCACTACATTCTAGACTCCAGGCTTATCCTTAATCTTAATGTCAAACTCCTGGAGTAGAAGGATCCATCTAGTCAATCTCGCTTTGGCATCCTTCTTTGCCATGAGGTACTTGATGGCGGTATGATCTGTAAAGATAGTCACCTTTGATCGAATGATGTATGATTTGAACTTATCTAGGGCAAAAACTACGGCTAGCATCTCCTTCTCAGTGATGGTATAGTTCCATTGTACAACATCCAATGTACGGCTAGCGTAGTGAATGGCAAATGGCTCTCCATCCCTCCTCTGTCCCAACACGGCTCCTACGGTAAAATCGAAGGCATCCGTCATGATCTCGAATGGGAGAGACCAATCAGGCGGCTGAAGGACAATAACCTCAACAACTAGACTCTTGAGAGTCTCAAATGACGCAAGACACTTATCATCTACAATGAACTCAGTGTCTTTGGTCAACAAATCAGTCAACGGTTGAGCGATCTTACTGAAATCATGAATGAATCATCGGTAGAAACCGACGTGCCCCAGAAAAGACCGTAACTGTTGCAAGTTGGACGGTGAATTAAGTTTCCTGATGATATCCACCTTGGTTGGATCAACTTCCATGCTCCCGTTGGAGATGATATGACCATGTACCATCCCTTGAGTCACCATGAAGTGACTCTTCTCCTAGGATAATACAAGATGGTCCTCGATGCATCGCTGAAGAATGCGGTCTAGGCAATCAAGACAAGCATCAAACCCATCGCCATAGACTGAAAAGTCATCCATGAAGACCTCCAAGCACTCACCCACCATGTCCGAGAAAATGGACAACATGCACCTTTGGAATGTCATCGTGGCATTACATAGACCAAAGGGCATCCGTCTGAAAGCATATGTCCCAAATAGATAGGTGAAAGTAGTCTTGTCCTGGTCTTTGGGCATAATGGCCACCTGGTTATAGCTGGAGTACCCGTCAAGGAAACAATAGTGACTCTTCCCAGCTAGCCTCTCTATAATATAATCAATAAAAGGCAGCGGGAAATGATCCTTCTCGGTGGCATGGTTCAATCGTCTGTAGTACACACAGACTCTCCAAGAAGTGGGTACCCGGGTAGCTATCTCCTCTCCAGACTCACTCACAACTGTATTGATGACCATCTTCTTGGGCACCACATGTAATTGACTAACCCACTTGGAGTCGGAGATGGGGTAGATAAAATCGGGGCTCCACCATTTCGATTTCCTTCATGACAACCTCTCGAAGATTTGGGTTTAGTCGTCACACGTGATAGCTTGGCATCCTCTTCGAGATAGATATGGTGGTAGCACAGGGCCGGACTTATCCCCTGGAGATCAGCTACACTCCATCATATCGCCCTACGGTTCTTTTCAAGAATCTCCATCAAACGAGATTCTTACTCTCCAGTCAAATCTGATGAGATAATGACTGGGTGCATCTCATGCTCGCCCGCAAGGGATCTATACTTCAACAACTACGGTAAGGGCTTCAGCTCTTGGCAATTGGGAGCTGGAAAATCTGGCCTCTGAAAAGTCTGAGTGAAAGCAAACAAATCTGCATGGGAGAACTCTCGTTGATCATGACAATCTTGTGAAGACTCCTTTATTGGTGCATTTGTACTCATCATACTCTGCCCAATCAATGTCTGACTCTGAGGGATCTGAATCTGAATCAAAAGAAATATCAACTGCCTCGCTATCCTGAATGTGGTCTGCTGCCTCGAATGTGTCCTCTGCCAAGAGTGTTCTCTCCAAGCTCTCCTCTGCTGAAATCTGGAAATATGTGGTATCTGAGTGTGAGAGGATGGATCATGAAACGGGATCTGACCAAGCGGCTTCATCATCTGTGATCACAAAATCGCATCCCTAGTGGACGTCTCGCTCTACCTCTGTCATCTACTCTGAATCGCTGAGCTACTCTGAGCAGGCTGAATCTCACGCTCTAGTCTCATTGATCGTCTCTATTTGTATACTCTCACCCTCGATGTGAAAGTATACCTTCCCGCTATCATGATCGGACACTGGCTTGGCTGTGGCCAAGAACGGGCATCCAAGAATGATGGGGCTATCGGTCACAGACTCAGGGATCTCCATGTCCAACACAACGAAGTCCACGAGGAATTTCATGCCCTGAATTGTGAAGACCACGTCCATCAACAATCCCTTCGGCCTCTTGACAGATCTATCAGCAAACTGAAGGACTGTCCTGCTCTGTCGAAGAGGGCCAAACTCGAATCAGTCGAGTAAGGCTGTCGGAAGTAGGTTGATGGAAGAATCGCTGTCTAATAGAGTCTGATCGAACCTCTGCTCATGTATCTGACATCTGACATAGGGAGCTTCTGCATATGGCCTCTTGGCTGGTAGACGGTTCTGAATGGTGAAGCAGGTGGAACGAGTGAGCACATGGATCTCTGCATGATGGTTCCTCTTCTTCCTAAGAATGGTGGTCTTCTCTAAAGTTTCTCTGGAAGAGAGGGATGTGCTCGAGGGCCTCCTGTAGAATCAGTTGAATCTAAAATCTATCTATCATCTGTTGGCCGAACTCTAAGGATTTTTTTGGATTTCCTTTTTTATTCCCCTTAGCCAAGCGGAGTGCTTGAGGGAATGGGATGGCTAGGCCCTCCTCAGAAGGGGGCTAGGATCGGGTCCCTGCGTCTGTGGCGAAACAGAATCTATACACATATCTCCAGGCATCACAGATTGACTCGCGAGTAAAGAACCCTTTCCTTTATTAACTTTTTTAGATTTTCCCGAATAGTCTCGAGGTATAAAAATAGACGTAAATGCAACAAGAATAGAAGGGGTGGCCTCAGTACCACCCGCAGCTTCTAGACTAGCGACATCAGCACTGTACTCTGGCTCAGCATCAACATGTCTAGTGGCGTCATCGCCACCTCCTGCATCTGGTGAAGCGACGACTTCAGTACCATCGGCTAGATCTACATCGTGGTGGCGTCAGCACCACCGTCATCAACATCATCATGAGCGGCATCAGCACTGCTCTCCTCCTCGTCGGGCACTCCTGAGTCCTCATGGTGTCATCGCTCAGACAAGGCGTCACCGGCTAGCATCCTACCACTCGTAAGTGTAACAAAGTCAACATCAAAAGTATATGCAGTAATATCACCCAATGAGTCACTAGGAGTGGTAACCTATGTAGACTCTACCTGCTCAGACTTCCTCTTCAGGTTATTCGGTTTCGGCTTGATTTGAGCGGGTATGGCAGCCTTGCCCTTCACGATCTCCCTCATCTCCCGACGCAACTCGTCCATCTCCCGCCTGAAAGTAGCCCACTGCTCGGAGATAAGGCAGGCTAAATCATCAAGTGTTGGGTTCTCATAGGCTAGCCCATAAGAACCGGACGGGTTGCCTCTCTGGAAGTGAGGTTGATGCTGGGAAGGATGATGGGGATACTGGTGAGAATACTGTTGAGGCTGCTGCTGCTACCTCCACGACTGTCCCTGCTGATAGGGAGGAGGACCCTACTGGTAGTGTGGTTGTGGCTGTGGGAACTGGGGTTGCTGCTACTGTTGGTTGTACTGGCCACCCTGAAGTGGAGGCTGCTGCTGGGATGAGGCACCTCCTATCGACAATCGGAATCCAGGATGGTCTTAGCGGATCCCAAGTTGAGGTCGTTCATACCAAATCCCGTTGACTTCCATCAATGGCAAATGCTCGAAAGAGGGTGGGAGAAAGACTGCTAGGGGCTGATCCGACTGGTATACCACCATCTGAGTGTCCGGAGATGGTGGTAGCTAGACATACTGTTGCTGCTGGAACGACTCTGCCTGGATGTGGTGCACCTGTCTGTTGTGGGCGGAGGGCTAGGTCGAGCTGTTGCTACTGGGGTCAGCCCATGACCTGAGACAGGGTTGAGAAGCCGTCTGTGCCTCCTGGAGACACATGATCTGGGTCTTCATGTTACTCAGCGTCTGTTCCATCTGATCTATCTGAGACATGCCCTAGCTCTTCTCAATGATCTCGATGCGGTCCAGCCATCGACCCGTGCTATCCTCTAATAGGACATGACCTGTGGTGTGGGCTTCCCCTGTGTCTAGAGTTGGGTCTGGGACATGACTGTATAATTCTCTACCATCTCCTCGTAGATGACTCAGACTTGATGCTCATCCTTGGTGAAATAAGAACCCCCACAAGATGTGTTCTCTAGCCCCTGCAACTCCGGTGTCATACCGTAGAAGAAACTCTGAACAAGGTTGGGCTTGGATATGTCATGATGAGGACACCGGTCAATGAGCTTACTGAATCTGTCCCATGCCTCATGGAATTGCTCGTTGGGAAGCATGGAGAAATTGTTGATGAGGGCTTGCGCTGCATTCGTCCGGCCGAGTGGGTAGTACTTATTCAAGTACTCATTCCGGAGTTGTTCCCATGATGTGACGTATCTCCCTATGTGCTTCAGCCAATAGGCTGCTCTGTCGATGAGGGAGAACGGAAAGGTCATCATTTTGATGGTATCCTCGTCCACGAGTCGATCGTGGACCATGTTGCAGATCATCTCGAACTCTTGGAGATGGAGGTGCGGCTCCTCGGTGGCAAGCCCGTGGAATCTAGGCAGTAGCTGGATGGTCTGAGGAGGGAGCTTGAAATCTCCCATAATGGCTAGAAACTGGATCCATCTGTGTATCAGAGTTGCACCAGGGTTGTGCAACTCTCCCATCGGGCGTGCTGGTGCTGCTGGCTGCACTGGCTCATCTGGCTCTCCTCCCTCATGAATGTCTCCTCCTCCACCGGCTTTGTTTTGCTCCTCTATGTTCGCTCGCATCTGCACCATCTCCCTGCGCATATCGACCATGAAAGCCCCCTGGTCTCTGATCTGATGCTGCATGGTCTCCAGCGATGCTGACAAGGAGTTGTTGATGGCACCCTGATCAAGTACGTACGTGTGGGTCTGGCCGGGTCCATCAGTGCGCTCCTCGTTGCTGGCCATGGTCTTTGCAAAGGCAAAAGACCCGAACTCAGGTGCCGTCAAATGAACAAACATCTCCTGTGGTCTCTGCTCGGGCACCTCAGGATTGGTAGAAGGGTGGTCGAGGGGGAACAGGGCGGATTCAAACTCGGGTTCAGAGAGCGGGTCTGGGCTCTCGCAAACCAACCTAGATGAATGGGGAAGAGTGCTCGAAAGTGGTGCAGCCAAAGGCTACCTAAGGGACCTCCGACCCATCATCGTGATGCGGAGAGTGAAGGTGGATGAGATCTAGAAAACACACAAGATCGGGCAAACAAATCCCCAATTCACCTACTCACGTTGAGCGGATGACCGTAAAGGTTCGGTCTTTTATCTTGTCGATTTTATTAAATGATAAATCAGTCTATCAGAGCGATTAAGCAAGCTGTTGGGAATCCAACACTCTCAGAAGACTGCCCCGATCCCAAGGCTAGATCTTTCCCAGCCTGTACAAATTGTGGACCGTTTACCGGCTACCCGATCAGCTCGCTCTGTTAAGGATATCGCGGCCCACTTTACCGGAAATCAGAGCGATCCTCACTGGAGAACGACTAACCTAAAACAAGTATTCTGAAAAGAGGTCGGATATGGCTCTAGCCTAGTGTGCGGGTCAGTTTCTCGCTCATCCAAACCAGACAATGACGAGATTGATCTCCCAAGACAAATTTTTCAATGAGGTGTCTTTTGAATCAAGTGTGTTTAGCAGTCCCAATTTTATGATTTTTCTTTTTTAGATATTTTTCAAGCAAGCAATGCCTACTGAATTTTCTAATTTTCCTGGTTATTTTAAGTCCAAAAACAAGGGGGGATAAGTCAAAAAAGCCAATGCGCGGTCAAACACTATGATGCATGCAAAGTTAGAAATGCGTACCTGACACCAGCTCTCTACATGTAGGGTGATCCGCACATAAAATAAAGCCAGAATTAAAAGTACCTATAAGATGCAAGAAGAAATTGGTCTTAGATAGAAAATTTTTACTCGAGAAGAACAGTATCTAATAGGTCAATAAGAGAGGTCGGGGTCCGGTCTCTGATGCCGATCGGTGTCCACCACATCGGATCCTGGAAGCGCCGTATATGGCCTCTAGCGGCACATGACCTCTCAAGTGACCACGTTAGCTTTTTCTTTGTGATTTAATTAATTAGGTCCACTTAACGATCTATAGGCGCGGGCAAATAATTAGGGTCGGAGCCTTAATTCATTACGTCACATTTAAGATAAAATCCTAAGTCTAGGGGTCAAAATCTTCGAGAATCAAAATAAAAGAAAAGTCGAAAAACTCAAAACCGCTGTAAAAAATGCGGTGAGGTCCCCTGAGCACACCGGTGCTCAGCGAAACAGACCCTGATAGTATGCCAAGTCCAAGTGTCTGAGTCCTGTATTATTACAATAATAATAGAATAAAAATAAAAATAAAGATTGCAAAATCCTCCAAGGGTCCTGCTCCTCCTCTCCTACACTCTCCTACGGCTCGATGTAGAAACAAGCCGCATCCGCTTTGCTCGGGTACCTCGGCGCTCCTAAGAAAGCCGCCCTCGCTCGTCGGGCCCTCGTAAGAAAGAAAGAACAGAAACTGGTCAGGTCATAGTTATAAAAATAAAAATGAAATAAATGGGAATAAAATCGAAGAAAAAAAAATGAAAACAAAAACAAAAACATCAAGCAAATAAATAAAAATAAAAAGTAGAAGAAAATAGAAAATAAAATCAAAAATGGAAAACTGACTACTAAGCCTTGCTCCCCGGCAACGACGCCATTCTAATTAGAGGCTCGAGCGACTAAGGTTAAGTGATATCAAAGGTCGTTGCGACCTCAACCACTCGAACCGGGCTCAACGAGAAAAATCATACCACCATTGAAATGAATCAAACACGAAAACCAAGGCAAGCGGTCTTGCTAGTTATTTGACCTGGTATAGCTACCAGGGTCGAACACAAGGAGCGCGAAATGAAACATACGAAGTAGTCAGGTAATCAAGAAGATAAAGAAATATTTGGTGGTTTTTAATTTTTAAAATTTTTTATGATTTTCTAATAAGAAAAGGAATAAAGAAAAGGCAAAAAGTACAACTCAAGCAATTATTTAAAGGGAAAAAATGACTCAAAAATTCAAAAAAATATTTTTATTTTTTTAAATATTCGGATGTTTTTGGGAATTTTATGATGTTTTTTTTTATTTTTACATAATTTTCTAAAAATGAAAGAAGGCCAAAAATAGCAAGCAATGTACAGCATGGATATAAAGGCAAATTAAAATTATTTAAAATACCTATAAAATCCTATCAATAATTTTATGTGAAAATATAAAAGAAAATATACCTACAAAAATTGAAAACACATTTTTTTATTTTTTTTATGAATTTTTAATAATTTTTATAAGTTTTTGAGTATTTTTCAAATTTTAGGGTTTTTGTAAGAGGGAATGAAACAAAAATCACAATGAAACTAAAGCAAGACAAAATAAGCAATCACGATTTTTTTGGAATTTTAGAAGCTAATTTTCTATTTTTAATTTATTTTTTAATACAGACAAAGACACTTTTTATGGTTTTTGAATTTTAGAAAATATCAAATAAAATCAAAACTTACCATAAAATTACCAAAACTCCTACACAGCAGCAGGAGCTAGGTGTAAAACTTTTGGAATTTTTGGAGAAATTTTTCTATTTATTTGATTACAAATAAGACACAGGTTACAAGGACCTAAATGCATTTTATTTAAATTCTGGGACCAAACAATAATAGACAATAGAAGTCCAGGATAAAATCTGCAATTTGTCAACTAAAATACGCACATGCTCCATTTCAACGTTCATAGGGGTATATATGTAAATTTGAAAAAACATTCGATCAATCATTAACACATGAAAAGTTTATAACAAATATTGCAAATAACCCACTACGCACGGGACCAGGCACATGTATCCAAACAGGAAGGACTAAACTGCAAATAATGAAAACTACATGGACTGATATGCAAAAAGGTCCAACTGTAAATTTTATTTTACAAACTAAAACATAAACTAAAGGAAATGCAGGGTAAAAGGCGCAATATACCCTTGGCGACACGTGATGAGCGCGTGGGAGGACAGGTGTCAGCTGCTGGCAGGGACTCGATCGTGTGGCTCTGCTCCTTTGTAATGGCTGATCTGACGCTCAGGAAATGTCCCTGACGTGTCGTGCAGATGTGTCAGATCAACGGCTGGACGAGTGTTGATCTCCGTCAAAGAGGGTAGGGGACACCTAGATCCCAATCTCGACGTGATGATCGAGGCTCAGGGTGATCAGGTTGCATGGGAAGATTGAGGGTGAGCGTGCGAAGATATCTGAACGGATGGGTGTGGGTGAAGGAGCTCCGACCGGCTGGCCGGAGCTGGCAGAGCTACGATGGCATACAGATGAAAGATTGAACAAATGACGAGCTAGGAAGGGATCAATGATTACCTGAAGGTCCATACAAGTTCCTTAGCTCCAGGCGAGATGATCAGCGGGTTATGGCCTCGACCAAGCGGCGTCAAGCGAGGGAGGCTTCTCGCGGTGGTTCTCCGGCCACGAAGGGGGAGCGTTGGCTACACAACACCAAATCGACCACCAAGGGCTCCTCCGACGGCTATCACCACGCTGAAGGGTTCTAGGGTATCGAGAAGGGGTGCGACGCGAGCTGCTGACATGGGGGAATAAATAAGAGAATTTATAGAGATCCCAGGTGGTTGGAGAAATCAGGCCTGGGCACGCAATCCGAAAAGGGTTCGCGCTTCCTTAGGGATCCGCGAGGATCTTCGATCCATGGGGAAGCCACTGGCGGAATTTAAGGGCAAACGAACGCATGATCCTTCCTAGAGAAATGGGAGAAGGAGGTCCGACGGAGCAGTCGGGTCGGGTCAAGCCCTGGAAGAGGGGGTTGACCCGAGTCAACGATCCATCGTGGACCAATCAGAAAAACATATTTACAAAAACATTTACAAATTCAATAAAAATAATAAATGATTTTAAATTAAAAAGTGTACAAAATTGAAAATGTTTGTTATTTTTCAAACTACTTTCTGTGATTTTTATTTATTTCTATGAAAAATAAATTATTGTATATACAGTATAATGTATTATATACATGTATAGTATACCTATGTATTTTGTACAATTATTTTTAATTTGTTATTTTTACACAAATACCCCCAATTTTATATTTTATTTATTTATAAAATATTTTTTGGAGTATAAAACAATTTTTGCTTTATTTTTATTATTTATTTTCAAGTATAAAATAAATAGGGAAGAAATCAAATATACATGTATTATGAACAAGTGAGAGAGAAAAATTTATTCTATTTTTATTTCATTTTTCTGATTTTTATTTTATTTTTAGGAATATATACAAGGAAGTAAATACACCTTTTTATTTATTTTTTGCAAAAAATAATGTATGTAAACAAATGGGATATAAATACTAGCTATAGTGGCCTCATCTCTCTCTACTTATTTTATTTGGCGATCAGGCCAATGCTTGGCCCTCTCTTGGGTTTGGGGCACTCAGTATTTATTCTAAATACTTCCTTCTTTTTATTCTTTATTTTTTTTTATTTTTTCACAAATACATGCTAATTATAGGATATTAACACATGCATGCATAATGCTAAGTTATTTTATTTACACCTATTTACATGATGCTTTGCCAAGATAATTAGCTAAAATAAAAGAATAAAGAGTGATGAATAGGGATTCATCATGTTCCTTGAGATTAAGCTTGTTCGAAGCCAATCTCCATATCAGATGACGTTCATATCTTCAGGAGATGACGATCAGACTGGGCATTATAGGAGATGTTGTTGCGAAGTTCATCTAGGTCTCAATCAAGGTTTCGACGATGTTTTAGACCTTTGGATCATATGCTATTCTAGGTTCCTCGATCATCATTGGTCTTGGGTGTTTCGTGTTTGGGAGATGTTCTATCTCCTTAGATCATCGATCTCTTGGTGCGGTGCTCTAGTGTTACTCGGGTGCCCTAGAGGTGTTTCGATTCCAGGACCTACAACTATAAAATGGCTTTAACTGACTCGAGGACAAAGCCTCGGTTCCTAATGAAAAGAAATTGGTGAGCAAAAAGCACATGCAGAGGTGTAAGATAAGTGCTCGAACTCCACAACCATGCATGTACAAAGGGGTTCAGATGCGCGAGATAGATTAGAAGTTAAATGGATTCGATAATTATATGGAGTCGGAGATAAATTTTGATGGCAAATCGAAGAGAGACAAAACTGATTGAGGAGATAATAGATGGGGAAGAGGTCTACATGAAGCTAACCTGGACGGAAGTGGATGCGGTGGAGTTGCCTGGGAATCTTGAGTTGCTACTCTAGATGTTGTAATCACCTCAACACAACAGTGGGTGATGGATCTTCAAGTGCTAGATTCACATATAAATTGATGCAGAGCTCGATCTCATACATGCAAACATGTAATTGATGTATATCGACTCGAGCTCTACTGCTCGGTCCAAAAACAAATATGATAGTGAATGAATAAGCTCCAATGTATTTGGAAGAGGAGCTCCATGGTGTAGCCACCGTAGGTGGCGAGAGAGGGAAGAATGCATGAAGTAGAAGATGATATGGGGGACAAAAGGGACAATGATCAGTGATAGATGATTTGATTGATTTGTGGAGAAGTTGAAGAAGAAGAGATGGAATCGAGATGAGATTCTAAGGAATCTAACTTGAAGGATATGGATGGATTTGCGCATTTGGAATTAGAGTTGGACGGTGTAGGTGCCTGGGGATAGAGCTCGGTGGAGCTTCTGGTTTTTGCCTCGACGCGTTGTGACGCAGGGGCTCGGGCATGGTGGAGTGGGGCTCATGCCTTGATGGATCTCATCGGACCTTCTAACCTCGACCTTGCTCTACTAATAGGAGATATGTCTCCTATCACCCGAGCTCTCTCGATTCTCAGAGCTCGAGTGGAAAGGTTGAAAAAATGGCGGTTGGTTCCAATTCAAGGGAGGTGGTGGTCCTTAAATAGAGGAGGGAGATGATGTTATTATCAGAGAAGAAGGAGGTGATGAGGTGGTTGGGTGAACGGCCTAATGCCCGAGGTTGTTGGGGTGGTCCTAAGGGAAGAAAGAAGAGGAGGCACTAGAGGAAGAAGAAGAAGAGGAGAGGAAGAAGGAGAAGAAAGAGATGAGGAAGAGACAAAAAAGGAAGAAAGGGGTTGATTAGTCAACCCGAGGTGGCCAAACGGGTGGTGATACGTGACTGAGAGAAAAAAAGAAGACTAAAGAAGAATAGGACAAAACACTTAATATATATTAAATAAATACAATATTAATTAACAAATAATAAACAATTATAAATATTTAATATAAATAAATAAATTTAATAAATTAATAAATAATAAATTACGAATTTTACTTAATTAACTAATTTAAATTTATTAAGCAATATAAATATGATAAAATTAAAGATATAAGTTACATATAAACTATAATACACATTTTTAAAATAATCTATTTCAATAATGAAATATTTTTTTTAAAATTTTATTATTTTAATATATTTTATAAGGATTATAAATTAATTTTTTAATAACATTATTTAAATAGTTAAATAATGTTATTAAAATAAGTATATAAAATTATTTTTTTTAAGATTTATTAAATTTTGTTATTATGTTATATAATTATTATAAAATTGAGGAAAATATAAGAAAACATGAATAATGAAAAAATTAAATAATAAAATAATAAGGAATAATGATAGCCAAAAAGATGGCTTTTGCATATTTAATTCTAATTTTAATGAAACTAATTTCATTTTAAAGATAATTTAATGACAAATACAATGAAAGTGAGTTTGGTACATTTTGAGTTCATAAGGAGTAGATATTTAGCTTTGAATGTTTATTTTATAGTTTTTTCAGTTCTTTGTACCATGTTATCTATACACTAAATTATTTTTCTTATATTTGTATAAATTAATATACATTATTACAAACAACATTGAATGAGAAAATATTTTCATTTGAAGTGATACAATTGATAAATAAAATAGGTGAATATATGTACAAGGTGAATAATGTCTATATATACATTTGTGATGTACATTTTCTTATATTTTTAAAGATTATGATCCCTATCTCTTCCTACTTATTTATCTTATCGACCAAGTCAATGTTGACATGGTCTCAGGGTTAGGACCAGTATGTTCATATTTACGTCATTCTTTCTTTTATTTTTCTTTTCCTCTTTATTCTTTTATTTAGGATTAAATAAATGTTAAATATGTAATATTAATAAATTAAGTTAGTATGCTAATTAATAAGCATTAGTTGATATTTACATGCATTTTCCTTAGGATTTTAGACAAAAAGAAAGAATAAAGAAGATGAATCATGGATTCATCAATCAGCAGAGGTGGAGGTAGGGGGCCATGGCCCCAGTCCCAAATGAAGAAATACTAGAGTCCACCCCACCCCACAAAATCCTTAATTTCCCTTTCCATGCTCTAGCAGACATTAAGGCTTTAAATTCCAATTCCCTCTGCCGTCTTTTTGCCAATTCCCTTGCAATGATTCAACTTCCCTCCCCATTCCCTTATTCTAACCAACTCGGTGATGAATCAATGATTCAACATCTTTATTCTTTTATTGTATCTTAAAATCCTTGGAAAAACACCATTAAATAACAATAATTCTTATCTTTTATAATTGACCATTCATTTTTTAATATTATATATTTATCACTTATTTACATCAAAATAAAAGAATAAAGAAGAATAGAAAAAGAGAAAGAGACATAAAGTTGTATATATGATATAAATACAAGTTGAATCTAGCCTCGAGATGAGGTCAAGACTTGACTTGATCAACAAGGGAAAAAACATCCAGAGATAAGGCCTTCATCCAGAAAGATTCAGAAAATAATCTACATATGTGAATATTCAATATTGTATATCACTGTATAAATTGTATATATTTCTTATTCTATTTTATTTCTCACCAAATTCATCCAAATAAAAATGTTTTCTTCTTGAAACTTGTATAAAAAAAGTTGTAAATATTAAAAATAATTACAAGAAGAATCATTGTATAGTGTGAAAATAAAAACACTTTGAAAAGGTCGTAAAGCTCGCCTTGTCAGATCAATATGTTCTCCACAAAAATTCAAAATAAATCAAACTCAATTGCATTATTTTCAAAATTAAATAAGCTTTAAAATGAAAGTAGTTTCATTAAAATCGTAGTCATGTAAGAACTAACTTTTGGAGTGTTATTGTACAGTATTCCTATGTTGTACATTATACTTTGTATCATTTTATTTATTTTCTCTTATTTTTGCACATATTTTATTTTTAAATATTTGTATTTATTGTATTTGATGTATACAAAATGTAAATAAAACTAAATTATGCTAAATAAAAAAAATAAATTCATGAATATATTGTATAGGTATCACAAACATATATTGTAAATATCTCTATTTATTTAACTTAATAAATGGATACATAAAAATAAAATTAAAATGTCTTTAACATCCTTAAATTATTTTGTAAATTATTAAGTTATTAATTTATATATTCATTTGTAAAATAAATTATTAAAAATCAAAATCTTTTATATATAGTTATCTATACTTATAAATAAAGGTAATTATTTATTTTCACCTAATATTTTGATTTATTTAAATTTATAAAAATCATCATAATTAAGTTTATATTAACATTATTTATTTTTAACATTTTTAATTTAAGGCTTTTTTCTATTTATTTTGCACTTTTCTTTCATTTTATTTATCCTCTTATTATTTTCCTCTTGTCCTTTAGTGGATTGGGTCTTGTGATTAGCATACCCGGGTCGGTTGACCCGAGTCAACTCCTCTATCTTTAGGTCCGTCCGAATAAACTCCCTCGCCGTCGAGCTTCTCTATTTTTTCTTGATCAAGCCACTTCTCATAAGCCCCCTGATTCTTTCATGAATCTTTTCATCTGAATAACCAACAACCCCACCAGAATAAGATCCTTTGAGTTTTCGCCTCTGTTCGCACACTCTTGGACTTTCAAATTCCACCATTCCTACTTATAAATATCTCCTCTTGATCATTTGGCTGATTTGATCCATATTTGATCTGCTTTTCCACCTGAAATCACCACATGGAGGATTTAACTAACTATTGGAGAAATACCCTCAATTTTGATCGAGAATTGGGACATAATTTATGTGATCTGATGTTAGCCAGAGTACACCACATTGAGCCTCTCTAGCCTCCTGCAACTGGATCTGAGGGGAAGACCCCTTCCACTCCATCATAGATCCACTGCCGATCCACCTTTCATTATCATGTAGCCTTAATTTCTACAATTAGTTTGATCTTGATTTAATATGATAACTTCTCCGATCTAGCTCTGATATGCTCGATCGGAGCACGTTAATTCTCATTTTTCACTAATGACCTCTTCTTTACCATCATCGACCTGTTCTTCACCTCCTTCCCATACTTGACCACCTAGATCTAGTTGATATCTGGATATCAATCTCCTTTTCGACCATCCCTCGTTGAAGACTCCCATTACCCTCATTTATATCTATTTTTTGCCTAATGAGTTGACCACAGTCATTGCTCTGAGCAATATAATAACTTGCAAGTCTTAAGGCATTGTTTGGAGCTTGGATCCATCCTCTCGAGCTCATCATTCCGCCGCAGACCACCTAGGCTTCTAGATCGAGGATCAATTATCGTCGAGGGTTCATTGATGCATCCGGGCGATGTGATATCACAACAGGATCCTTTAACATCATTCAGGAGGAGCCTTCAACCGATATCGGCTGAGATATGACCGATCGAAGACCGTCAACACCCCCATTCATCCTTGTTCTTCCAGCCCCTCTTGTTACCATCAAATCAAGAACGATGAGCACCATATCCAATCCTAACCATTGAAAGCATCCCAAATTTAAGTCGTTTGATCAAAACTATAGCAGCCCTTGGATCCGCATGTGACATGCATGGACTCAATGATTTTTCATACCCTAGCCCCTGTTTGTTTCTTATTTGTAAATAAGTCCACCCAAGGACACGTGTCGTGTTCTTGTTGATTGGATAATGGCATAAAAAGTCCTGTTTGTCATTTTCATTGCTTTGTCGTCCAGTTCGAATTGCAACACGTGCTTCACATGTGCTTTTCTGATGATATTGCATAAATCCCTCGTTCATTGTTGTTACTAGTTGGTCCTTCAAATAATTTTATTCCCAATTAAGATCGTGCCAACGTGACTCACGTGTGCTGGCATACGGTTTTTAGGGGTGAAATTGCATCATCGCCCTTCTATTTTGATATTTTGTTATTGAATCAGTCTTGGAAATAAGTTTGTTTGCAGATTAGTCCATGAGCATATGTTTACTTACTTGTTTGTTAATCCCACTTAATAAATTATTATTGTCTTGAAAAAATGCCTAAAAATTCCCATAAATACCTGATAATAACTCCTATTTCTAATAATTGTTGTTTGCAAAATTAAATAGCTTTATTATTTTAAAAATTAAAAAATGATAAAAATTTTCCATGTTTGCAGTATATAATTCATAAAAATTCAGAAAGTGTTTGAAAATTTCTATAAAAATTGTGTGTACTTGTTTTGATTTGTTTTACTTAGTGTACAAATTTTGTTTTGAAATTCCTTATAAAAATAAAAAATAGTAAAATACACAAAATAATAAAAATTAATATAAAATCATTGAAGGTAATTATAACCTTGTGATTATGGGGTATGTTTCACCAAGTGTTGGTGCACTTGGGGACCTCGCCAGATTTTTATTTTCTTCAACTTTATTTTTATTTGTTTCACGCAGATTTTTCATGCTTGAGACCATTAGTGTAGATTTTTATTATCTTGGTTGAGTCGGGTAAATAGTAGGTCCAAACCCCCTAATAGAATTTCTATTCCTATAGAGTAGTGTGTCGTTTAGACTTAGACAAATAACTGATTCTTTCCTGATATTAGGATGGTACTCGTACATCATTTAGGTTAGATTTTATTTTTGTCTTTATTTTATGTACAGATCATATTGCATGTAGAGTGTGAGCAACAGGTGCACATTTTCTATCTTTTGCATTCATCAGTGATTTTATCACACATCGGCTTTTCTGACTTCCTTTCTCATTTTTTTCACTTAGGATAAAAGGAACTTGAAAAATCCTTTAGGCAATTTTATTTGAAAATACCCAAAAAAGTGACAATCAAATAAAATTAGAACTTCTAAAATAACTCGACCCTAAAACTAAATATAAAAATCCATTCATTGTTTTGGGGAGAGGAATCCCTCATTATTGTAGGTACTAACCTCCAGACAAAGTGGGTGAGGATGTATCCCTAAGGATAGAGCGCAAATCCCTGGACTTGTACCCTAAGCACCTGTGTATCAGTCTTCGTACACAATCACAGCTACAAGCACTTGCCTCCAACCTTATAAAATCATATTAGTGCGCTCCACCTCTTATCTCCCTTTGGGCCTAATATAACCTGACAGCATGGGCAGGGTACCATAATTTGGGGAGGTTTGATGACATACACTAGGTGATAGGGCGACATCACTCTATGTGTCTGTTATTAAGTAACTTCTTGTGATTCACTAAACTAATATTGAAAAGATAAAAGACCAAACTCTTACAGTGCTCACATTATGTTAAGTTGGTGAATCGAGGGTTTGCATGGTGTTTGTTTAGTGAGTTTCAGATATCATCCTTTATATTTAATTTATTTCCATCTCTTTCTCTTGTTTCTTCCTCCATAATCATGATGATAGGAAGGAGATCTCTTAGGCTAACTTTTACGGTATCGTTATTCAGCGATCCTCCCCATTTATCTAGGTAGGTTCAAGAGAGATTAGACCCTCTCTTTGAATCCAAGTTTCCATTTTCTCCTTCTCTTCTTAAACCTCCTTCTTCCATTCCATCAACTGGATCAATTTAAGAGAACCCTCTTTTTTAGCAGTAGTTTTCTACACAACAACAGTTATTCATAGACCTACTAGAGCCTGATACAGACTTTCCTTCATTTTTAGAGGAAGACACTATGGCTGGGAAAGCACCCCAATAGTCGTAGACCACTTTTGTATTGATTGACAAGCCATCGATCAATAACAGCCTACTTGCTTCCCTCGAGTCCATGCAGAACCAGATTAGGGAGAAACTGAGGGTGATGACTGAGGTTAGAGTTGAGCTTACATAGATGAGACAGGGAGAGTAGATTAGAGATCAAATGATATTCATGATGATGCCAATGGAACTGATAGAGAGAGATCCGAGGGTCGAGGATTAGAGATTCTACAAGATGGAGGGGTTGATATTCCACCTAGACCTGCTCATATGATGAAGGAGTTGTACAACCCCGGTGCAACTACTACACATCGATGGATTTGTTTGCCTACCATTCTTGGTGATTTTGAGCTTTGTCCTTATATTATTTAGATATTGCCCAAGTTCCATGGGCATTCTACTGAGGAGTTGCATCTACATCTTCAAGACTTTGAGTTGATTTGCAGCACTGTCCATGATAGGCATGTGGACAAGGATACCATAATGATTATAGCATTCCCATTCTCCTTGGTCGATAGAGCAGCCTACTGGTCGAAACATCTTTAGAGAGTTGTCACTACTTGAGAGCAGATGAGGATCGGGTACTTGAACGAGTACTATCCACTCAGTCGAACCAATGCAGTGAGAGCCATGATCAACAATTTCACCATGCTTCCGAACGAGCAGTTCCACGAGGCATGTGATCGTTTTAGAGAGCTCACTAAGAGGTGTCTCCACTATGATATTAGCAAGCCCAACCTCGTTCAGAGTTTCTTTTGTGGACTGGCACCCGAGTTATAGGAGCTAGTTACTTCTTCGTATGGAGGTTCCTACTCCTCCAAGCATGAGGATCAAGTCTTGGACATTTATGAGGAGATAGTGGAGAACTACATTACTATGACTCAAACTCAATTATACACTCAAGGGAAGCCTTCTCATCAATCACAACATTCTAGAGTGGCACATATTGAGCTCACTTCTTCTTCTACTGCAGCACAGTTAGAGTCCTCATCTACCGATATGGGTATTATTTGATAGAAGTTAGACCACATGGAGATTATTGAGAAGAAGTGTCCGGGTCTAGATAATCCTGATAAGATCGATGAGCTGACCTAGTGTTTAAGTGACCTGAGGAAATAGATCATATACCGTCAATATGTACAGATGGCTTCTTGGCCTTCTTCACAGTCACAAGCTGATTCGGGTAGTCGTACTCCATATTCTCAGACTCAGATGCATCTTGTACACCATATCCATTCAGAGCTAGCACAACATACTCCCCAGTACCAGATACATCAGCCACCATCTTATGATACTCAGAAGGTGGTCTGTCAGAGTGATAAACCTATTGCTACTTTGCTACCATATATCACAAAGCAGCTTGAGTTGTTGATTAAGATCAATGGGATTTGGTACAACTAGTACCCACAACAGCCAAGCATTTGTCGTGACCACCCCAATATCCGTTGGTCTACAGGAGGTGCTTTATCCCAACAGCAGCCTCAAGCACATCTAGGGCAGAGTAGATAGCAACCCCAATCCAGTCCTCGTCCACCATACCATAGTACACAGTGGAGGATGGGTGCACATCCAGCTTAGTACTCTTGCACTCAACAACAACCCCATTCCTATTATGAGCATCAGTATTTTACGCAGCAACCCCATTTCCAGAGAGACAACTCATCCAGATTTCATACTCCTTCGTATGAGAACCCAGCTTTAAAGGATCTCACCCTTGATTTTTGAGCAGCACGCAACTTTTAGGCAAGAGATGGATGCGTTCATACATGATATGATAGAGATTGTCAAGGGCAAGGCCACCATTCCTGCTCAGATTGAGCCAAACTCGAACAATCTGAAGAGGAAGTCTGAGCTGGTACAGTTGACAGAGCCTACCATCCATAGTGAGGTATTTGATGATATTCATTATTTATGTGATTCTTATTTTGTGACACTTAGGAGTGGTAGAGTTCCATCTAGGGGTGCCTCATCTAGGCAAGGAGTGGATGCACATGCAGATTTGGGGGAGCCAAATGAGCTAGAGAGCGGTGTTGATGTTGCTATACCAGTTGCTAATGGTGGTGCTAATGCCACCAATCCTGATGATCAAGAGGATGGTGTTGATGCCATCATAATTCCAGATGCAGACTGTGTTTTTGATGCCACCATAGTTGTTGATCCAGAGAGCGGTGTTGATGCCTCTATACATTTTGATGATGGTGGTTCTGATGCCACAAATATTACTTGTACAGATGCACCTATTATTATTCCTTTACTCGTATTCAGTGATGAGGATAGAAAAATACAAAAAATGTACAAAACAAGAAATCCAAAAAGAAAAATAAGAGAAAGGTTTCCTCTTCTTCTACCAGTTCATCTTATGGTGATGGTGATGATCTTATTGATGCTAGTCATACACATGTGAGGAGATCAATTCTTATTTCTGACCCACGTACTTCTAAAGAGGGACCATCTGTTCCTTTTCCCCAAGCACTCCGCTTAGGATAGTAAATAAAAAGGAAAATCCCAAAAAGAAACAACTCGTGAAGTTCAACAATATCATGATTGATAGATTCCAGATCCAGCTGACTCTTTTAGAGGCCTTGGCACACATACCTATCTTCGAGAAGAGCCTTAGAGAAAGACAACAGTGCGTAAGAAGAAGAGGTACAACAATTGTATAGAGATTCATCTGCTCACCAAGGTAATCTTTTTTGCTATCCAGAACCATCTTCCTGCCAAGAGACCAGGTACATGTGCTCCATATGTTAGATGTAAGATTCAGGAGCATAGATTTGATCATACTCTATTAGACAATGGCTCTTTTATTAACCTTCTTCCTTCTGCTTCGCTCGACAAGTTCGAGTTTGGGCCTCTTAGACCAAGAAGGATAGTTCTTCAATTTGCTGATAAATCGATCAAGAGGTCGAATGGCTTACTCAAGGACGTTATCGTTGCCATTCAAAGTTTGCAATTCATTGTGGACTTCGTCGTGTTGTACATGGAGGCCCCTGAATGTGTGACTGATACCCCAATCATATTAAGCAGGCCTTTTCTGGAAACAACGGTTGTGTCTGATTATTGTAGTGAGAAGGTTTAGTTTCACATCAAAGGTGAGAGTATACAAATAGAGATGATCGAGGATTCCATTACCAGGGCTAGCATAGAGCAGACATCAGATGCAAAGTCAAGCATCCACCATGAGTGTGATTTTGTTATTAAAGATGATGAACCAGTTTGGACAGATCCGGTTACACTCTCTTATCACGATTTCATATTCGATGGATTTTTTATGAGAGTTTGGAGAGCACACTTGTGGAGCAGATACATTATAGGCTAAGGAAGAAGATGCCATACTGAGGATGTTGTTTCTTGTATTTCAGACAACATTCCCTCTGATTCAGACATGGATTTTTGATTGGCAGGAGTTTGATGAGTATACTTCCACGATTGATTTCTGTAGAGCTTACAACTAGTATGGGGCCGAGCCATTACAATATTGTTAGTCATTGATGAGAGGCTGGGCGACACGGGTTAGGAAATAAAAACAAAGGGTCGTTGCGACCTGGATCACAAGGCCAAAGCTCAACAAGAAAATTGGAAACCACTCAAATTAGGCAATCAAGGCACACAAATCAAGGTCAGCGGTCTCCGCTATTTTATTTTAACCTGGTATAGCGACTAAGGTCAAACTCAAGGAGCACGAGTAAAACTACAAAGTAGTCGTGATCAAGCACGAATTTTTTTTGGATTTTTTAATAAGGAAGAAAAGCAAAAAAATAAGAAACCAAGGCATAAAATAAACTTTTACATTTTTTATTAAGGTTAAAAATATTCAAAAATCAGGAAAAAAATATTTTTGTGTTTTTCAAATATTGTGATATTTTTTGTGATTCTATGGGGTTATTCCAATTTTTATATTATTTTATAAAAATCAAATAAGAGCAAAACATGGAAACAGTGCACAACCAGGTCAATATTGCAAATTACAAATAGTTGAAGTCCCTTATCACCTAATTATGAATTTTATGAGAAAGTAAATAAAAATACCTAACAACAGAAACTGAAATCCTATTTTTTTATTATTTTTTAGAATTTTTTTAATAATTTTTATATTTTTTAAGAGTTTTTAGATTTGTAGGGCTTTTATAATTATTTTTAAAGCAAAAATGGTATTGGAAGTAAGTCAAATAAAAACAAGAAAACACTATTTTTTGGAAATTTTAACACAATTTTATAATTTTTATTTATTTTATAAGATAGACAGTGAGTTTTTTTGGTGGTTTTTTATTTATAGAAAATAAAATATCTAACAAAACTAATACCGAAATTCATGATAAATAATATATGTTAGCAGGAGCTTATAATATTTTTTATATACTTTTTGCACTTAATTTGATAACTATTGAGTTAAAAACAACACACATAGATTGTAGGGACCTAATTGCAATTAAACTAAAGCTCCAAGCCAATTAATAACACATATACAAAGCTTGGGGCCAAAGATGCAAAAAGCATAGGGTGCACGCATGCAACACGTGAATGCGCCTTTTGGGGTGTAAATGCAATTATCAGAAAATATTCATTCAAAATATAACATACATGAAGTTCAGGAGAAAACATGCAAAAACACCAGATAAGCACGTGGGATGGCACGCGACTTCACTCAACTGGACTAAAATGCAAATACTAAAAATAGCAAGGGTCCACATGCAAAATAGTTGTACTACAACTTTATTTACAAAACTAAATAGTAAAACAAAAAAGTGCTGAGGCAAAAGAGGAAAATACCCCTACAGAGGCACGTGGCACGCGTGGGAGTCTTCATGGTCATACGGCTCTGATAACTGTCGCCTGTTCATCTAACGGTGCAGGGGTTGTCGTAGACGTGCGGTTGGATCTTATGGGACAATGCTGATCTAATGGCCGCAGCAGCCTTACTGTTGAGCGGTTGTGACACAAACTGGTAGGAGGGCCCTCATCCGATGGTGAGGAAGGCGTCAACAAGAGCGGGAGCCCGGCGAGGTTCATCTGAGCATCAACGGAGATCCGACATTCCGATGAAGGATCGGAGGGGTCCAAAAGCTTTGTGAAAATTCTCCGCGCTTGAGAGGGTGCTCCGATGGAGGCGGTAACGGCTAGATGATCGTGATGGCAATGTGTCTCCTGGAGCTGTTGCTCCTGAGCAAGTGGGGGCTCAACGGTCCTCTTTCGCGCAAACCAAATCCTGCAAAGGGTAGAGGGAACTCGGGGCATGGCTCCGATCTACTTTATTGCACATGGAGGCATGGGAAGTGTGGGGGAATGGGATATGGGTCTCCGATGTAGATGGAGGAAGGAGACCCAATTATAATCTCTACCCGAGGGTCGAGGCTAAGGATGATCAGGGTGCGATGCAAGATGTGGGATGAGGCGAGGAGTCGATCTGAACAGATGTGAGGATGAGATGGGGCTCCGACCAGGGTGATCGGAGCAGATGAACTGCGACGGAGGCTGGATGAAATATTCGATGGGAATGGACAATAGAGTCGAAAAATATGTTACCTAAGGGTACTGAGGAACTCAGCAAGTTCAGGTGGAGCGGAGAAGCGGGGTCGTGGCCTCGACCGTGCTGTGGCAGGCAGGGAGGCTGGACGTGACGGAGGACTCCGACCACGTAGCTGAGCTGCGTGATTACACTACCAAACCTTGATCCAGAGACGTCCTCTGGTTGTTATCACTCCATTGAAGACACCTAGGGATGAGAGAAAGGAGCGAGGCACGAGCTACTCGGTTGCGAAGGCGGAATGGAAGACTTTATAGGATTCCCAGTGGACTGGAATGTTCGAGCGAGAGCGCGCAACCCTTGGAAGATCCGCGCCTTCCTAGGGATCCGTGAAGATCATGGATCCTAGCAGGAGGCTCGGGCGAAAAATCAGGGCGATTGTGATCAAGTCGGTTCTGGATAAATGGGAGAAATCCGTATGAAATGAGGTTGGTGAAAAAGGAGGTCCGAGGGGACCAGTTGACTGGAGTCAACATTCTGATGTGGCCCAATCAGAAGGGGCATGGAATAGGACAAAACACAATACAGGACAAAATAGAAGAGAAAAATAAAGGTAATTAGATTAAAAATAATAAATTAATTAAATGAATAAAATAAAAAATGTTTATTATTTTCAAGGAATTTTTCTATGATTTTTAATTATTTTTTATGAAAAATAAATTAGTATATATACAATATATAGTGTTTTATACATGCATAATATACATATTTATTGTGCACAATAAATTTTATTTTCTTATTTTTACACAAATTCCCCCATTTTATATTTTATTTATTTACACCATAATTTTAGGAGTACAAAATAATTTTTATTTTATTTTTACAAATTATTTACAAGTATGTAATAAATGGTCGATGTGACATACATACATGTGTATTTGTACAATGAATGAGGAATTTTTTTTATTTTTATTTGATTTTTTTATTTTTATTTTATTTTTATATTATTATTAGAAATATATACAAGGAGGTAAAAAGAATGATTTAATTTTAATTTGTAAACATAGGCAATATGAACAATACAAAGTAGGCCCTATCGCTCTCTACTTATTTTATTTGGCGATCAAGTCAAGGCTTGACCTTATCTTGGGTTCGGGCCACTCTGTATTTATTCTAAATACCTCCTTTCTTTTTCTTTTCCTTTATTCTTTTATTTTTGCACAAATACATGCTGATTATGCAATATTAACACATGCACGCATAATGCTATGTTATTGTATTTACATGTTGTTTTGCCAAGATAAATAGCTAAAATAAAAGAATAAAGAGTGATAATCAGGGATTCATCGCCCCCCTATACTTTACCTTTGCTAGTCCCATAGCAAACACTTATTTGAAAAAGAAGTGAAAAGAGAAGAAAAGAAAAAGAAGGAGAATCAAGGTTGATTATTAAACTTATCTTCATTAAATTGAAGTGTGGAGCTCAGTCAGACCTTTGGATTATTAGTTTGTCAGAACCTTATTGGGATCTAGGTTTAAGACTCAATAACCTCTAAGTTCCACTTTTCTATAGTCAAGAATCCCCAATAATCCAGATCAGATTAAGTCTACATACGTAAACACTAATTACCATGTATCTTTCCTTGTATTGTGTGAGTGATATGTAGCTCCCTACCTCAGAAAAGACAAATAAACAACCTCTCTCAACAAGGTAACTCTAATTCCTCACTCTAGAAGCTCTTTCCTCGAGGAGCGGGGTATTCTCTTTTAAGTTCAAGTTCAACCGGCTCAAGAAGAAGGGGCGCCAGTGTAGCCACGTATCCTGGGAGCCCAACCAGTGAAGCTAAGTCTCCCACTGCAATCTTCATGAGATGAAAAGGTGTAATACATAAGCTTTGCTTCATTTGACTATATACACTCCGTCATGCATTTTATTTTCAATCAGTCATGTCCACTTTTTGGGATTTTTTCTTAATTTTGCACATTTTTTATGTGCATATGTACAACATATCTACATGGTGCAACATATACATAAGGACTTTTTCTTCTTGAGCCAGTAGACTATCCCTCTTTTGAATCATTATTGCAACCGACTAGTTTAAATGTCAACTATGATTTAGGTGGATCATTATTAGGTTCCTCTGAGAATTAGGTGGATTAATGTCTTAACCAATCTCCATTTTCCAATTTAATTCCAGACTAGTTTAAATGCCAACTATGATTCATAAGAATATACAAAACTATGTACAAAAATCTTTTTATACAATTTTTCAAATTTTTTGGAAACATGCAAAATTTTTGAAAATGTTTGAATACATGCATGCATGAATGCATAAGTTTTGCAAACTATTTACAAACATTTACACACGGGTTTTTGCAAACTTTTATTTTTCAAACATTTTTCAAAAATTTTGTACTATATACATAATTTTGATACAAAAAATATTTACAAACTTTTCACAAGAAAAATATTTTTACAAACATTTGTACAAAAATAGTTTTTACAAATAGCTATTTACAAATTTGTATGTGCAAGGAAGAATTTTATATACAAGGAAAAATTTTAATTTTTTTGGATTTTTAGCTTTGTGGTTTTAGAAATTTTATTTATTAACGTATTCACACAAAGTACAAGTTATGGCTAAAGTATATATATTCAATATACATGACACCCCCCATACTTCGCACTAACGATGTCCTTAGAGTGATCAAAGAGCGATGAAGAAGACATAACTCGTACTTAGTATAAGGAAGAAAAAAAGAAAGGCTATACTACAACGACGAATGAAAGAATATGATGAATGGAAGTCGGTGATCCCCCTATACATAGGATCACGTAATACTATGTATAGCAGTCTGTACAAAAGGGGAAAACCGAGGGTGGGGATGTAGGGGGTTTACCTCCCCTATACTTAGGGTAAAATATCCCTAAGTATAGGCAACAAAACAGAGGTAAAAAGAATCGAATAATAAAAAATCTGACAGCCCCATACTTAGGGTAAAGTACACCATAAGTATAGCATCATCATAAGATGGAGATGGGGTGTTAGACAAAGAATGTGTGATATGGACATCTGGATCTATACGAGGGCGGAAGACAGTGATAATCAGGCATGTGATGCGAATAACGTGATTCAAATAACACATCTCATCTAAAATGAATAGGGCGACATCAACAATTAGCAGATCATGATCTAGATATGGCTTGAGGCACTGACCATTAACGCGAAAGATGGACTTAGATGACATTTCAGATATGTCGATACTACCATTGTCATGCATCGGACCAAGTATGGTCCCTTCCACTTAATCTGTAATTTCCTTCGAAATAATCTAAGCCTGGCATTGAATAACCATACTCTTTGATCTAGCTCAAACTGCTTATGGCTAATATGAGAATCATGTCGTATCTTCACTTGCTCCTTATATTGTAGGCTAATCGAGAAGGTTGTATCTCTAAGCTCCTGCAGGGCTGCCAATTCTGCCTTCCTTTGATCTCCTACTCTCTATGGATCCAATAATATCTCAGTGACATCCCACAGTGACTTATGCTTAATCTCAACAAGTAAATGGCATGTCTTGCCATAAACGAGACGAAAGGGAGACGTATTCAAAGGTGTCTTGAAGGAAGTCCGATATTCCCACAAGACCGAGTCCAAAAACTGTGACCAATCCTTTCGGTCTAGACGGACTACCTTCTGCATTATCGTCTTGATCTCCTTGTTCGATACTTCAGCAAGACCATTGGTATGAGGATGATATGGAGTGGCTACTCGATAGTCTATGCTAAACTCGTTAGCAAGGGCCTTTACCTTATCGTTGATAAAATGAGACCCCCATCAGATATCAATACTCTAGGGACCCCAAACCGTGAAATGATATTCTTCCTCAAAAATCTGCAAACATTCTTGGCATCTGAGGTTCGGGCGGGAATGGCCTCAACCCAATGACTCACATAGTCAACAGCTAACAGAATGTACTCAAACCCTTGACTCTTAGGGAATGGACCTATGAACTCGATGCCTCATGTGTTGAAAACCTCACATAAGTGAATGGGCTGCATCAGCATCATATCACATTGTCCACAAGGGCCCATCATCTGACAGTCAATACACCTCTTCACGAATTCATCAGAATCCTTGAAGAGGGTAGGCCACCATAAGCCGGATTGGAGCACTTTCTGTGCTGTTCTCCTCCCAGAATGATGTCCTCCTACCTCAAGCTTATGGCAGTAAGTGAGGACGCTGTGGTGCTCCGCTCGAGGAATGCACTGACACCAGACGCTATCCCCTCCTTCATGATAAAGGATGGGATCCTCCCAATGGTACGACTTGGCCTTCGTAAGGAAGGTCCCAAGTCACTGTCTGGGTCAACCTTGTGGAACTTTCTTGGCGACAAGATAGTTCACAATGTCGGCGTACCAAGAGAGCGAGGTGATAGTAAGGATCACCTTATCTGGGAAGGTTTTTCTAATAGGCTCAATCTGCTCAGATTCCTCAAGATGTTCCAATCGGGAGAGATGATCCACCACCACATTCTTGACTCCACGCTTATCCTTAATCTCAATGTCAAAATCCAAGAGTAGAAGGATCCATATAGTCAATCTTGCTTTGGCATACTTTTTTACCATGAGGTACCTGATGGCGGTATGATCAATATAGATCGTCACTTTGCATCCAAGAATATACGATCTGAACTTGTCCAAGGTAAATACTACAACTAGCATCTCTTTCTCCGTGATTGTGTAGTTCTGCTAAGTGTCATCCAATGTTCGGCTAGCGTAGTGAATGGCAAATGGTAATCCATCCCTCCTCTGTCCTAGCATGGACCTCATGGCAAAATTGGAGGCATCCATCATGATCTCGAATGAGAGAGACCAATCAGGCGGCTGAAGGACAGGAGACTCAATAACTAGATTCTTGAGAGTCCCGAATGACGAAAGACACCTATCATCCATAATGAACTTGTTATCTTTCGTCAGTAGATCAGTGAGCAGCCGTGCAATCTTGCTAAAGTCCTGAATAAAACATCGGTAGAAACCGACACGTCCCTGAAAAGACCGCAATTGTCGTAGGTTGGATGGTGGATTGAGTTTCCTAATGATATCCACCTTGGCTGGATCAACCGCCATGCCCTTGTTGGAGATGATATGACCAAGCACTGTCCCCTGAGTCATCATGAAGTGACTCTTCTCCCAAGATAAAATAAGATGCACCTTGAAGCAGTGCTGAAGCACTCGGTCTAGGAAATCAAGACAAGCATCAAACCCGTCATTGTAGACCAAGAAATCATCCATGAAGACTTCTAATCAATCACCCACCATGTCCGAGAAGATGGACAACATGCACCTTTGGAGTGTCACAGAGGCGTTACATAGACCAAAGGGCACCTGTCTGAAAGCATAAGTCCCAAACAGACAGGTGAACATCGTTTTGTCCTGGTCTTCGGGCGCTATGGCCACCTGGTTGTAGCCAGAGTACCCATCAAGGAAACAATAATTACTCTTCCTGGCTAGCCTCTCTATAATCTGATCAATAAAAGGTAGCGGGAAATGATCCTTCTTGGTGGCCTGATTCAATCATCTATAGTCCACACAAACCTTCCAAGAAGTTGGTACCTGGGTAGCGATCTACTCTCCAGACTCACTCATAACTGTGGGTAATGCCCGTCTTCTTGGTCACCACATGCAATGGAATAACACACTTGGAGTCAGAGATAAGGTAGATAAAATCGATGCTCTACCATTTGGATATCTCTTTCATGACAACTTCTCGAAGATTCGTGTTCAGCCGTAGCTGGAACTCACGCGATGGCTTAGCATCCTCTTCGAGATAGATATGGTGGGAGCACAAAGCCAGACTTATACTCTGGAGATCAGCTACACTCCATCCTTTTGTTGTGCAGTTTCTTTCAAGAACCTCCATCAAACGAGATTCTTTCTCTCCGGTCAAACCCACTAAGATAATGATTGGGTACATCTCTGGCTCACCCGCAAGGAATCTATACTTCAGTGACTGCGGCAAAGGCTTCAGTTCTCGACAATTGGGAGCTGGCATATCTAACTTCTGGAATGTCTGCATGAAGCAACCAGATCTGAATGTGAAAACTCTCACTGATCATGAATATCTGGTGAAGACGGCCCTACTGGTGTATCTGTACTCGGTGCTGGCTTAATCTCCACCCTAGCTGATGGCTCTGTGGTAATCAGATAAAGAAAATAATCATCGAAATCATCTCAGTCTATGTCTAAATCCGAGGGATCTGAATCAGAAGCACAAGAAATGAAATCTGCTTCGCTATCCTGAACGCGATCATCAGCCTCAAAAGTGTCCTCAACCAAGAGTGTGCTCTCCAAACTCTCCTCTGCTAGAAGCTGTAAATCTGTAGTGTCTGAATGTGAGAGAAGGGCTCAAGAAATGGGGTCAGACCAAGCGGCTTCATCATCAGTGATCACAAAATCACATTCCTAATGAATGTCTTGCTCAGTCTCTATCGTCTGCTCTGCATCACTATACTGCTCTGAGCAAGATGAATCTCGCGCTCTGGTCTCGTCGATTGTCTCTATTTGTATACTTTCACCCTCGACGTGAAAGTACACCTTTCTGCTATCATGGTCGGACACCGCCTTGGTTGTGTCCAAGAATGGTCATCCTAGAATGATGGGGGTATCTGTCACAGTCTATGGGATCTCCATGTCCAACACAACGAAATCCATGGGGAATTTAAGGCCCTAAATTATGACGACCACATCCTTCAACAACCCCTTCAGCCTCTTGACAGATCAATCAACAAACTGAAGGTCTGTCTTGCTCTATCGAAGAGGGCCAGACTCAAATCGATCGAGTAAGCACTGCTGGAAGTAGGTAGATGGAAGAGACGCTGTCTAATAAAGTACAATCGAATCTCTACTCATGAATGTGGCATCTGACATAGGGAGCTTCTGCATTTGGCCTCTTGGCTGGCAGACGGTTCTGAATGGTGAAGCAGGTGGCACGGGTGAGCACATGGATCTCTGATTGATGGTTCTTTTTCTTCCTATGAATAGTGGTCTTCTCTCTCAAGTTCTTATGGAAGAGAGGGATGTGTTGAAGTGACTCCTGTAGAGTCAGCTAGATATGGAATCTGTCTATCATCTGCTGGTTGAACTCTAACTGTTGGTTCTTTTTTGGATTTTCTTTTTTATTCCCCTTTGCCAAGCAGAGTGCTTAAGGGAAGGGGATAGCCGAGCCTTCCTCAGATAGAGGGCTATGAAGAGGTTCCTACTGCTGAGCGGGAATGGAATCCATGCAAGGGTCATCATTCATCACATATGGACTTGAAGATGAAGAAACCTTTCCTTTATTATATTTTTTCATCTTGTTAGAATAGTCTTGAGATATACAAACAGGGAGAAACACACCAGGAATAGAATTGGTGGCATTAGTACCACCCACAGCATCTGTCTTCACGGCATCAAGACCGCGCTTTGGCTCAGCATTTACTGGAATGGTGGAGTCAGTACTACCGACTGCATCTAGAGAAGCGACAGCCTCAGTACCATCGACTGGATCATCATCCTTGGTGGTTGCAGCACTACCGTAATCAACATCATCATCAACGGCATTAGCATCTCTATCCTCCTCGTCTGGCGCTCCTAGATCATCATAAGGTCGTCGCTCAGACGAGGCACCGCCTACTGGCATCCTACTGCTCCTAAGTGTCACAAAGTCAACATCAAATATGTACGAAAAATATCATCCAATGAATCACTAGGAGTGGTGGTCTCTGAAAATAGTACCTTCTCAGATTTTCTCTTGAGGTTGTTTGGGTTGGGCTCGATCTGAGAAAATATGGCGGCCTTGCCCTTTATGATCTCCCTCATCTCCTGGCGAAACTCGTCCATATCCCGCCTAAAGGATGCCTACTGGTCTGACAGTAGGTGGGCTAGATCATCAAGGGTCGTGTTCTCATAGGCTGGACCATGAGAACCAGACGTGTTACCTCGCTGAAAATGAGGCTGCTGCTGGAACTGGTGAGGTATAGGATGAGTGAACTGCTGCTGAGGCTGTTGCCTCCACTGCTTTCCCTACTGGTAGGGACGAGGACCCAACTAGTAATATTGTGGCGGCTGGGAGTACTGGGGTTGCTGCCGCTGGGTGCTCTATCCACCCTGAGCTGGAGGCTACTATTGGGACGAGGTGCCTCTGGTAAACCAACTGAATCCGGGATGATCTCGGCAGATCCTGGGATGTTGCCGGTCATACCAAATCCCGTTGACTTCCATCAACGGCTTCTGCTTGTATGGGAACAAGGAAAGAACTGCAAGTTGCTAATCGTGTTGATACACCACCATCTGAGTTTCCTGAGACGGTGGCGGCTGAGAGTAGTGCTGCTGCAACGGCTGAACCAGCTCCCCCTGGATGTGGTAAACCTGTCGGTACTAGGCAGAGTGCTGAAAGAGCTGTTGCTGCTAGGGTCAGCCTGTGTCTTGAGACGAGGCTCAGAAGCCATCCGTGTCTCCTGGAGATACATGATTTAGGTCTTCAGGTCACTGAGAGTCTGTGCCAACTAGTCGATCTGCATCATACCTGGCACTACTTCTTCTCGATAATCTCATCGATGCAACTTCTCGCTAATGATACCCATGTCAGCCGTCGATGACTCTTCCTGTGTTGCTGCTAATGAAGTGGATGGTCCCGCATCTACCCATACTATCTTCTTATAGGACACGACCTATGGGAGGGGCTTCCCCTGAGTATAGACTCGGGTATGGGATACCACGGTGTAGTTTTCAGCCATTCCTCATAGATGGCCCAGACCCGGTCCTCATCCTTGGTGAAGTAAGAGCCCCTACAAGAAGCGTCAACAAGCCCCTCCAACTCCTGTGTCAGCCCACAAAAAAAACTCTACACTAAGTTGGGCTTGGAAATCTCATGGTGTGGACGCCGGTCAATGAGCTCATGAAATCAATCCCACACTTCATGAAACTGCTCGTTGGGGATATGGTGAAGTTGTTGATCAGAGCCCTCGCTACATTTATCTGACCGAGTGGATAGTACTTATTTAAGTACTCAGTCCGAAGCTTCTCCCAAGTGGTAACGTATCTCCCTAAATGCTTCAGCCAGTAGGCTCCTCTATCGATGAGGGAGAATGGAAATCCTATCATCTTGAAAGTGTCCTTGTCCACGAATATGTCGTAGATTGTACTGCAGATCATCTCAAACACATGTAAATGCAGATGTGGCTCCTTGGTGTCTCGACCATGAAACTTGGGAAAGAGATGAATAGTATGGGGGTCGAGCTTGAAGTCGCCCAGAATCTCAGGGAGCTGGATCCATTTATGGGTGAGGGTTGCACCAGGGTTGTGTAAATGCCTCATTGGTCGTGGTTGTGTGGCTGGCTCTGGCTGAACCTCCGAGTGTCCATCGTCTCCTCCTCCAGTTGCTGGAATATCTCCACCGGCTACTTGTTGTGGATCTCCTCTATCGGCTCGTATCTGTGCTAACTCTCGACGTACCTCAGCCATGAAGACTCCTTGATCTCTAATCTATATCTGCATTGTCTATAGGGAGGCTAGAAGTGTGTTGTTGATGTCTCTCTGATCTAAAACGTAGGTCGAACCCTGAGGATGTCCATCGGTGTGTTCTTCACTGTTGGCCATCTTGCTGGTCTCTACAAAGGCAAAAGACTCGAACTCAGGTGCCGTTAAATGTACAAATATTTGTGCTGGTCTCTGCTCGAACACCTCGGGACTGGAAGAAGAAGGATGGTTGAGGGGAAACATGGCGGAATCAAACTCGAGTTCGGAGTGCGGATCTAGGCTCCACGGAACCTCCCTAGATGAATGAGGTGGAGTGCTCGAGAGCGAGTCTACCAAAGGTAGTCTAAGGGATCTCCGGCACATCATCGTGATATGAAAATAGTGTGGATGACATCTGGAAAGCAAAAAAAATCAACAATCAAAATCCTCAATTCACCTACACAACGATGAGCTGATGACCGTGAAGGTTCGGTCATTTATCTTGTCAAATTTTATTTTAGGTGAAAAATCAGTCTTGCAGAGCGATTAAGTGAGCTGGTAGGAACCCGATGCTCCCAAGAGACTAACCCAATTCCAAAGCTAGATCTTCCCCAGCCAATATGAATTGCGGACCATTTATTGGTTACCCAATCAATTCAATCTGATAAGGACGTCGCGGTCTGCTTTACCGGTTACTAGAGAGATCCTCACTAGAGAACGACTAACTCCAAGACCAGTAGTCTAACGGAAGTTCAGGTGTGGCTCTTGCCTAGTGTGTGGGTCACTCTCTCGCTCAAGCAATCCAAACAATGAGGGGGTGACTCTCCCCAAAATAAGTATTTTTAAGTGAGGTGGGTTTTAGGGTCAAGTTTGCTTAAACAGTGCCAATTTTATGGTTTTCACTTTTTTTATATATTTTCAAAGACAAACAATGCCTAACAAATTTGTCGATCTCCTAATTATTTTAAGTCTAAAAACAGGCACAGAAGTCGAAAAAGATGGTGCGTGATCAAACACTATGATGCATGCAAAGTAAGATATGCGTACCTGTCGCAAGCACTCTACATGCAGGGTGATCCGCGCATAAATTAAAGGATAGAATTAAAACTAATCTATATGATGCACGGAGAAAACAACCTTAAGACGAGCAATTTCTAATAATTGTAAACCACAGTAGTTAACTGATCAGAGAGAAGTCGATGTCCGATCTCGGATTTCGATCGGTGTCCGCCACAACGGATCCTACACGCGTTCTATACAGCCTCTAGCGGCACGTGACCTCTCAATCAATCAAGTTAACTTTTTATTATGAATTATTAATAAGGTCCAATTACGCTCTATAGGTGTAAGCAATCTATTAGGGATTGGGCCTTAATTTATTTACGTCCCAATCAAGAAAATCCTAAGTCTATGGGCCAAATTCTCCAGGAATCAAATAGAAAAAATTTGATAAAATCAAAACTGATGAAAAACACGATGAGGTCCCCTGAGCACATCGGTGCTCGGTGAAACAGACCTCGATGAGAGTCAAGTCCAACAAGAAGTGTCCAAGGTCCAAATTATTACAATAATAATAAAAGCTAAGTCTGCTGAAATGGAAAACTACTCTACTACTACTCTATCTAATATAACTAACTTCTTCTGCTCCCTCCTGCTCCTCCTCGGGTGCAGTTACTCCATCAGAAAGTCGTAGTGTCCTCGGGTGGTCCCTCGCACAAAAAGCAAAGCAAGAAGAATGTCAGAAAAATAGTTATAAAAGATAGAGATAAAAGTAAACAAAAGTCTGAAAAAGACTACTAAGCCATGCTCCTCGACAACAGCGTCATTCTGACGAGCGGCCAAGCGACATGGTTAGGAAACAAAGAAAAGGGTCTTGCAACTTAGATCACAAGGCCAAAGCTCAACAAGAAAAATAGAAACCACTCAAATCAAACAATCAAGGCACAAAAATCAATGTCAGCGGTCTCTGCTATTTTATTTTAACATGGTATAGCAACAAGGGTCAAACTCAAGGAGCACAAGTAAACCTATGAAGTAGTCGTGATCAAGCAAGAAATTGTTTTTTTTTTGGATTTTTTTAATAAGGAAGAAAAGCAAACAAACAAGAAACCAAGGCACAAAACAAACTTTTACAATTTTTATTAAGGCTAAAAATACTCAGAAATCAGGAATAAATTTTTTTATGTTTTTCAAATATTCACATGTTTTTGGTGATTTTTTGGGGTTTTTTCAATTTTTATATGATTTTATAAAAATCGAATAAGAGCAAAACAAGGAAACAGTGCACAACTAGGTCAATATTGCAAATTAAAAATAGCTAAAGTGCCCTTATGCCCTAGTTGTGAATTTTATGAGAAAGTAAATAAAAATATTTAACAACAAAAATAGAAATCCTGTTTTTAAATTTTTTTATATTTTTTAATGATTTTTATAAGTTTTTAGAGTTTTTAGATTTCTATGGTTTTTTATAAAGATTTTTAAAGCAAAAACGATATTAGAAGTAAAGCAAACAAAAACAAGCAAATACTATTTTTTTGAAATTTTTAGCACAATTTTTATAATTTTTATGTATTTTATAAGATAGACTATAAGTTTTTTGGTGGTATTTGATTTTTAGAAAATAAAATATCCAACAAAATTAATCCTAAAAATCACTATAAATAATACATGTTAGCCGGAGCTTACAGTAATATTTATATAATTTTTGGACTTAATTTGATAATTATTGAATTAAAAACAACACATAGATTGCAAGGTCCTAATTGTAATTAAATTAAAGTTCCCGGCCAATTAATAATACATATATAAAGCTTATGGCCAAAGATGCAAAAAGCCCATGGTACACGCGTGTAACACGTGAATGCGCCTCATAGAGGTTTAAATGAAATTAAGAGAAAATATTCATTCAAAATGTAACATACATGAAGTTCAGGAGAAAACATGCAAAAACACCAGATAAGCACGTGGGACGGCACACGACTTCAGCTCAACTAGACTAAAATGCAAATACTAAAAATAGCAAGGGTCGACATGCAAAATATTTATACTACAACTTTATTTACAGAACTAAATAGTAAAACATAAAAGTATTGGGGTGAAAGTGCAAAATACACCTGCAGAGGCATGTGGCACGCATGGGAGACGTTGTGATCGTACGGCTCTGATCATTGTCGCCTATTCATCTAATGGTGTAGGGGCTGTCGCGGACGTGCGGTTGGATCTGATGGGCTAGTGCTGATCTAACGGCCGCAACAACCTTATTGTTGGGCGGTTGCGATGCAAACTGGGAGGGCCCCCATCCGACGGTGAGGAAGGCGTCAGCAAGAACATGATCCCGGCGAGGTTCACCTGAGTATCAGTGGAGATCCGGTGCTCTGATGAAGGATTGGAGGGGTCCAAAAGCTTCGTGAAAATGCTCCGCGCGTGACAAGGTGCTCCGATTGAGGCGGCAACGGCTAGATCATTATGACGGCGATGTGCCACCTGGGCTGCTCCTCCTGAGCACCTGGGGGCTCAAAGGTCCTCTTTTGCACGAACTGGATCCTGCAAAGGGTAGAGGCGACTTGGGGCGTGGCTCCGATCTACTTTATTGCAAATGGAGATGTGGAAAGCATGTGGGAATGGGATTTGGGTCCCTTGCATAGATGGAGGAAGGAGACCCGACCTTAATCTCTACCCGAGGGCCGAGGCTAAGGATGATCAGGGTGCGTTGCAAGATGTGGGATGAGGCGATGAGTTGATATGAAGGGACATGAGGATGAGATGGGGCTCCAACTAAGGTGATTGGAGTAGATGAACTGCTGTGGAGGCTAGACAAAATATTCGATGGGAATGGAAAATAGAGTCATATTCGATGGGAATGGAAAATAGAGTCAAAAGATATGTTACCTGAGGGTGCTGAGGAACTTAGCAAGTTCAAGCGGCCTTGACCGTGCTACGGCAGGCAGGGAGGCTGGACTCAGCGGAGGACTCCGGCCACGTAGCTGAACTGTATGATTACACCACCAAACCTCGATCCAGAGATGTCCTCCAATTGCTGTCACTCCAGTAAAGACACCTAGGGATGAGAGAAGGAGCGAGGCACGAGCTATTCGGCTGCAGAGGCGAAATGGAAGACTTTATAGGATTCCCAGGGGGCTGGAATGTTCGAGAGAGAGCGCGCAACCCTAGGAAGATCCGTGCCTTCCTAGGGATCCGTCAATATCATGGATCCAAGGAGGAGGCTCAGGCAAAAAATCAGGGCGAGTTGTGATCGGGTCGGTTCTGGATAAATGGGAGAAATCCGGATGAAAACGAGGTTGGCGAAAAAGGAGGTCTGGGGGACTAGTTGACTAGAGTCAACATTCTGATGTGGCCTAATCAGAAGGGGCCTGAAATAGGACAAAACACACTACAAGACAAAAAATAAAAGAAAAATAAAAGTATTACATCAAAAATAATAAATGAATTTAAATGAAAAAATGAATAAAATGAAAAATGTTTATTTATTTCAAGGAATGTTTCTATGATTTTCAATTAATTTTTATGAAAAATAAATTAGTGTATATACAATATATAGTGTTTTATACAACTATAATATACCTATGTATTATGTACAATAACTTTTATTTGTTATTTTTACATAAATACCCACATTTTATATTTTAATTATTTACACCATTATTTTAGGAGTTAAAAAAATTTATTTTATTTTTACAAATCATTTCGAAGTATAAAAAAAATGGTGGATGTGACATATATACATGTGTATTTGTACAATGAAAGAGGAATTTTATTTTTATTTTTATTTTCATTTAATTATCGGATTTTTATTTTATTTTTATATTATTATTAGAAATATATACAAGGAGGTAAAAAGAATGATTTAATTTTATATTTTCAAAAAGTAGTTATTTGTATACATAGGTAATATGCACAATACAAAGTAGGCCCTATCTCTCTCTACTTATTTTATTTTGACCTTCTCTTGAAGTTCGGGTCACTCTATATTTATTCTAAATACCTCCCTTTTTTCCTTTATTCTTTTATTTTTGCACAAATACATGCTAATTATGCAATATTAACACATGCATGCATAATGCTATGTTACTGTATTTACAGGTATTTACATGTTGTTTTGCCAAGATAAATAGCTAAAGTAAAAGAATAAAGAGTGAGAATTAGTGATTCATCAGTCATCAATAGGGCAGTCTCCATCAGATGATCAGAGTGAGCTTTCACATACAAATCTAGTTGCATTCACTCAGACCCTTAGGAAGCCATATTTACTCACTCCCACCCATCCGGAGCTGAAGTTCTTACCATAGAGCATGACATATCGATTCCTTGCAAGAGAGCCCAACATGTTTCCAGTCATAATTTCTTCTAATTTGAGTGATGACCAAGAATATTGCATGATGGAGGTTCTTCAAAGAAATCACAAGGTTATCGGAGGGTCAGTAACAGATCTCCATGCGATTAGTCCAGCCATGTGCTCCCACCATATCTTTTTAAAGCATGATGCCAAAACATTTCGTGAGTTTCAGCACATGCTGAACCTGAATCTTCAAGAGGTGATTATGAAAGAAATTTCCAAGTGGTGGATCGCTAATTTATCTATCCCATCTCCAACTCTAAATGGGACAGTCCACTTCATGTGGTACCCAAGATGGTGGGTATCACTATATTTATCAATGAGAATAGAGAGGAGATTGCTACCCATGTACCAACTTCTTGATGAGTTTGCGTAGACTATAGACGATTGAATCAGGCAATCAAGAAGGATCACTTCCCACTACCATTCATTGATCAGATTATTAAGAGATTAGCTAGGAATATTCATTACTGCTTTTTTGATGGGTACTCGGGATATAATTAGGTGGCCATTGCTCTCGAAGACCAGGAAAAATGACATTCATCTGTATGTTCGGAATGTATACTTTTAGACGGATGCCCTTTGGTTTATGTAATGCCCGGGTACATTCCAAAGGTGTATGCTCTCCATTTTCTCAGACATTGTTGGTGAACTTTTGAACGTCTTCATGGATGACTTCTCAGTCTATGGCAATGATTTTGATGTTTCCCTTTCTATCCTAGTTTGTGTGCTTCAGCATTAAGTGGAAGTCAATTGTGTCTTATCTTGGAAGAAGAGTCATTTTATGATGACTTAGGGGACATTCCTTGGTCATATCATCTCCAATAGGGGCATGGAGGTTGATCTGACTGAGGTAGACATCATTAAGAAGCTCAATCCACCGTCCAATTTGAATTAATTGTGGTCTTTTCTGGGGCTTGTTGGTTTCTATCGATGGTTCATTCAGGACTTCAGTAGAATTGCCCAACCATGTACTAATCTTCTCACGAAAGACACTAAGTTCCTTATAGATTATAAGTGTTTTCATCATTTAAGACTCTTAAGAATCTTGGTGTATATGCACCTATCCATCCGCCACCTGATTGGTCTCTCCCATTTGAGATCATGGAGGATGCCTCAAATTTTACATAGGGGTTTTTCATACAAAGGAGGGATGGCCTTCCGTAAGTCATTTACTACGCTAGCAGAACTTTAGATTCTGCCCAGCAGAATTACATCATTAAAGATAAAGAAATGCCAGATGTTGTCTTTTCCTTAGATAAGTTCAGATCTTACATCATTGGATCCAAGATTATCAATTTTACATATCACACTGCCATCAGGTACATGATGGATAAGAAGGATGCCATGACACATCTAACTAGATGGATCCTTCTACTTCAAGAGTTTGATATTGAGATTAAGGATAAGCCTGGAGTAAAGAATGTTGTGATGGATAACCTCTCCAGATTATTGCTTCATGAGACTTCTGAGTTCACTACACAATCACTTAGACTTTTCTAGATGAGGTGATTCTTTTTCTCACCTCGCTTCCATAGTATGTTGACATTGTGAACTGCCTTGTTGCCAAGAACGTTCCATAAGATTAGACCAGGCAGTGGCTTGAGACCTTCCTTACAAAGGCCAAGTCATACCATCGGGAGTATCCCACCCTTTACCATGAAGGGGGATAGTGACTAGCATCGGTGTATTCCTTAAGAGGAATACCATAGTTTCCTCACCTATTATCACAAATTGGAGGCATTAAAACATCATTTTGAGAGGAGTATGGTGCAAAAGGTATTTTAATTAGGCCTTTGGTGGCCTACGCTCTTTAAGGATGTTGATGCATTCTTGAAGATGTGTACTAACTGTCAAAGGATGGGTACTTGTGGACATAGAGATATGACGCCAATGTAGCACATTCACTTCTATGAGGTTTTTGACGCATGGGTTATCGATTTTATGGGACCATTGCCTAAGAGTCCAGGATTCGAGTACATTCTATTGATCGTGGATTATGTGAGTGATTGTGTTGAGGCTATCCTCACCTGAGCTGCTGATGAATCTATGATTCATCACCTTTATTCTTTCATTTTGGCTAAAATCCTTGGTAAAATGTATGTAAATAATAACTAATTACCACTAATTACCATTCTAAAAATAAATATTAATATTATATATTTAACATTTATTTTATTCAAAATAAAATAATAAAGAGAAAAAGGAAAAAAAAGGATGTATATAATATATATACAGACTAATCCTAACCCCGAGACCGGATCAATATTGACGTGGTCGACAAAATAAATAAGTAGGTGGAGATAAGGATCCCAGTATATAAAAATATAAAAAACACCTCGGTGTTGTTGAAGCGAGGTTGAGCGAAGAAATATGGCACGATCGTCGCCGGTGTCGAGGTCACCTCCTCCGTGCGAAAGCCTCCTCCCCCTCCGAGAGTCGAGGCAACGACCTGCATAAGCTCCTCTGAGCTTCCGCTTTCCTCAGGCGATATCATCCACCTCTGCCGTAGGCACAACAATTCCATCTGTGCATTTCCAAGTACATTGTCTTTTGATTCTTTTCCTCATCCGTTTCTCTTCTCAATCCCTCCATTCTCCTCTCAATTTCTCTATTTCTCCTTCAATCTCATATAAATCATCACACATCACATGCAGATCTATTTCCATCTTCGAATGCTCTCCACATTCCTTTCTACCTCATTGATCTTCTTACCTCCGATCACACACGGTGATCGAAGTTTTGGCTCCCTTCCTCACACGTAGGAGCTGGTCACTAATCATTCCTTATCGGTGTTGGACCGAGCCTATGAACTTGAGTCAATGAATCATATGCAGGTTACCAGTATTTGCACAGCAACTGGGATCGGAAGCGATCCGTCATCGGAGAACGATAATATTTAGGCAAGATTACACCACCATCCAACATCTTGAAGACGAAACAACTTCGCTGGAGCACATGTAAATCAAAGCAACACAAAGCATTGATGTAGATTAAACGAGGCATTTGAAGGTTTAAATCGCTGAATAGCCTTGCTTCTCTGACTCAATCGAACATCTCAAGTCGAGTGAAGAACATTTATAACCTGAAGATTAAACACATGTCATCTGGAGCTAATCCCTCCACAACTGCATGCACTTTTGGTTTGAATTTAACAAATTTTGTGGTAACTTTGGTTTTATTCCGGCAGATCTGAGCAATTAGCATCGCTTCTGATCCTGACCACCTGCACCCGGATATATATGAGACGACAAACACAAAACGTCGTCGAACTCTTGCTCTGTCCAACACGTCATCTAAAGAGCAGAACCACAACTTGCAAATCATCCATCTGAACATCCATCGTTGTCTTGTTCAATCCAACATATGGAGATCGCTGATCTGCAATAGAATTCATCTCCCATCGTCTGGGATAATTTGTAGAAGAAGACCCCATCGTAGATCTTACATGGATCGTACGATCAAGCTTTGATTGTACAATCGTGACCGCGCCACGCGTCTATCTTGTAGCTGAACATCACGGGGATTCGCATCCAACGATCATCCAAAGCAAGAGTGCCACCCACCACTGAATAGCGCATGTTAAATAGCCATGTGTCTGTGATCCAAAGTGCACGCGCCACTCGCGCGTGGAATAGATATTTTTTGGGTAAATGATAAAAAGCATCCCCTTGTGATATTCGTATTTACTAGCAGGTATAGATTGAATAGCATGCGGAGCCATCACGTGTGCAACACGTTTTCTGGGATTATTGCATGGAAGCTCCTTTAGCTTCTGTTCATTTATACATGTACCCCCTTATTTTTGTAATAGTACATATATACCCCTACAGTACTATTATACTATATTATTACATACATATTATAATAAATAATAAATAAAATATAGAATATAAAAATATAAAAAAATTTAAAAATATAGTATTTACACTATATATAGTACAAAATCATTTTTTGAAAATTTAACAGATTTATTATTTTTAATGATTCTTTTAAATACTAAAAATATAACAAACTTAACAATCATAAAAATATCAAAACATCTTTAAAAATCTAATAAAAAATACCCTTAGCATATTTTTCCATATTTTTCATAATAAACTAAAAAAATAAAAATGAAATAATAAATCCATTAAAAATTACAAAACACATAAAAACTTCAAAAATCATACCTAACTCATTACAAATCACACAAAAATGCATAATATATCGTTTTAAGGATAATTTCACCTACTTTTAATAAAAATATTTCTCATTATTTTCTATTTGAAATCGAAATAAAAATCTGTCTTCAATTAAAAATAGTTTTCTCGCCTTGAAAATAATACAAAATCCATAAAAATCCTAAAAAACCTCTAAAAATTCATAAAAATAATAAAGAAAAACAAAAACATAAAATAATAAAATGAAAATAAAATGAAAATGAAAAACATTTTCTAAAATTTAAAAAAATTAAAAAATACTTGAAATAATAAAAATAATATAAAATTAACATAAATTAAATAAAAATTCAAAAAAATCCTTTAAATAAATACAAGTTAGGACCCCATTAAACCTTAGTTTTCTATTATTTTCTCCATTTTCTAACAGTTTGCCTCCCTGAGTTCGACACTCTTGTACTTAAATACTATACATCTATGTTTAGGGTATAAATAATAAAAATAAATTTCTGCTAAAATCCATCTAGTCGATACGACGACCTTTTTATCTCTAAGATCAAGTGCAGTTTTTCAGATGTGATGCGAAGAAAGTTTGCAGATTTTTGAGGAAGAATACCATTTCGTGGTTTGGGGTACCTAGAGTCCTGATTTCTTACAGGGGTACTCATTTCGTCAACGACAAGGTAAGGGATCTTACTAATGAGTTCAGCAATGACCATCGTGTAGCTACTCCATATAATCCACAGATGAATGCTTTTGATGAAGTTTCAAATAGGGGGATCAAGATGATATTGTAGAAGGTTGCCTCCCCAGACCAAAAGGATTGGTCACAACTTTTGGATTCGACTCAGTCAACTTACCGGACATCATTCAATACTCATTTGGGCACATCTCCCTTTTGAGTCGTTTATGGAAAGCCATGCCACTTACCTGTTGATATAAAGCACAAGTCATTATGGGTAGTTATAGAGATATTCTTGGATCTAGAGAGTGTAGGAGATCAGAGGAGAGCAGAGTTGGCGGCCATGGAGGAGTAACGTGATACAACCTTCTTGAGTAGTCTACATTATAAGGACATAGTGAAATAATAGCACGATGCATATATAAGCCATAAGCAGTTTAAGACAAATCAGAAAGTATGGCTATTCGATGTGAAATTAAAGTTATTTCCGGTGAAGTTACAGAGCAAGTGGAAAGGCTCGTACATAGTCAGAAAGGTGTACAACAATGGTAGCATTGATATATCTGAGTTGTCTTTTGAGTCCACCTTTCGGGTCAGCAGTCAGTTCCTGAAGCCTTTTCTTGATCATGACATATTGACCATTGATGTTGTCCCGATCTACATTGTATCATATGTGTCCTTTGATTCTCATCTTTTGCATCTCCTACATTATTTACTCTTCTGTTCACCTCTTTGTATATTCATGTTTTCTTTTATTTTCTTTCAATTTTTGTTTAACACCACAAGTCTCTCTTAGGATTTTTGCTATATAGGATGTACTTTATCCTAAGTACAGAGGGGTGTTGAACCTATGTTGTTCATATTTCTATTTGTTTTATTGCCTTTGTTTTGTTTCCTTTACTTAAGGACATCCGACCCTAAGTATAGGGGAGGTAATATCTGTTTTTCATTGCTTTGATTGTTCCCTCACTTGTCCCTCAACTATTGATATTCTTTTCTATACTTAGGGATCTTTTACCCTAAGTATGGGGGGACAGGTCATGTCGTTGATTTCGTGTACATTCCCTTCCTCGATCTTTCCCGTTTGTACAATCTTCTATACTTAGGATTATTTGATACTAATTATATGGGGGATCCCTGTCTTCTATTCATTTTATTCGTTATTCTTTGATTCATTGTAGCATAAGATTCTTTTCACTTTTCTATACTTTGCACGAGTTACGTCTTCCGTTATCGCTTTTTGGTCACTATGAGGACATAGTTCGATCTAAGTATAGCGGGTGTCATATATATTGTATATAAAGTTCAACAGTAACTCGCACTTCTATGTTTTAATAATATGGATATTATTTATAAAATTGGAATAAAAATGTTTTGAAAATTGATTTTCAAAATTTTTTTGTAAACTATTTTGTAAAATTGTGTCATAGAATACTTTGTAAAAATCTTTTGCAAAATTGTTTGTAAAACATTTGTAAATTCTTTGTAAAAATTCTTTATAAAAACCTTTATAGATTATTTGTGTAAAAATTGTTGTCAAATGTTTGTAAAATTGTTTTGTTTGTAAAATGTTTGTAAAATTTGTATATAAAACTTGCAAATAAAAATTATTTTTGTAAAATCTTTCATAAAACTTGTATAATTCTTATATATATTCATGTATAAAATTCTTTGTAAATGTGTATAAAATCCTTGTAAATTCTCACAAATACCTCTAATTCACTAACTCTATTTAAAACTAATAAAAATTGAAAAAGATAAAATCCAAAAAAAATTGCAAAAATTCTCTAAAAACCTCTTTAAAAACGTTTATTCTTTTCTTTTATTTTCTTTTAAAATATTTGTGTTTATTTCTTGAATTTGCATTTGTATTTTTTAGAATGAATTTGATGCTTAAGGTAGCCTGGAATAAAATCAAAGAATGGAGCGTGGTTAAGATCTTAATACACTTAGTTTCAGAGGAACCTTATATGAACTAGTGTTGAGACTTTTCATGTCATAACGACTTAATTTTTTAAGTCTGCAAGACTATGTTCACATATCTTGATTGGATTAAGTACAATATTTCATACACATGCACGATTCTTTTAGGTAGTGGCCTAACTTGGACAACCACTTTACACGTAGCTCTTCACTGATGAGGTAATGAGGGGTTGAATCCTCTGGCAAGAGACACACATGAATGGAAACATACGTAGCAACTTCGAGTGGCTAGTGTGCTCCAATCTAGTCTAGTGGCATGGACATCTAAAGACAGATACTATGGGTTGAAATAAAGCTTCGGATGAGGAATAGTCTGCTGGCACAATATTTTTCTAAGACCTCAAAACATGGGCAGAAAGAAAGATTCTATATCCATCATAGCACAATAAGATCAATGCAGTGCAACAATTATTTCCACCAAATAGAAGCCCAATGTATCCAAAAAATAAAAAAAAGTATATTTACCACATTGGTCCAACTTCAAAGAGACTACGGATCTTAGTGGAGACTTAGCTACTGTGGCTAGCTTCATAAGGAGATGTTGTTACACTAGCCACATTCCACTTCTCTTCTTATTCTTCTACCCCCTCCCCCCCCCCCCCCCCCCGCCCCTTCGATTGTGGACACAACACATACCTGAACATAGAAGGAAATACCCCTCTCCTCGAGGAAATAGTAGCTAGACTTGGGAATTATGGTCAACTTGCTAAGAGAACGATGTTCTTTGTCACTTCTAATGTGGAGAGTTATATTTCACTTACACAGTACAACTAAATTCATAGTAAGTAGAATTTACGTATGAGAACTTGTTCTGACCTAACTGTTGAGGTGGCCTAAACAGAGACTTGTGGAACTTAAAGATTGTTAGGTCTTAAATCCTATTCCCAATAAGGTTCCACCAAACTCATAATCCAAAGGTCTGACTGAGCTCTATACTTTTATTTTACGAAGATACTTTTAAAAATCAAAATTGTTCTAAGTTTTTTCTTTTTCTTTTTTTATCTTTGTTTTTCACTTCCTCTTAGAATAAGTGTTTGCTACGGGACTAGCAAAGGTGAAGTATAGAGGAATAATGAATCTATTCTTTAACATCATCTTTATTATTTTATTTAAACTTAAAATCTTTGGCAAAACAGTTGTAAATAACAATTATTCTCATTTTTATCATTCACCATTCATTTGTTAATATTGTATATTTTATCACTTATTTAGACCAAAATAAAAGAATAAAGAAGAAAAATCTAATAAATTTGTTGTATAAATGAAGTAAATATATGTTGAATCTTACCCTGAGATTAGGTTAAGACTTGACCTGATCAACAAGGAATAAAGTAGGGGGAGATAAGGCCTTCATCCAGAAAAAATCAAAAAATAATCTTCATATGTGAATATTCATCATTGTATATCATTGTATAGATTGTATATATTTCTTATTGGATTTTATTTCTCGAAAATTCATCTCAAATAAAAATATTTTATTCTTGGAACTTGTACATAAAAATAAGTTGTAAAATTTAAAAATAATTGCAATAAGAATCATTGTACAATGAGAAAATAACAACACTTTGAAAAAATTGTAAACCTCAGTTTATCGATCAATATCTTCTCCACAAAAAATCAAAATAAACCAAACTCACTTTCATTATGTTCGAAATTAAATAAGTTTTAAAATAAAAGTGGCTTCATTAAAATCATAATTAAGTTGTGAAAAGTGTCTTTTTGGAGTGTTATTGTACAATATGTCTATGTTGTATATTATACTTTGTATCATTTTATATGTTTTCTCTTGTTTTTGCACATATTATATTTTTAAATATTTGATAATATTGTATTTTTTATATACAAAATACAACTAAATTAAGTAAATGCAAATAACCAAAATAAATTCATGTATATATTGTATAGGCATCACAAACCTATGCTGTAAATATCTCTATTATTTAACTTAATAAATTAAATAATTAGGTGAAAATTAATAATTACATTTATCCATAGGTATAAATACCTATATACACAAGACTTTAATTTTTAATATTTTTTTACAAATGAATATATAAATTAATAATTTATAAAATAATTTAAAGATTTTAAAGACATTTTTAGTTTATAAAATAATTTATAAAATAATTTAAAATTCACCATAATTAAGTTTATTAATTTATTAATATTGTTTATTTTTTAACATTTTTAATTTAAGTCTTTTTTCTATTTATTTTGCATTTGTCATTCATTTTATTTATCCTTTTATCGTTTTCCTCTTGTCCTACAGTGGATCGGGTCTTGTGATTGGCGGATGCTAGTTTGTTGACCCATGTCAACTCCTTTATCTTCAGGTTCGCCCGAATAAACACATCTGCTAGCCGAGTTTCTCTGATTTTTTTGGTTGATCCACTACTCATTAGCCCCCGATTCCTTTACGAATCTTTTCACTCGAATAACCAACAACCCACCCGAATAAGATCCTACGAGTTTTTCACCTCCATTCATGTGTTCTTGAAATTTCAAATTCCACCGGACTCCTACTTATAAATATCTCCTCCAGATCATTTTGTCGATTTGATCCGTCTTCGACCTGGCTTTCCACCTGAAATCACCACCTAGAGGACTCAGCTCATTATAGGAGCGATCCCCCTCAGTTTTTATCGAGAATTGGACCCTAATTGATGTGATCTGACGTTGGTTTGAGTATTCTACCACATTGAGCCTCTCCAACCTCCCGCAACTGGATCTGAGGCAAAGACCCCCTCCACTCCATCATAGATCCACTGTCGATCCATCTTTCATTATCAGGTAGCCTTAATTTTTGTAGTTTAGTTCGATCAAGTTAATTTGGTCACTTCTCCGATCTGCTCGATTAGTGCTCATTCATCCTCATTTTTCACTTTCGACCTTCACTTCACCATCATCGACAAGTTCTTCACCTCCTTCCCATACCTAGCCACTCGGATCTAGTGGAGATCTAGATCTTAGTCTCCTTTTTAACCACCCCTCGCTGAAGACTCCCATTCCCCTTATTTATATCGGTTTTCTACTTTATAAGTCATCCGGAGTCATCGCTTCGAGCAATAAAATAACCTTCATGTCCTAAGGCATCGTCTAGAGCTTGGATTCATCATATGTAGCTCATCTTCCAACCGCAGACCACCTGGGCTTCCAGATCAAGGATCGACCATCGTTGAGCTTCATTGATACATCCGGATGGTGTAGGAGAGCAGCAAGATCCTTCAACATCATATAGGAGGAGCATTTGAGTGAGATCGGTCGAGATCTGGTTGACATGCACCACCTCAGTGATTTTTTATACCCTAGCCCCCGTTTTTTTATTATCTTGTAAAAAGTCCGCCCAAGGGCATGTGTTGTGTTATTGTTGATTGGATAATTGCATAAAAGGTCATGGTTGTTATTTTAATTGCTTTGTGGTCTAGTTTGATTTGCAGTACGTGCTTCGTACGTGTTTTGCTGGTGATATTGCATAAAGCCCCCATTCATTATTGTTACTGGTTGGCCTTTTAATATTTTATTCCCAATTAAGCACGTGCCAAAGTGACTTACATGGCTGGAACGTGCTTTTTAGTGGTGAAATTGTAGCATCACCTTTCTATTTTGATATTTTATTGTTGAGTCAGTCTTAGAAATAAGTTTGTTTTGTAGATTGTTCCTTGTGCATATGTTTACTTAGTTTTCTATTAATCCTGCTTAATAATTCATTAATTATCTGGAAAAATTCCTTTAAAATTCTCATAAATACTAAATAATAGCTCATATTTTCCCTAATTTTTGTTTAAAAAATAAGTAGCTTAAATAATTTTAAAAATTTAAAACCACGAAAATATACCCCATTTGCAGTATACAATTCGTAAAAATACAAATATTATTTGAAAATTTTGATAAAAAAAATTGTGTACGCCTGTTTTGACTTGTTTTATATACTATACAAATTTTGTTTGGAAATTCTTCATAAAAACAAAAAATAGCATAATACAACTATATTTGAGGATCAAAAAATCGTATTACTATTTATGCATACTATCAATATATTTGATTTTATTTTATATTTAAAAAGTCAAATAACATTGTCTTTATTTTCTTTTTTGATTATTTCATAATTTTAATTGTTTCAAATTCTTAAAAAAATCTAAAAATCCTTGAAAATCACAAAAAAGTAAAACACTATCAAAACACAAAAATATTTTTATTTGAATTTTTGGATAATTTTGTTATTTTTGAAAAAAAAACAAAAAGAATGTGTCCTTTTATTTCACATTTTTTACTTGTTTTTGTTTTGAAAATGCAAAAATATAGAATTTGCAAAATTAAAAACCAATAAAAATTGAAAATAAGAAAACATAAAAAGGTAAATATTAAAAATCCTATAAAAATATAAAAAGATAAAAAACTATAAAACTTCAAAAGAAAAAAACCTCTTTGATTTTCTAAAAAAACTTAATAACCCTTGTTTTTCATTGTTGCCTCTTTGTGTTCGACCCTAGTAGCTATATCAGGTTAATAAAAGCATATCCATTCCATTTTTTTATTTCTTTTGGTTGGATAATTTTGTTTGATTGAACTAGTTTTGGGTTAGGATGACTGATGAATCTCCATTTCATCACCTTTATTCTATCATTTTGGCCTTAAAAACCCCAGCAAATGCATGTAAATAGCAGCAATGTGTGCATCATAGATTCCATTATTTATTGTATTTATTTGTATATAAAATAAGGTTTTTAATGCTAAAATTATAGAATAAAGAGAAGAAAAGAAAAAGGAATAAAATATTGCAAATATTTTATGACCCTAACCCCGAGACCAAGTCTAGAATGTAATTGGTAGACAAGGAATAATGTAGGGGGAGAAAAGGGCCAAAAATACAATAAATACCTCATTTATTCATTCTTGATTTATGCATTTTTGACACCTATTTTGTATCTAAGTATTTATTCATCAAATAAAGAAACTTTGTATATAAAATTTGTAGATAATAATGTAAATAAAAATACAAAATTGAGTTTATGCAAAAATAATATACAGTGTACATTTTATATCTAGAATAAAAAGCCAAAAACCAAACTTCACAGACTCGTATCTTTCAAATAAAAACTCAAAACATGGCAAAATCACCTCTAATTATATATAACTTTTCATGAGCTATTTAATGGTGGTAGTTTTGTATTTTTTGGAGTTACTGTGCAAAAGATAGGTTTTGGGCCCTTATTGTACAAAATACCGATTAAAATATTCAATTTATTCATTACTTATCAGTTTTACAAATTCATATTTTTATAATTTTACAAATGTTATCTATACTATATGTAAACATTAAAATCAAAATAAAACTAACAAGAAAATAAAAAATAAAATAAAGTTATATAAAAACATAGATGAAACACCTATATGTATATAAATAAAAGGGAACTATATTCTTTAATTATTTTATTCTTTCATATTTTTAGGATATTGTCAATATCATATATATTCTATTAAAAATACAAAAAAAAATAAAACTCATTAAAATAAAAAGAAGTATACAAAACATAGGCAAAATACCTATACCTATACCTATACAATTTATATACCTATTTATTTAAATGTGAAAATAAACTCATAAAAATCAAATAAAAATATATTTATACTCAAAAAAATAAGTTATAAATATATAAAATAATAAAATAAAATAATATATACAAAGTAAAAATAGAAATGCACAAAACATAGATGAATATACCTATAAATACACTCATAAAAATTAACTACTAAAAAATCAAGCCAAAAAAATAAGTAAAAATCATATTAAAATACTACATAAAATAATAAACATTTTTTATTTTATATCTGAAAAATAATAAAATCATTTACTATTTTAAATTAATTATTTTTGAATAAAACCTTTCTTTTGTCCTTTAGCGACCTACGTGGACCAATCTGCGCGCGACCTTCATTAACCTCTGGTCAACTGTCCCATCTGCTGCTCTGAGTCATCTGACCTGTTGAATCCTCGGTTTTCTCGCATTTTTCATGGGTGTCTCATCCATCGATTGCACTCTCTTCCTCAACAAGAGTTGTCCGCTGTTCATTGTACAATCACGCCAACACCTTGGATCGCTTGTACATAAACTAGATCAATCGATAATTGCTGGTTAATAAGGGTGCCCAGAAATGTTTATAAATAACCCAACTCATCCTCCTTCACAAAATTGGTCAATTCTACCCTTCTTTCTTCCTCATATTCGGTCCTAGGAGCATCCTTGTGACAGGAGGGATCTCTTGGCACCTTGAATCGGTCGGAGGAGGTGGGATCTGCACCCATGGCGGTGCTCCGGTGATCACCACGCTCCCTGGTTCCCATCAGGTATTAGAGCCCTTTTCTTGCTTTTCTAGGTAGCTTTTACTTCCAGCATTTCATTCCTGCAATTAGTTTCATGTTGCTCAGTGGGAAGAGAGTTGTGAGGCGCCTAGGAGGGTTTCAGAAAGGTTGGACAGGATCAAATCTCCTCAGTTCCTGTAGCAGACCCACTGGGAACCTCAGTAGCTGTGGCCTCCCCTAGTTCCCGTCAGTCAAGACCTCTTTGTTGTCGTTGTCGTAACCCTAGAGCAATAGCATGTCCACTTTCTTTTGTCTTGTACTAGAGTGGATATGCCTAGGCTTCTAGACCAGCACTACGCCTTCATTTCGTTCCCCATCGCCTTCTCCACCTCCCAGCCACTTCCTACCAACCGGAGCCTCCTTGGTTCCACGAATCGAGGCTTCTCCACCACCCTTTGCCGGAGCTTCCTCGCCCATCACCATCCCCGTGATAATAGCTTCAAACCCCAGATCGAGGGTGAAGCCCTCGAGCCGTGTGAGCTTCCTGTGCAGGTTGGGCACCTTGAAACGTGCCAGGAGACACAATCAAAGCCAGCGGAGGTACCTGGAGCCCCATTTCTTCCCCGAGCTCGTGGCAGCGCTCTAGCGTACCTCAGGCTGATCCAAGACCTCCTGCAGTTAGAGGATCCTCCCATGAAGCTATAGAGACCTTCAGGAGCGGCAAAGATCGGCGGAGACACGAGATATAACCGGAAGAAACTCGCCTCGACGAGCGTTCTTCCATGTTCTTCCTGCCATCGTCCCCGCCGTTGGATGAAGAGGGAGGCCCAGATTGAAGATCAACCGTTGGATGGAGCCGTCATCGACCGCCAGATTGCGACCCGCGATCTAATCTCACGCGTCCATCGGCGAAGCATCATCGGCAAACGTGGAGGCGCCTTGTGGATAAGTCAAGAACATTAGTCATCCGATCCAGCGCCTTAAGGGGTAAATTGCACCTTTAGCCCCTTTCATTTTTGTATTTAATATTTTATTCTGTAAAATAAATGTAACATTATAAATAAATGGGATTTTTGCATAGAACCCCCTATATTAATTGGATATTACATAGAGGTCCTTCCCAACCGAGTCACGTGTTGTCCCACCTAATGTGTTGTGAATTTTGCACTTATGCCCGTGGCGGGTTTTGTATATTATAGAAAGGTTCTAAAATATTAAATAAATGTTTTTATATGTTGGCATATTTGCATGGTTGTCCCTGTCATTTATTTTATTTGCATCTAAGCCCCTGCTAGGACATATTATTGTGTGCCTTTTCTCTATTTATTTTATATAGCTAGCTTGCTCCTAAAATTCCACAAAAATTAGGGTAGATGCCCCCTGCCATGTAGATCCACGCTATCTATTTATATGGCAATTTTGTGATTTATATCATTATTAAAAATTAAAAAAAGGAGCATTTATTCATTATCTTATTTATAAATACCAAAAAACAAAAAAATAGACAAATTCTTTTTTTTGAAAATTTACAAAAAAATTATATATGTTATATTTTGATGTTCATTAAGTCCAGAAAATAAAAACCTCCTAAAAATAGAAAAAGAAAATATAAAAATTTCAAGAAGCTTCAAAATCCTAAAAAAATATAAAAACTCTTCAAAAATAGCAAAAGTATGTTTTCCTATTTTATAATTATTTCTATATTACTATTTACATATAAAATAAATTTGGGTAATTTTGAGACCTATTTACTATTTTTTAAAACCCAAATTATTTTCGAATTGTGTATTAACCCCATTATTGGGATATTTTTGACATTAAAAAAATACATAAAATTAATTAAAAATCCCAAAAATTCACAAAAAGATTTAAAAAATATAAAACACAAAAATAATTTGTATTCTATATTTTAAATATGAGATTTTATCATTTGTGCCGCTCCAAGATATCGTAATATCAGTTATGCCCCTATCTTTTTGGTAATATCAGTTGTGCCCCTCACTTCTTGCTATTTTTATCACTTGTGCCCCTCGGGTTAGTGACCGTCCATCTACTGTGCAAATGGACGTTAACTTTGAGGACATAAGCGGTAGTAAGTTTAAAAAAAGGATTATATGGTCATTTTATACCCTCTTCCTCATCCTCTTCTTCTTCCTCCTCTTCCCCCATCCTTTTCCTCCTCCAACCTCCTCCTCCCCCCTCTTCGCCCGAAACTCCTCCCCAACACGCACCTCCTCCCAGCTCCGCCCCGAGCTCCCCGCACCTCCGTACCTCCACCCCCGCCACGCCACGCGCCAGCCCCTCCCCTGCGCTGCCCCTCCCCCGCGCCTGCCCTCCCTCGCGTCGCCCTTTCCCCGTGCCGCCACTGCCCCGCGCCTGCCTCTCCCCGCCCCTCCTTGCGCCGCCCCTACCCTGCGCCTTCCCTCTCCCATGCATGTCGCTCCCCTACCCCTGCCTCGTGCCTTCCCTCCCCTGTGCATGCCGCTCCCCCGATGTATCGGAATCGAGTATCGTGAAGGAGTTCGCCACAGGTGCCAACACCCCCCCCCCCCCGTGCGAACCTTGCACCTCCTGCCTGGCCTCCCCCCGTACCCCTAAGCATTGCCGCCCCTAGGCCGCCCCCCTGCCTACCTGCCTCCCCGCGACCCCTGCTCCCCCCAGCTCCGCCGCCCCAGGTCGCCCTCCTGCCGACCTCCTCCTCGCGACCCCTAGCCCCGTCGCCCCAGGTTGCCCCCTGCTGGCCTCCTCCCTACGCCCCCTAGCCCCACCGCCCCAGGTCGCCCCCCTGTCGGCCTCCACCCACCCCCAGGTCACCCCTTGCCTCGTCGCCTTGTGCCCCCAAGTCGCCCATAGCCCGTCGCCCCAGGTCAGCCCCCAGGGCTTTCAGCATTTAGATAAATTTTTGATTAATTGATTCATGAAAAGTCACCAAAAAATTCAATAAAATTCACCATTTGATCCGTAATGAGTGATATATACATGAAAATGTAAAATTTTTAAAGATTCGATGGATGCATGAAGGTGCAACTAAGAGAGAGAAATTATGAAGAGAGGAAGAAGAACAAATGGAGGAGGAAGAAGATGAAGAAGATGTGTGGAAAATAATACCCCTCTTAACTGCACCAAGGTTTGAAAAAACCATGGTTAGGTCAACTCATTGACGGTCAATCTGACGGAAGGGCACAAGTGATGACGGAACAAGAAGTGAGGGGCACAACTGATATTACCAAAAAGATAGGGGCATAACTGATATTACGATATCTCGGAGGGGCACAAGTGATAAAATCCCTTTAAATATATATTTACTACTATTTAAAATTATATGACTATGTATAACATATATAGCCTTATATATAGCATGCTATATAATATAAATGAAAATATAAAAATATAAAAATACAAAAAGAAAATATAAAATCAGAAAATTAAAAATCAAATACAAAAATATAAAACCAAAAAAATAAAATATATAAATATAAAATTAAAAACCCACAAAAACAATAATATGGATAAGAATTGAATCATTTTGTGCATTTATGTTGCTCCCAACCGTTTTCTCCCAGTGTTCGACCTCTACTTGTGCTTACACCTATACACATGTACATGTAGAGTTATAATAAATTTTAACTCACATTTTTGAGATTTAGTTCCTTTATTCTGATTGTGGGTTAATTGTTGATCGATTGGGATTCTGTCTGAGGTCACCTCAGCGACTGTCGATCTGCCTTATGGAAAGACACAACCTCGGCTTCAATCCCCTTCATCAAATGGCATCGTTGGGATACTTATTATTTATTTGATTCTTCACTCTTGTCCACGTTTATTTGATTATTCGCATTATTGATAATATTATGAATGTTCTGACCCTCTTCTTTATTTGTCTTCGATGCGATGGACCGCCAAGCGAAGGAGGAATTCCTAGGAAGTCTGATGCACCCGAGTGAGGCGGAGGTGGCTCTTCTACACCAGCCAACAAGAGAGAGCATCGAAGGCAGATGGAGGAGAATTTTGGATGGCAGTCTAATTTTTGCATTATTATTTATGTATATTTATGTGAGAGAGTGACCATATAATTGTAATAATACAGGACTCTCAGACACTCCGACTTCCCGAGGTCTAGTGCCCGAGGGATTGTTCCCTTGGGGGCCTCGACGGTTTTGACGCTTTTTTCTTTTTTATTTTATTTTTATTATTTTGTGCGAATGAGCCCTAGCTTAGGAATTGTTTGCAGATAGATTAAGGTCCAAAGCCCCTAATATATTTGCCTGTACCTATAGATGTGCTTTTGGACTTAGTCAAATTAATTAATTGTTGGTTATTTAATTTCGAACCCGCACGCCGTGAGAGACGTCATACAACACTAGCAGGACCCGTTGTGGCGGGCACCGAGACGTCTCCAAGACCGGACTTTAGGGCTTGACTTTGAATGACCAACATTTGGTGCTTCACGATAACAACAGTTACTATCCTAGGGCGATTTTATCGGATTGCATCTCATGTAGCACAGGTTTTAATTCTGTCTTGCATCCCGCACGGAGAGAGCTGGAGGCACTGTAAGTCTTCTTACTTAGCATGCATCATCGATTTCCGACTTGCATGGCTTTTCCGACCTTCTCCCTCTATCTTTGTCAACCTAGGATGCTTAATAGAAATTGGAACCTCGATAGGCACGTGCATTGAAAAATCCAAAAAAAGTGATAACAAAAATAAAATCAGGATTGCTAACTCTATTGGACCTAAAAATAAAATATAATGGATCCCGTGTCTTGGGGAGAGCAACCCCCTGTTGGACATGCGAACCCACGGCGAGCCATTATGCAATAAATGTTATTGCAAATATCATTCCCTGATCTGAAATGAAGAATGAATAATTTGCATAATTGGTCCCTTAGTACAATTAGGGTTATGTACCATGGCCATCTTAATGATCATACAGATGTTGATTCAGTTATTGAATCATAGAGGCTGGTGCTTAGATGAATATCTAATGAGTTAGATTGAGGACTTGTCAAGCACCGTCAAATGATTATTAAGAGATGATCTCCAGCCAGAGTAGGAGATGGCAATCCTATCTCAGATAGGTTGATATCTGACCGACCTCTTGATGCAGGTCCTCTGCATAGGAATAGAGATTCGGAGGTGTCAGATTAGTTAGGTCAAAGAGTTGACTTAACGAGATCGAGATAACCAAAGTCCTATATCGTATGCTGTCACGATACAGGCACGCATCCTCTGACCGGAGACAGATGTGTTACTATATGTTTGAGTATGTACATTTGGCAGACCAATAGGTTGATGACCTAATCAAGGTCTATACACCGGCGCTCTGGTGTGCATATAGGGGCATATGAGTAATACAATCTCTCAAAGGAATCATACAGGTTCAGTTACTAAACCGGAAGACATGAGCTCACTCATGAGATATTGGGAAGAATCAAATCCATGCGCATGGTCGTCTCGCTTTGGAACCTTGATTGAATTTGTAGGTTTGATATATACTTTTGGAAAGTATATGATCAATATCTAGGTATGATATATGCTTTCGGAAAGTATATGATCGATACCAACTTCCAATGATCGAATGAGAAACTTACTGATAAAACCCTGAAGTAGACCGTGTAAAGTTGATCTAATACTTCGGGTTTATTCTGAGTCTTCCAGTATGCAGGATGTACATGTATTAGGAATACCTGAGGGTGGTGTGATCATAAACAATTTTATAACCATGACACTTCCATTCCTAGGGAGTGATGAAACGGGTCTGGATTTTAGTGACTCCTCTCAGTAGAGAAGTAATCTGATCTTAGTCCAAATGTTGGTCATTGATCTAAATATGATTCAGATGCAATGAGAAGATTAGATTTGCGGTCTTGATTTAATCAAGCATCTATGGGAGGCCCGCGATCTGGATTTGAGATATGATCTCAGTGTCCATGTCACTATACGTGGAACAATACAATCGCCCTATCCTTATCTCCAAGTATTCGCGGAGAAAGCGCATTATCCTTGAAAGAGTTCATGGATAATTATATTGTTGATATATGTATCCGAGCATTGAGAAAATGGATAATTAAATGTGATTTAATTATCATGAATAATATGAATTTGATTCATATTATAAGGAGAGTTATTTTAGATAATTAAATATGATTTGATTATCAAAGATGTAAATAATGTGAATGTGATTCATATTATTTGAGTACATGAGAATAAGTTATCCAATATATTTAAATGTGATTTAATTGTTGTGGATAAGAATAATGTGGATAGTAGTATCCAATTATTCATAATATATTATATATGTGATTTATAATGTATTAGAGAGATCTAATTATAATTTATATGTGTTGATTAATTATTATGTGTATTGGATACACATTGTGTAATTAATTGACAATGTAAATTATATGTTGTTTTGGGTTGTGAATTTGATTCACAATTTTTCCATGGCAAGATTGCAATATTCTCAAATATAATTATGAATTATTTTTGAAGAATAAAACCCAACAAAAGTTGTTGGAAATAAATAAAGAGATTTCCATGGAGATATGCAATCTCATGACATGTCATGAGATTGCTCTCCTCATGGAAAGCTTGGGCGGCACCCAATTCCAAATAGGAATGGGTGGTCGTCCATATGGAATGTACATGGAGATGAAATATCCATGTATATTCTCTCCTTATTTATTTGGTGTAATTTGGATTAATTTGTATTTGATTTTGTCAAATATATTTTGATCTAAATTTGTTGGTTTTACCAACAACAATCTTAGCCATTGGATTGACATAAATCAATCTCATCCATTGATTTTATATGTCACATGGATTAAGATCCATGGATCCCAAAACCCTATAAATAGAGAGGCATACCATGCTCTCTATTTTACACACAATGCTTGAGAAGCATCTCTCTCTCTCTTTCTCTCTACTCGACATCCCTCTCTCTCCCTCTCATGTGGCCGTCCACCATGGATGACCTAAGAGAGGTTCTCCATCGCCGCGGCATCATCGTTATGATGCCCGTTCTTCTGCTCTGCTCGTGGATCTCCATATCCTTCGGTGCACCTCGCTCATGAAGAAGACGTCGGATCTCGTGTGTCGAGATCAGGAGATCCGCCGCTTGGATCATCAACATGGATTGCGAGAAGCACGCGGTTCATCCCCGCGCTCGCAAGCGTCTCCTCCGCCGGATCGGACTTGAGACAGGAGGTCTCTTCATTTAGAGACTCGATCGCAACCACGCTTCAAGAGGTAATCCTTATCCCTTGTTTGTGGTTTAGACGAAACGATCCGAGAAGTGTTCTTGGATCATGTGGTTTCGTCGTAAGAAAAAATTTTAAATTCCGCTGCATCGAGCAACTATTGCGACTAGTCGCTCCTCGTCGTATTCGATACGACGCTCATGCTTACGTGATGCGCTTGAGGATCTAACCATATCCTTCAAGTGGTATCAGAGCTTTAGGTCGACGGTTTCGAATATGATTCGTAAACCGAGGACGACTTGGGTTCGTTAAGGTAGCGAAAGTTTTCATCGCATTTGATTTCGCAGATCTGTTTAGTAAATAAATTCGGCACTGTTTAAATTGTTTAAACACGAATTTAATACTTGGATTTTGTTTCCCATTAAATAAGGAAACCATAGGATCTGAGTTTGCGTAAATCGGATTTCGTATGCTCTAGATATGGTAGTTTTAATGAACATGTATTCACTGTTACGGGAACTGCGAATCTTAACGTAATTAAAGAGTTAATTACTGTTTAGAGACGCCTTGAAATGCGTGCAAATCACATAGATTCTTTGTAAATCACAATTAGCAAACTTTGGAAACTGACTTTGCTTAATTTGGATTTTAAATTGATTGAGATATGCTAATTTTAGTAAGTAGGGGTCATTGCTGAAATTACTTTCCTAATCAAGAACCATGTGATTGTCAGTTAATGAAATTTATTGTTAATTTCAAGAAATAATTATGGAAAATATTTGAGAAATATTAGAAGATGATTATTTCCTTAATTGACTTGGCCCCAACCAATTAATTGATTAGATTTGATCTAGATCATAATTGGAAACACGATCATCAAACTCCTTGCTTGAATAGGATTGGGATTTTGTCTAGCAAATTTCCTTATAATCAAAATTGTTTTGATTACTATATGGTATAATTTCGGCTGAAGAACTGATGATCATCTCAAGTACAAATTAATCAATTTGGCATTATTCTTTCCCGAGGCGGATATGGTGTCTAGTCAGGGATCGCTGGGGTAGCGGGTTGCAACGTATGCGGTCCGTCCCACTCCCGCCAGTACTGGCCATGACAACGGGTAGGGTCGGGATAATGTCCGAGGGATTAAGTTGTATTTTTCTAATTATTAAAATACGAATTAATACGTATTTTGAGATAATACCATATATTCAAGTAAAATCAAGTTTGTTGATTGAATTGGATTGAAAAATTAATTTAATATGATTAAGTTAATTATATCCAATTAAGAACACTCTATTATGAATAGAGTTATTATTTCCCTTGGAAGAATTAATCGTAATGAATGTGATTCATAATGATTTATTATAATTTGAATATGATATGGAGGATCACATAAGTGACATCCATGGTCTCCCGTCAAGGCGAAGGGTTCCGTCGCCAGGGATTGTATATAGGAGACGCATGTCCGAAGTGACAGCTCCTATATGCAAGTGTATCTGGATCAGGCTCTTTGCTTCTCGAAAGAGTAAGGCCGTATGCGTAGTGACCCCAATATCGGATCCTCATATTATTGGGGCGATATTGGATTGCGCATAGCGAGTTCTATTCCTGTTGACGGTTGGTTCAATTAATGATGGGTCAACATCACCTTAGGGGTGGTGGGCCCGGGTATTAAAGACCGAATTGGGAGATGCAAGTTGGACTTGCAAGGCGGAATGTGTTCCCGCTTCTTTTTATCCGAGTTGCAGTTTCTCATATTATTGGGATGTAACAAAGATAAGGAAGGAGATCCCAGATCTTGCTGAGATATGATGGTAAGTATATCTCTTACATTGAAAGTGATTAAGGGAATGAGCTTTCAGTGTTGACAAGGCAAGACAACTTTGATATAAAAATTCCTAAATCAAAGTAAATTAAATATTTATATATATTTATGCAAATATCTTATTTCAGATAATCCTTCATTAATCCCACTCAATGTTATACTCAATGATAACCAGTAAAATATCATGGATTGGACCTTTTGATCCAGATATTATACTTGCAATTGGACACATAATGTATGTGGTTGCAATGTACAAGTTTTCTCACAATAATGAGGAATGATAATTAAATAAGACAATAGGACTAAAACCCTAGGGTTTGTATGTCTCTATAAGTCTTGATCTCATCGAATGTACTTTGGAAGTGACATGTCGATGATGATCGTAATTATCAAATAATCCTTATAAAATCAATAAAGATTTTCTGGCATGCATATGTGCTCTTGACATTTAATCATGAATGACATGGTTCTCTGCATCATGTAGAATGGTAGCTCTATAAGAGATGATGTATTCAAATTGTTTGAGTACCTACCTGAACCTTTGTTTTTAAAAGTTTAGATGGATGTAGATGATGAGTGTCATCATTCTACTGTCTATATTCTAGTCATTCATGAAGCTTCATAATATTCATATTGTATGAATTAGGTGAAGCATGTATAAATGTCGAAATGCTCTTACATTAAATTCTTTTTAATTCAACATAAGAGAGACTTAGTCTTAAGCAATGGTTGTTTATAGATAAAGGGAGCATAGTGGAAGCATGGGTTGGACCCAAAGTAAGAAGTATAATCAAAGAGTTGACTGTACTTCTATGACTTCCATATGACATCCAAAGAGTTGGATGAATGCCAATACTGCAATATGTTGATGTATTGATAATATGACTATCAAATCTATCTAGAATCCTTAGAGAAGGAATCGGATAATACATCAAAATAACCTACATATAATCATTGAAATTGACTTACTTATTTGATAAGGTAAAGTCTAAAAATTGTATCTCAATCTTCTAATGACACTTGCAATTGGTTGCATATGTATTAGAATATTAAAAAAATTTGATCTTATGGTTTATTGGTCATCCATTTTGAAAGTGATGCAATTGTTGCAACAAATTCCATGAGATCAATAGACTTCATATTTTCAGTGGGAGCCCTTAGCCTTAGAGAATGTCTTTATGACCTAGATATTAGAATACACTCATTGTTTATTTCTAATTGTTGGATATAAGCATGAATTCTGTTATAAATCTATCATAAAGAGTTATGATGGAGATATTTCAGATAGTAATCTAAAATCTAGTGGACTCTACTAAATTAGAAAATTAATCAATGGTTCATTAAGATTTCTAATACTGAAAATTAAACCTTTAAAGATCAATAGGAGGATAAAGATCATTTGACAATGATCTGGCATCAAGTTTTGGACATATGTCTGTTGATGAGATCAATGGACTAGTAAGACATGAAACTTTAGATTGTCTAAAGATTCAAATCTCACATACTTGTGAATATCGTATTCAAAGTAAAAATGTCCAATACACCTTTCTTTGGGAAAGGTGTAAGATGTTAAGGTATTCAAGATCTCATACATATTGATGTATGTGAATCATCTATATCAGAATAAACATTATGGATATGTGATATTTATTAGTGATTATTTGTGATATGAGAATTCTTCTCTTCACTAGGAAAACTTTGAAATTTTCAAAGATTTCACAATTTTGGTTTAGAACCAAAGTTTGAAGGAAGACGAAATGAATTTGATCTAACCAAGGTAGCATGTACCTATTAGATGAATTCAAGAAATACCTTATGGAGATATGAATGACATTCCTATCTTAATCCTCCTAATGAACTTGAACTCAATGGAGTTGTAGGGAGATACAACTGATCATGTGAGACATGATTTAATCGATGATTAATCCTAACATAATTATCTCTTAGTTTCCAAGGTATATATGTAGTAGAGACTACATTATATACTTAATAAGGTTCCATGCATGTAAGCTGGAATCTAGCACTAGAGAGTGCTACTTCATTAGGAAAATAAATGATGGTATTGTATACCTACTTTATGACCTTGAGATTCTTAAAGGATCTCATCTCTGAGAATGTGATTCTTAGCGGATGACTCTCTTAAGAATCAAGATAAAATGAAGTAAAGGAACTCATTTAATCTTGAGAGGATAATGAGGCTCCTAAAATTGGAAACTAAAAGAACAATTAAAGATGAAACACTAATACCTCTTCAAATGAGTTTGAGGATGGATTCCATGTGTCAGAGAAATCTGACAATGATCGGATTTCATGTGATGAAATTATTGACGATCATAACAAGGAAAAATGGATGTTAGCAATAATGTCTAAAGTAGACTTCATATACAAGTGTTGTATATGAACCCCCGAGGATCCACCTATATGGGTAAGGCCCATTAAAGTTTAAATGGATCTTCAAGAGAAAGAGGGAACCTAATGAGAAGGTAGAGACCTTCAAAGCACGGTTCGTAGCTATGAGCTACACACCGAAGAGAAGACATCGCTTGTGACGAGACTTGCTCTCCAGTGACCTTGCTTTAACCCATCAGAATATTGCTAACCATAGCTACTCTCAAATAAGCTTCTTGTAGTTGGAATATTGGATTTAATGAAATCATAAATGTTATAATTTCAGATAAAATCTTGATAAACCATATGAAGCTTAGTGGGAGTGCCATTGTGTTCATCGTGCTAAATGTAGATATTATCCTGATCATTTGGAATGATCTAAGGATGATAATAATAAGTGTTTTATAATCTGGTTATCCCATACATTAAGATATGATCTCAAGGATACCTCTTAGATCTTAGTTTCTGAAGTCATTCATAAGCAAAGAGAAGAGGGTATTGGGATCAACACATTAGTAGTACACCTTGGTCTTATTTCATTTTTTGGAAAATTCTAAGAAAAGCTTCCTTCCCTTAAGATATGATACTGACCTATCTAAAGGGATAGCACCTCAAAGAGTTGAGGAAGTGAATGCTAGAACTGCTTGCACTTGTGCATCAGTTATGAGAAGCTGAGTGTATGCTAAATGTGTACAAGAGCCAGATGTCTGCCATGCAGTGGGAGTAGTAAACTGTTACTAATCCTACTGTGGAGATAAAACACTTGATTGCAGTAATAATAAAATCTTCATAGATGATAAGATTTTTTTTAGATAGTGATCTCAAAGTCTTATCTTCAAATACTTAAGACTTTATAGATAATGATCTAAAAGGTCTTAACCTTGGATACCTCTAGAGATAGTGATCTCCAGGGATAAAGGTATTCTGATACGTATTATGGAAATGTTGGTTATAACAATTTATTAAGTTGTAGTGTCAAGGACCCTATAATAGCTTTAACAAAGTTTGAGTATTGGTTGCATGAGATGCAACATTCACATTATATGCGAGCACTGTTACTGGGGATATGCAAGTACCGTAAAAGGACTTGGCGTAGTCTCACGGGAATAAAGTGACTGATCAACTTACCTAGCTATTTTCTAAATAGTCTATGATTGTCACATGAGTGTGGGTTTAAATGATTAGCCCATTAATGGCTCTTTGGGCTAGTGGGAGATTGTTGGACATGCGAGCCCACGGCGAGCCATTATGCAATAAATGTTATTGCGAATATCATTCCCTGATCTGAAATGAAGAATGAATAATTTGCATAATAGGTCCTTTAGTACAATTAGGGTTATGTACCATGGCCATCTTAATGATCATACAGCTGTTGATTCAATTATTGAATCATAGAGGCTGGTGCTTAGATGAATATCTAATGAGTTAGATTGAGGACTTGTCAAGCACCGTCAAATGATTATTAAGAGATGATCTCCAGCCAGAGTAGGAGATGGCAATCCTATCTCAGATAGGCTGATATCTGATCGACCTCTTGATGCAGGTCCTCTGCATAGGAATAGAGATTCGGAGGTGTCATATTAGTTAAGTCAAAGAGTTGACTTAATGAGATCGAGATAACCAAAGTCCTATATCGTATGTTGTCACGATACGGGCACGCATCCTCTGACCGGAGACAGATGTGTTACTATATGTTTGAGTATGTACATTTGGCAGACCAATACGTTGATGACCTAATCAAGGTCTATACACCGGCGTGCTGGTGTGCATATAAGGGCATATGAGTAATACGATCTCTCAAAGGAATCATACAGGTTCAGTTACTGAACCGGAAGACATGAGCTCACTCATGAGATATTGGGAAGAATTAAATTCCATGCGCATGGTCATCTCGCTTTGGAAGCTTGACTGAATTTGTAGGTTTGATATATACTTTTGGAAAGTATATAATCAAGACCTAGGTATGATATATGCTTTTGGAAAGTATATGATCGATTCCAACTTCCAATGATCGAATGAGAAACTTACTGATAAAACCCTGAAGTAGACGGTGTAAAGTTGATCTAATACTTCGGGTTTATTCTGAGTCTTCCAGTATGCAGGATGTACAGGTATTAGGAATACTTGAGGGTGATGTGATCATAAACGATTGTATAACCATGACGCTTCCATTCCTAGGGAGTAATGAAACGGGTCTGGATTTTAGTGACTCCTCTCAGTAGAGAAGTAATCTGATCTTAGTCCAAATGTTGGACATTGATCTAAATATGATTCAGATGCAATGAGAAGATTAGATTTGCGGTCTTGATTTAATCAAGCATCTATGGGAGGCCCGCGATCTGGATTTGAGATATGATCTCAGTGTCCATGTCACTATACGTGGAACAATACAATCGCCCTGTCCTTATCTCCAAGTATTCGCGGAGAGAGCGCATTATCCTTGAAAGAGTTCATGGATAATTCTTTTGTTGATATATGTATCCGAGCATTGAGAAAATGGATAATTAAATGTGATTTAATTATCATGAATAATATGAATTTGATTCATATTATAAGGAGAGTTATTTTAGATAATTAAATATGATTTGATTATCAAAGATGTAAATAATGTGAATGTGATTCATATTATTTGAGTACATGAGAATAAGTTATCCAATACAATTAAATGTGATTTAATTGTTATGGATAAGAATAATGTGGATAGTAGTATCCAATTATTCATAATATATTATAAATGTGATTTATAATGTATTAGAGAGAGCTAATTATAATTTATATGTGTTGATTAATTATTATGTGTATTGGATACACATTGTGTAATTAATTGACAATGTAAATTATATGTTGTTTTGGGTTGTGAATTTGATTCATAATTTTTCCATGGCAAGATTGCAATCTTCTCAAATATAATTGTGAATTATTTTTTAAGAATAAAACCCAACAAAAGTTGTTGGAAATAAATAAAGAGATTTCTATGGAGATATGCAATCTCATGACATGTCATGATATTGCTCTCCTCATGGAAAGCTTGGGCGGCACCCAATTCGAAATAGGAATGGGTGGCCGTCCATATGGAATGTACATGGAGATGAAATCTCCATGTATATTCTCTCCTTATTTATTTGGTGAAATTTGGATTAATTTGTATTTGATTTTGTCAAATATATTTTGATCTAAATTTGTTGGTTTTACCAACAACAATCTTAGCCATTGGATTGACATAAATCAATCTCATCCATTGATTTTATATGTCACATGGATTGAGATCCATGGATCCCAAAACCCTATAAATAGAGAGGCATACCATGCTCTCTATTTTACACACAATGCTTGAGAAGCATCTCTCTCTCTTTCTCTCTACTCGACAGCCCTCTCTCTCCCTCTCATGTGGCCGTCCACCATGGATGACCTAAGAGAGGTTCTCCATCGCCGCGGCATCGTCGTTATGCTGTCCGTTCTTCTGCTCGTGGATCTTTGTCTCCTTCGGTGCGCCTCGCTCCTGAAGAAGACGTCGGATCTCGTGTGTCGAGATCAGGAGATCCGCCGCTTGGATCATCAACATGGATTGCGAGAAGCACGCCGTTCATCCCCGCGCTCGCAAGCACCTCCTCCGTCGGATCGGACATGAGACAGGAGGTCTCTTCGTTTAGAGACTCGATCGCAACCACGCTTCAAGAGGTAATCCTAATCACTTGTTTGTGGTTTAGACAAAACGATCCGAGAAGTGTTCTTGGATCATGTGGTTTTGTCGTAAGAAAATTTTTTAAATTCCGCTGCATCGAGCAACTAGTGCGACTAGTCGCTCCTCGTCGTATTCGATACGACGCTCATGCTTCCGTGATATGCTTGAGGATCTAACCATATCCTTCACCCCCTCCTTGTTTGAGTATTTTATTTCTACGTACACGCTACGGATTAGTGCCCCAACCCCAAAGCCTAATTTCGATGTGTGCAACTTTTTATGATCACCTAACTCTAAAAGCGACAAGATAAAAAGACCACATCTCGTTCTTCATGGTGTTGAGTAGGTGAATCAGGGGTTTGCCTTGTGTATGGATTCTGATTTGGAGTCCATTTGCATCTCTTTGAGTTATCGATCCCTTCCTTGTGTGTCATGCATTTTTCATCTTTGAGTCTCTCTACCTCTCTTATACATATCTCTTCATTTTGCATTGAGTCATGATATTGGCGCGTAAGCTCAATCAGCTTCTCCATTCCATTGTGTTTCCCTTCTTGCCCACCCTCCTCGTGTCCACCATATCATCTTTTCTATTATCCAGGATTGCTGCGCTTTTACAGATAGCCCGCATCAAGGATTCTTGATTTACAGAGATTATTGAAGTAAGCCGGGCTTGCTTTGAGTATGTTGAGATTGATACCCTTACTCTCGATGGATGTGATGCTCGATACGTGCATAGGATCTTATTGAGGATTTTTTATGATGCATGACCATTAGGTGTAATTTTGTATTGAGGATTTAAATCTCGCACACCGGATTGAGGATGTGATGTGCTTCAGTGATTTGAGGATGATATCATGATGTTTCTACTGATCTATCTATTTTGAGGTTTTGTCCGTCTTTGATTTCTGGGTTGGATAGACTATCTTGATATATGCTGCATGGTGACGATGATTGGAACCCACATGATCTCTCATCTTCATGATTGATCCATTCCTGATCTCCTGATTCTATTATCCACCTATGGCACTTTGAGGATTCTTGATTATCTTTCGTGTCATCTCAGCCAGATTTGATTGTCATGAAGGATGTTTTGTGAATGACCTGATTATTTGCTCCCTCACATGATCTTATGCCCTTCGAATGATTGAATGATTGAATGCTTTCAAGGACTTGATATGACTTGCCAGCAATCCCAAGATTTCATTGACTTGGCTTACATGACTCCCCAAGGACTATCTGTGGGAGCATGTGACACACTCTTTACGATCGATTTCACTCACTGCCTGTGCTGCCACTCTGTTGGGGTATGAAATCGTATCGTCTGATATGACTATTTGGCCTCTCTGTCTGATTGTGTTACCGGTCTGCCGGTACACGAGGCCATTCAAAGACTCATCTGAGTCCGCTCTCCTTGATGGTCCTTGCAAGATGAGCTTCACTTTTCTGATTATTCCATGCCTAGTTTATATGCTCTCAGAGGGTTATCTGCGAGGACTATGACACCTTGCTAGATCTTGCAGTCTCTTCTGTTGGTAGACAGTCTGTCATCTACGGATGCCTTTCTGATTGACTCCTTAGAGTCCTCTCTCTCCTTGACGACCCTCGCAAGGATGAGATCAGATCTGACTATTCCTTGATTAGCTTGCATTGCTCCCCGAGGACTATCTGCGGGAAAATGCAACACTTTCTTTACGCTCGTTTTCCCTTTCAGACTGTGTCTCCTACTACTGGGAGCACGGAGCCGAGTCGTTTGGTATGCTTTCGGTCCCAATTGCTTTGATATTTACCCAATCTGCTGGATCTTGGGACCCGCCTGACTTGACTCCTTTGAGTCTGCTCTCCTTGACGGTCCTCGCAAGGATGCACCATCCTTCTCTGATTATTCGATGCTTAGTTGGAAGTACGTTCCTTGAGGGTTATCTACGGGACGCTGCCACACTTTCTTGATTTGTCAGTCTCTTCTGATGGTAGCTGATCTATCGCCTACCAAGACCATTTCTATGATATGTCTGATGTTTTAAGCTCCTTTGAGTCCTCTCACCTTGACGACCATCGCAAGGGTGAGCTTTTGTTCGGATTATTCATTAACTAGCATGTACTACTCCCCGAGGGTTATCTGCAGGAGAGTACATCATATTCTAGGTACTCAGCTTCACTTCTGGTGCCTCCTTTCTGTTGGAGCACGAAGTCGGTTCTGCTGATTTTGGTACTCGGTCTCTTCCCTGGTTGTGTCTCCTTCTGTTGGAGCACGGAGCTGAGTCTTCTCATTATTCTCTGATCCCACTCACCTTGAGGACCCTCTTAGGGTTGATTCCTTGTGTGAAGTTTTCGATATGTTCTTTTGACCTTCTGATTCTGTTACCACCGGATGCCATGCCACTACATTGAGAGTCTCCTATTTTTCACTGATTATACATCTTTGAGACCATAATTGACTTGGAGGGGTCTGTAATGTTCCTTCTCCCTCCAAGTCTTACGGTATCAGCACCATTCACCCATTTCACACCTTATAAGCCAACATTCTGCTTGCGCTACCGGGCCCTGCCTTACTTTCCGATCTGCTTGTCCCCGGTGTCCAACACCCGCTTGATTGCCTATCAGGGTGTCTTTTCAATATCTGACTACGTCCTCGTTCTCACAGGGAGACGATGACGAGAGCATGGTACTAGCTTACTGGATACCGTCCTGTACCTCATCAGTCTTTACATGTTGTGTATACGTGTGATTTATTCCTTCTTTCTCCCGCATGTTATGTGTGCCTCAAATTTATCGCCATATCTCTGTGACTATACTTAGGACGTACTTTGTCCTAAGTATAGGGGGCACACACCGCGTTGTTCTTCCCTCATTTAGTTTCATCACTCCTGGCATTTCTTATACTTAGGGATATCTCACCCTGAGTATAGGGAGAGTGATGCGTACATTCTCCACGATCTTCTCATTAGATCTGTATATTCTCTTATTTTCTTCTTTTCTTCTTTTCCTGATCTTATTCTTTATTCTTCTAAAAGGTGTCACCCCTTTTTGATAGTCTTCTATACTCAGGATGTACCTTGTCCTAAGTATAGGGGGTGTGCATCATTGATGGATTCGTTTATTCCCACCCTCGACCCTCCCTGCATGTGTACAGTTTGTTATACTTAGGATTATTTCATCCTAAGTAAAGGGGGGATGGTCGACTTCTCATTGCTTCATTCCCTTATTCATTCGTTCTATTCATTCTATTATTCTTTAGACTTTTCTATACTCAATACGAGTTATATCTTCTCTTTCTCTTTTTTGACCTATGAGGACATAGCTCATGCTAAGTATAGGGGGGTCGTATATACTTTGTATATACTTTAGCCATAACTCATACTTTTGTATAATTAATAATAAATATGGCTAAATATACTACATATACAATTCATTAAAAAACAATTAATAACAACATACATTCCTCAAATTGTTTTTGTATTTATTGATTAATAAATCAGGGTAAAAATATTTTTGCAAAATGATTTAAAAAATGGTGTGAACCGTTTTGAAAGAATTTTTTGAAATGTTTTCAACCTTTGTAAAATATTCTTATTTGAAAAAAAAATCTTTTCTTTATGTGAAATAAAAGATTTGAAAACCTATTTGCAAATGATTTGAAAAATATTTGTAAAAATATTTTGAAAAATGTATATATATTCTTTTGAAAAATCTTTGCAAAATGGATTTCAAATATTTGTAAATAGTTGCAAAAATTATTTTATAATATAGTTTTGAAATGTTTTCATAATAAAATTTGAGGAATGACTGTGTCATTAAAATAGAAAAATAAAATGAGTATATACATCAAAATAAAATCCATTATCAGTTGTTTATATGTACCTATAATAATAATTGTGTAAAACTTGTAAATTCTTTAAAATTCTTAACTATTGAAGCACACCCGTGTAAATAGCTGTAAATATTTTATACTTTGTGTGCTTAAATTCTTTTTATTTGCAAAAATTCTTTGTATAAAAAGATTCTTTGATTTTTAAATTCTTTGTGAAAAATTGCATCATTCATTGTGTACAACATTTGCATATTATTCATATTCTTTTTGAGTGAGTTTGATGATTGAACTAGTCCAATAAAGTCGAAGATTGGAGCTTGGTTGGACCTTACTGCACCTAACTGCACTGGAACCTTATGGGAACTAGGTTTAAGGTACTTCAGGTCCAATAGGACTTAATTATTTAAGACTCAGGGCTGGGTTCAAGTCTCCTCAACTGACTAAATAGAACTTTTCGAGACATGCGCATGATTCTTGTCAATCGTGACCTAACATGGACACTTGTACCTTTCACTTGGCTCAACTCAATTTAAGTGGTGAGGGGGTTGGATTTGCCAGTCTGAGATGCACATCAGTGGAAACATTCGTCCTCGTCTAGGGAGGGAAGTACACCCCGACATGGTCCAGTTTCAATGAAGTCGAATGACAGGAGAGTGTGGGTTGCAATAAAGCTTCAAAAGTGGGATAGTCTTCTGGCTCAAGAGGAAAAAGACCTTACGTAAATGCTGTTGTAAATAGCATGTTAAAAAATAAATCAAAAAGGAAATAGACAGTCTTGAAAATAAAAATAAAAGTGCCTGCTGGACTATGTATATGTGTTGTATAGAAAATAAGCAAGCTTGAGCATCAAAGTTATACCATGTGAGCCTGCAGCTGGATGACTTGACTACACTGGTCTTGCATCCCAGGATAGGTAGATACACTGGCTACCGTCCATTCTCTTCTTCACTTCCTCCTCTTGAGTCGGATGCCACTTGAACTTAGAAGGGAATACCCCGCTCCTCGACGACAGAGTGCTGGATTGGGGAATCATTGGGTTGTCATTCTAGAGAATTCAGTTCCTTTGTCATTTCAGTTGGGGAGAGCCACTATCACTTACACTGTACAAGTCAGCTTCATAGTCATAAGGGTTTGCGTATGATGTAGGCTAGTTCTAACCTGGCTATTGAGGTGATTTGAACCAAGTTCTATGACTTTGAAGGCTGTTGTGTTTTAAACTTGGTTCCCGACCAGGTTCCAGACACATTTTCACACCAAGGTCTAACCTGAGCTCCAAACTTTGATTTTGTACAGATAAGTTTAATAATCATGATCAATTCAATTTATTCTTTATTTGTGCCTTTTCTTTTCTTCTTATTCTTTATTCTTTTTGTACTTATTGCATAAGTATTTGCTAGGGACTAACAAAGGCAAGTATAGGGGGGAGTTTATTGCCAACGACCACATCACTTGTGCATATTTCTTTCACGTTTTTCATTAATAACTAAAACCTTGAAAATTTGGTTCATCACTCGACAACCCTAATTCAACATTTCCCAGCAAACATTAAGGCTTTTAATTTGGTAGGTCAATAAAAGGCTCTGAATATGATAGATAGACCTTTCTTCTTGATTAATTATTGATGCTAGGAGCGGAAAATTTATACACTAGCATGATTGAGAGAAATATAAGAGTAGGGCCTTCCTTTATTTAAAAAAGTTATGTGATTTTGATACATGATCTGCTAGTTTGCGCCATAAAAGTCTTTCCACAGTCTATGTGTAATTGTGAGGACAAATCTCTCTTTTAATTTAAAACTCAACTCAAAATATCAGATGCAGGCATTTTATGAATATAATGCTTTTGTGTCCATAAACCAACAACATATCATCATATATGTATTACATGAACCACTTTTCTTCGATGCATGCTGAATATATCAAATCAAATAGCAATGGTCCAAGTTTGAACTTATATTAGTTTATTTTTTCTTAGCAACATCCAAATATAAAAGCATAAAGTCTTAAACCCATATATAAAAACAAGTGACCATATTTTGTTACAAAATCCAAGTTAAATAAAAAAAAGATATTAAGTTTTCATGATCACATATGATATCAATTACTAGATAGTTGACATATGTGCATTCTAGAATTTGTAATATTATTTTTATTTATTTGATAGTTGATATATGTGTCATGTATGGTCTAGAAGAAGTGCCGAAATTGACCAATTTTAATAACTTAACTCAATATTGAACAAATATTGAAAATATTTCATCGTCTTGGACTCGCCATCGACTCAACGCATCAATCGTTCATGGTCCACTCCACCGTTCACGTGACTACATCTGCATCATCAGTCATCAGTTATTCAGCACAAAAATGTATTATTAATTAATCATATTCTATATGTTGCACAAATGTCCTAATAAAAGGATCTGAATTCGATAGTTTATTCATTTGCCTTATATAAGGGAGAAATAAATTAATCATTTATTTTCCATACATTATGGAGATAGTCATTCTTCAAATTACTAATTAATATACAACTTAGAAATGATTCGAAGCTTATTTTTTAGGTATTCCATTTATACATGTAGATACATGTATTTTTTCAATTAATTGTAATTTTAGTTTTATTGAATATATTAGGTATGTATATTGTGTCATGTGAACTTAGGTTCGATTAGGTCTAAAAGAAGAATAGACTCTTATTTCAAGAAATCACGAGTTGATATTTGTGATAAAGATGTATGGTAATCTTTTACAAATTGTCCATCTGTATATGATTATCTAATTCGTGTTGTTGATCCATCGCATTTTGATATACATGTTCAAAATTATCCACAAAAGTGCAAAATGAACATGTTGATGAATCTTCTATTGTTCATGATCTGAGATGGCAATGGTTAATGAGCAGGATAAGATTCGATGTGCATGTATTAAAAGTGGATCATATGGACATTATCTTTTTGAACATCTCCTAGTGTAAATCATCAGCATGATTTCGAGCCCCTTGGTTTCATAAATATCCTTCATAGTTAGAATGTCTCTAGTCAAGAATGCGGTATTTTCTTCGCAATATTTTATTTTCAATAAAATATCCACTGGATGATTTGGATAAAATATCTTTACTATTGATAGTTTTCGCAATTAAAAGAAATTATAATGCATTGTTACATCATATTGGAAGTGATTCATGCTTACCTCATAATATAGTTGAACAAGCTTGCTAAGATTTGATGATTCAAATAAGGCATATTGATAATGTGATACATCGATGGATATTAGAGGACATTAACTGCAACAGACTATGATGGGAAACATCAATTGATTGTGCTAAATGGCTAGCTTTGCAAGAACATGCTTTTAGAGGGCATGATGAATTTGCAGATTCAAAGAATCAAGAAAATTAAATGATAAAGTTATTGACATCGTATAATGAGGAAGTTGCAAATGTTGTTTTCAATAACAACCCAAAAATGTGAAATAATGCATCTCATACAATTCAAATGAAGATATACGATGTTATTTTCACTAGAGTACAAAAGGTTATTCGCGATGAGATTTGAAATGCACTACAACAAAAATGACCCAAGGCAAAGGTATGAGATTGGAAATGCACTGCAACAAAATGACCAAAGGCAACGAGTAATTCAACATTCGTTATCCACAGTTAAATATATATAACATCGAATAATATTTGTTACTTACTTCTTTATATTCACAACGATTATTATAATGATTGTTATATTTACTAATGAATAATATAACAGTGGTTATCGATGACATTTTCTTCTAATCATTGGTAAATTTAGCAACGATTTCTACAAATTTTGATCAATAAGCCAATAGATATGTCATTGTTGTATGAACCTTTAACAATGAATGATATTTATAGCTAATTACATGAAAAATATCTAATTTTACAATGAATAATATTCTTTGCTATACATTTAACATCGGAACACATGGCAATGAATATTCAAATTATTCATTGTCTTAGGTCAAATTTCTTATAGTGATGCAAAATAGTGCATCATTTTTTATGAAGCTTGTGATGAATCTAAGATAGAACAAATTTCTATTGCCATCTGCTATGTTGATATTGATCGCTTTATTAAAGAAAGATTCCTAGATATTCTACAAGTCAAAGATACAATTGTAATTACATTATAAAAAGCAATTTCGGATGTCTTTTCTCACCATAATATCAGCATTCAGTATATGCATGTACAAGGTTATGTTGGTGCTAATAACATGCATAGAGAGTGGAAGGGACTCCAAGTACTCTTCAGTATGTATTACAAGTATGTATATTATGTGCATTTTTTTGCCCACGTACCCCAATTAGTCTTAGTTGCAACATCAAGAGAAGTTATTTTTATTCATAAATTTTCTCTTTAAGTTAAAATTTATCATTAATGTTATCGGTTCTTCTAACAAGATGAATGATGATTTACAAGATGTTAGGAATCTAAATCGATCTAAAAAACTACAGTTAATGAAATTGAAGCTAGAAGATGTATTAATCAGATTGGGACACTACGACGTGCAAGAGATACTAGATGGGGATCTTATTTTCATTCAATTCCTACCTTGATAGGTCTTTGGTTCGACATGCCTTGTACTAGGTCATATCATGAAGATGGTTATACATATTCTCAACATGGGTATGTCGATGCCGCTCATAATTTAATAACAACCTTTAAATTTATATTTATTCTACACATCAAATTTACAAATATATTATGTTGTGCACCATAAAATATCGATCAAGATGTTTCGAATGCGACTACTTGATTTCCACCTCCAGCTCTCTTATTCAAAACATGCCCAGAGATGTTGGAGTATATTACAATCATTTTGTTCAAAGCACAATATTGATGTTCCAGATACGAATATTCCTTATTCTAGTCGTGCATGTTCTCGCCATGAGAAAAATAACATTACACATGAACACCATTATTGTGTGGATATTTTTACGATTACATTGGATTCACAACTTTAAGAGTTTGATCATAGATTTAACAATACATATATGAAGCTCTTACGTCTTAATTATGAATGACACCAACAAGATGGCTATAAAAATTGAATATAAATGATATTTTCTTTCTTGCTACAAGTTATTATCCATAATATTTATCTGACAGTGAAAGATTCTTATTGCAGTTTCAGATGATGTTGTATGAACTTGATATGCCTAATCATGCAAAGATGAAATTTTTTTAGTTGTATATCTGAATTATATCAAGCATTGATAGAAATTAGAAAGCATATTATTTAATTGATAGATTGATCCAGCTTATCTTGACTCTTTCCTTCTAAACTGCTATAACTAAACATACAGTTTCAATTATAAATCTCGTGAAGTCAAGGTTTCAAAATATGATGGAAGATGTATTTCTGAGCAAGTGTATGATTTCTTACATCGAATAGGAGATATCGGAAAATGTCACTGTGGAAGAAGTCATTGATGATTTCTATGTAATGAAAAATTATCAAACGGAACTTTAATAAATTTGGTAAGGTTTATCCATCACTTTCATAACTATGTAACTTAATATTAGTATTTTCAATTACCTATATAAATTTGACTAATATCGACCCCACCTATATTTTTTTATGGCTCTGCTTCTAAGTTGCACTACGATGGCCTAATATTGCATATACACATCATGTGCTGACAAGTCAAGGCGGTGTAGAATGGAAGTGACGAAAACATGCCAGTAAATATGGACATATAAATCATACAATAGACCTAGATATGATAACAAGTTTAAGGCCCTGTTCGTTTGGGTTATAAGGAGGAATGGAATAAGGGGAATAAGCCCCCAACACGCTTCCCCGTGGTACGACTATTCCCCGTTATTTCATCTTATTTCACTCTTATTCCTATCTTTATCCCACCTTACCTACCTTTATTTCACCTTATTCTCCTTATTCTTATCCTCCAGCCGAACGGAGAATAGACCCTTATTCCCCTTATTCCCCATCCTTATTCCTGCTTATTCTCCTACCGAACGGGCCCTAAGAGTAATCACGTAATCATGTGAGTAAGGTGACTTCAAAGTACCTTTAGATGCTTGCTACAATATGAATCTAGTGGTACTTGCTTCTCTCATAGTTAGCGAAAAAAGTGTCAATGAAGAAATCAAAATAGAAATGAAAAAAGACTTATTTATGTTCCCACATTTTGACATGTTTTGGTTAATAATGCAAATGCTAAATCTTTTAATGTGAATTAAATATCATAACATTTGCTGGTGCATTTCCTATACTATTTCTTGTATCTACTTACTTGCAAATGAATTTGGATAATTGTATATCAACCCTTTCATATAGTTATGCTAGAAATTCTTGTTCATGAACATTTGCATATGATCTAGATCGGTCCAGGGTGGGGTTGTTCCATGTGTATATAAAGATGTACGTATTATATGCATGTATAAATGTAACTATTATGTATGTAAAAAAATATATAGATGCATGTAAATATAGTATCGAATCAAATTATAATCGAATAAATTCATGTTAATTCAAGTTCGAGTCATTACGTAATAAGTCAAATTCAGAATCAGATCAATTTATTTCGAATTAAACTTTTCTTGAAGTTTTGTCCAACGAGTCCTAATCGAATTCGAATGATTCGATTCAATTGGCACCCCTAATTAGTACAACCTCATCATCTTCATATGCAATGTCCCTCACTTCTCCTTGCAGCCATAGTTGCACAAGGCCCGGCCATCTGGCCTCTCCTTAGGGCACCGTCATCATCTAGTTCCTCTCGTGAAGCATTGTGTTGAAGGTCATCATCGATCTGCTACGAAGGAAAAGAATAAAGGAGGAGAATTGAAGGAAAAAAGAAAGGGGGAACAAAAATCCAATGTAAGATTTCTCTTTAGTTTGATTAACTTAAGAAGAAGAAGAAAATAAAAGTTGAATTGACGACAAGGATTATGGTCCTGGTGTAAGACGGAGAAAATTGATAGGTGTTGTGGAATATTTTGGAGTATACAAGGACTGTTCAGTTATTGGCTAAGTTTATATAAGATCATGATGTAAATATCCCCTTTAGAAACTCAAATTATAATGTCCGGAATAGAGGACAATTAAACTTTCGCCTTAAAATATCAGGAATGGAGGGAATGATGGAATTAAATCACTTTTCTATATTCTATCATACACTTCTAATTTAAATCATGTAATTAATTTTAGATCAAGTAGTGTATTACAATCAGGTGACGGAATTAGATCCAGAATCACTTTCTTTTTTAGATCAGGTTTCTAATCGATTATAATAAAATGATCTTCTTCTTTTTTATATAAAATTCAAATCTTAGCTAAGAAATAATAGATAAAGGATCAAGAATTACTGTCGTGTTCAGTATTAACCACAGGTTATACTCATTATGGTTCATATTCAGATCAAGTACTGGAATGAAATCTCTCATAGAAAAAGAACAGGTACTTAATTTTCATGAAATTCAAATCATGACTAAATTTCAACAGATAAATATTAACAAATGGAGAGATAAAACGGTACAGAACGATCGGAATCTGCAATTTCAGCAAGTCAGATGTATAGGAGTGAAAATCAGTTGCAAACTTTATCTAGCATGATCTTGTCGAGCAAGCTCGTAGCGGAAGATGATAGAGGGTACGCATCCGAAGCTACCACGGGAGATCCTAGTGGCGGAGAAGGGGGCTCGCCGCAGAGGGTCCTTCCTCATACACCGCATGCGATACCACATGCGATACCGTCAAGGGATCTTGTGGCATGGAGAGATTAAGGAGCTCATTGCGGATGGTCGCCATGATTGATGTCGTCTAAATATTCACCGTCGGATCCCCGACCTCCCCCGACCTCAACCGACCCCGACCTCCCCCGACCTCCCCTGACCCCGACCTCCGTCGACCTCCCCCGACCCCGACCTCCCCCGACCTCCCCCGACCCCGACCTCCCCCGACCTCCGCCCCTCCAGCGACCCGCCCCTCCAGCGACCACCTCCACCTCCAGTACCTCCGCCCCTACCCCTGCGACGCCCAGCGCCCAGCCCCCTGCGGCCACCTCCAGCGACCTCCGCCTCTTCCCCTCCGACTGCCAGCGCCCAGCCCCCTGCGACCTCCGCCCAGTCCCCAGCGACCTCCGCCCACCTCTGCCAAACCCCCACCCCCCTCCCCCACCTCCAGCGACCTGCTTCAGGCACCCCACGGCATTCCGCACCCACTGCTCCCAGGCCAAGTTCCTCCACGATCAGGTCCGCCTGTGCCCATTCAAGGACCCACCTAGATTCTCCGTGATCACACATGCCAAGGACCTCGCTGCTGCACACACCCCTGCCTTCCAACGACCTCGGTGTGGTGCGTCCTTCAAGTGTTCGAGGTTTGGTTTCACCCATTTCTTGGAGTAGATTATCATGTCAGTTCAGAGCTCTTCTAGAGGGATTTTATTGTGCCCTTTTCGAAACTTTCATTGTTGTCCGAACAGTAGAGAGGGTAGCAAAGGCTTCACACGTTTGATATCCCATTTCAAACGTGTGCATCTTTCTTGTGAAGAACGATGTACCTTATTGCAGGAAGCTCTTCAAAAGGATTGGGATTTATTTCTTGCTGTAGATGAGACCTTGAAGGTCCTTGATCATTGGTTATGTGGGAAGTGTATGAAGATACAAGCAAGGAGCCGTGCATGTCACCATGATGATGGTATTGCTAGGATCACTAATGAGGCTGGAGAGATTGAAAATCATATTGTTGGCATTATTAAGCCTCTCAAGAAGAGTCTAGAGGTTTCTACCGCCAAGGAGGGACTGACCCTTGATGGTGGACTTCTTGACCGGGATTTTAAAGCACCTAACTTGATAGTCAAGAGCATCCCTCCTGGTTTCCGACTTGCCTTCTCTCAAGCCTTAACGGCATCTCTTTATAAAGTGATCGCCGAGCCAGGATCTGTTTCTGCATGGGTTATGTTGTTGCTTCTTTCACGATGTACTTTGCAGGTGTTTCGCCCTCGGAAAAGACATGATTGTAGGTCTGGCAACAGAAAGTCAATGCACAACACCTTATCCTCAAATCTCTCTCTACTTGGGGAGAAGCTGACGGTGTTGCAAAACTTGTGGATCAAATGTTGAAAGCTCATGTGCCTGCGCCTGTGGACTGTGAGGGAGAGAAGAAATTAAATCCAAATATCAAGCAATGTCTTCGCAAGGTTGCTGATGGTCATTTTACAACGAAGGTAAAGGTTTTGTCATCTTCAGGTGTAGCACCCTTCAATGGACTTACTATTAAGGAGTTGGAGGCGAAACACCCATGCAATCCACCTCCAACCTTGCCGGGTTTTCTTGGTTCTGAAGCCCCTCTTGTTGTGGAAGCTGACGTCATTCTTGGGTGTATTAAGTCCTTTCCTAAAGGGACTTCTTGTGGCAGAGATAGGTTGAGGGTCCAAAACCTACTTGATGCTATGTGTGGAGAGGAGTCTGTTGTGGCAAGGAACCTTTTACATGCCATCACTCGTGTGGTTAATTTATGGTTGGGAGGAAGTTGCCCCATTTCTTTGTCTGAATTTATAGCGTCTGCACCCCTCACACCTTTGCTTAAGCCAGATAATAGCATTCGACCCATTGCAGTTGGTAATATTTGGAGACGGCTTGTGTCCAAAGTGGCTATGGCAGGAGTTAGTAAAGATATGACCAAATATCTCAATGACTTTCAGTTTGGAGTGGGGGTTCCTAGTGGAGCTGAGGCTATTCTACACAGTGCTAACAGGGTGTTGAATGCACGTCATACTGATGGTTCTCTTTCCTTACTTAAAGTGGACTTTTCTAATGCCTTCAATTTGGTTGATAGGTCCGCCTTATTGCGTCAGGTGAGAGAAAGATGTCCTTCTATATATTTATGGGTGGAGTTCTTATATGGGCAGGCAGCAAGGTTGTACCTTGGAGACAGACATATTTGGTCTTCCGCTGGAGTGCAGCAGGGTGATCCTCTATGCCCGCTCCTCTTTTCTCTCGTTCTACACCCACTTATCCACTATATCAGAGATAATTGCAAACTACTTCTTCATGCTTGGTACCTTGATGATGACACAATTATTGGAGATACATTTGAAGTGGTCAAGGTTTTAAATATCATCCAACAACGTGGGCCAGAATTGGGTCTAGTTTTAAATATTCATAAAACAGAACTCTTTTTGCCTACTTGTGATGGCGGAAAACTACGCAAAGGTTTCTTCCCAACTGATATTGGAAGACCTTTATTAGGCGTGAAGCTGCTTGGAGGGGCTGTTAGTATGGATCAAAATTTTGTTGAAGGCATGCTTTAGAGAGGGATGCTAAAGCGGTGAAATTGATGCATCTTCTACCTCAGTTGAAAGATCCCCAGTGTGAGCTTCTCTTACTTCGTTCTTGCATGGGCCTATCAAAACTTTTATTTGGCTTGAGGACTTGTCAACCCTTGTACATGAAAGAGGCCGCAATTTTATTTGACAGAGGCTTACGAGGATCTATTGAAGATATTGTTGTTTGTGGAGGATCTTTTTTTGGAGATCTACAATGGAGGGTGGCTTCTTTACCCATTCGACTTGGTGGTTTGGGGCTACTTTCAGCAGTGGAGGCATCTTCCTACGCTTTTGTGGCTTCTAGGGCGCAATCTTGGGAACTTCAGGACCATATACTACGGGACAGTAAAATTCACAATTTGGACTCCGACTTCGACTATGCTCTTCAAAGGCTTAATGGTTTGATTCCTTCATTCGACCTCAGTTGTTTCCCTAAAAAGGACACCGTCCCCCCTAAGACCCAAAATGTTTTGGCGAGTGCTCTTTTTAGCAAAATAATTGTGGATATGGATGTAGTATTTAATTTTTTTATGTCCGTTAGACAAAAGGCAGTTTTCCGGTGTCTTCAAGCTGATCATGCTTAAGATTTTCTCCTTACCCTTCCTATAGACGGACTTGGACTTCACATGTCACCGGTGGAGTACCGCAGTATTCTCAAATATCGTCTGATGATTCCATTATTCCCTACCGATGAGGTTTGTCCAATCTGTCGCAAGGCATGCTTAGACAATTTTGGTGATCATGCAACTCATTGCAGGGAGCTTCCGGGGTTTAAGTACAGACACGATCTTGTTAGAGATATTTTATTTGATGTGCTCAGGCGGGCAGGTATTTCTGCTAAGAAAAAGGCGTCAGTGAACTTTTTAACTGACCCACAGGGGGGAAGATCTACACTTAGACCTGCTGATATTTTGATCTTTGGGTGGATAGGAGGAAAACATGCCTGTATAGATTTGACAGGAGTTTCACCGTTGGTGGGGTTGAAGAGCGGGACCTTCACAGCAGGGCATGCTGCACTTAAAGCTTCTTTAGCTAAAGTGATGAAACACGAGAAAGCCTGTACGGAGAATCAACATGCCTTCATCCCATTTGGTTTTGACACCTTTGGCTTCTTAGCACCAGAAGCTATTGAGCTTTTAAAGAGGATCCAAAAAGTGATGAACAACAATGTGATGGATCATAGATCTATGGATGTAGTGTTTAAAAGAATTGGCTTTGCAATTCAAAAAGGTCTAGCGGCGCAGCTTGTTGCCCGCTTGCCTTCGGTTTCAATGTAAACTTACATTTCCTTACCTATAATAGAGTAAATTTGAACTCCCAAAAGGGGCTTGATAAAGTTTTGCCAACATTTCAGTCGAATATTAACATTAGGGACATCCTGAGGAAGATGAAGAACTTCTGTGTTATGTTGTAACTGAAAGCATATACAAAATTAAATGAGAAGGCATCATGTTCCATACGTATTTACTGGGCCCTTTCGACTGGATCAGGTCCACAAATATGGTTCCCATGAGGATCCCTATCGATGGGCTCGACAGAGCAATGTAGACCTATCAAAGAAAAGGACCACAAGGCCCGTTAGTTTACCTATGAAAGAAAAGGTAATGGAAAAATGCAAGCAGGATAACATGCCCTCGAAAAACAACTCTATTTGTTTGGCTATTTGATCCTTGTCTGTACAATATGCAACACCAGATACTCACAACTGAGAACTGCGAGAACAGCTCCTTGGTTGTGGCCAAACCACAGAATATGATGTGCGGGCACAACAGAGGCTCCGTTCCCATCCTCATACGACTGATGGGACGCAACTAAGAATGCTACCGAATATGGATATAAAGGTTATCCTATTCTAGATATTGTAAAATCTGTATATAGATACAGATATTGGTATCTCCAACTGCGTCCCAGTTATCACATTTTTACTATTTTAAAATCTGTATATAGATACAGATATTGGTATCCCTAACTGCGTCCCATCCGAGACATCCATATCTAGTTGCATCTATTTGCATTTCATGACGAAGTATTCGATTATATAATTAGAGAGGATATAATTTTTTTTCCAAGAGACAATCCGCTCGTAATCATGTGGTTGATCAAATGGAAATTAAGACTTACGGACACACTGATCCCTCACGATAACCCTTTGTCTCCTTCAAGATGAATTGGAGCACCCATGTATGACATCCTTCTTTTGATCGAGCAATATCAGAGGAAAAAACTACTTTTTTTATATAAAATGTTACTACTGATTACTATTCTTTGACCTTCAGTCGTCCAATTCAATTATTAAGTACTGGTAGATTTGTTTTTATAATTTCGTACCTAATAACCTAATGTGACATCCACATTGCAGTTTAGTTCTAATGTCAGGCGGGAAGATGATGAAGAGAGGATTGATCTCATAGGCCATATCAAGCGAGAGATAAAAAAGATTTTATTGTTAGACATGTGAGGCCAAGACGAACCAATTATATAATAAATGTTATTGTATTCTTTTTATATATCAATAAAGCTTATCGATTTCCACAACCTTTCTGAGATTAATAATTGCATGCACTTATAAGATCCCTTAGGACAATTAGGATTGTGTATCATGTCCATCTTGATAATCATACACTTGTTGATTCAATGGTTGGATTATAGAGAGTAATGCTGTGATGATATTTAAAGAGTTAGATTGAGTACTCAACCAGCACTGTCAAGTGATTGTCGAGAGAGGATCTCCAACCTGAGAAGAAGATGGCAATCCTTAATCCAAAGGTTGATATCCGACCGACCTCTTGATACAGGTCCACTGAATAGGAATGGAGATTTGGAAGTCCCGGATAAGTTAAGTCAAATGATTGACTTAGCGAGACCGGGATATCAAAGACATATGTCATATGATGTCATGGTATAGACACGCATCCTCCGACCAAAGACATATGTGTTATTATATATTTGAGTATGTATTAGACAAACGATGACCTAATCAAGGTCTATACGCCAACGAGGTAGTGTGCATACAAGGGTATATGAGTAATACGATCTCTCAAAGGGATCATACAGGTTCACTACTGGATCAGAAGACATGGGCCCACTCATGAGATATTGTGACCAACAAAATTCCATCAATGTTCATCTTGCTTTGGAAGCATGGCTGGATTTATAGTCCTGATCTATGCTTTTGGAAAGTATATGATCGGTACCAACTCCCATTGATCGAATGAGAAATTTGATGTTAAAAACCCTGAAAAAGACCATTCAAATGTGATAAAAACTCTGGGTTTATTCTAGGTCTTCCAGTATGCAGGACATACGAGTATTGGAAATACTCAAGGGTGATGTGATTTTAATGGATTGTAGAATTATGACACTTCCATTCCGAGGGAGTGATAAAACATGTTTGGATTTTAATGACTCCAGTCAGTAGACTAGTTATCCAATCTTAGTTTAGATGTTGGACATTGACCTGAATGTGATTTGGATGCAATGAGAAGATTCAATATTCTGTTTGACTTGATCAGACATCTCTGAGAGGTCTTATAGATCTGGATGTGAGATTAGATCTCACTATCCAAGTCACAATACATGGAATATTCAATTGCCATGATATTATCTCCAAGTATCAACATAGAAGGCATATTATTCGTGAAAGAGTTTAAAAGTAGTTCTATTGTTGACAATATCTTAGCATTGAAAAATTGATGATTAAATTATATGTAATTATCATTAATAATGTATATATGATTCACATCATTTGGACTTGTGTATAGAGGCATCTAAGATAATTAATTTGGATTTATATAAAACAAATAAGATTAATGTGGATAGCATTATCTACAATAACCATTGATACTGTGGATGAGATTTATAATATCACTGCGAGATTTTTCACAATTTATAAGTTAATATGAATTGGATTCACATTGTGCAATTAAATGTAAATATGATTTACATTTAATATTGAATGGTTGAATATGATTTTATGAAGGACATGATTGGAATCATCACAAAATAATTTGAAAGCATTTTAGTGATAGTTCAATGATATAATTATTGCACATGTAGAAGATTTTGTGGAGATTGAGGTCTCACCAAATAGGAAAGGAGTGAGAGACACTCCACTCCTAATAAGCAGGGACGACCACGATGGACTCTCACTCTCTCCTTTCCTAAATCTTCTACATGGAGATTGATTTTATCGAAATAATTATTGAAGAATGTCTCCAACATATTTTCTTCAAGATTAATTATGATCTTGGTAATTGCAACACAATCTTGGTCATTGATTCAATTAGGAGTGCACCATAGCCATCCAATTTTGTATATAAAATGGCTAATTGCAGTCTTCTTTTAAAAAACGAAGTTGAAGGAATTGTTACAATAACTCTCTCTTATATTACACCACCTCTCTCTCTCTCAACCTCTTATAGAAATCCACCTAGGGTTTGTTGAGAGTGCAATCATCGTTGCACTATCATCGTGCTGCCAGACTAAGTGGATTTCCATCTTCTTTGGAACCTTATGCACAAGAAGGAGACATCGGATTTCATGAGACAATTAGGAGATTCCCTCCTCTGATCATCACTTTGGATTGTGGGAAGTACGCATCCCATACGCTCTCCCACAAGTGCTTTTTACTTCAGATCGGACTTGAGACAAGAGGTCTCTTCTCTTAGAGACTCGTAGACCATGATCATGCTCCATGTAATGTTATTACTCGTGTGATCTTGATTAAATGGAATGGGTATTATTCCTATGTCATGCGATTATATCAAAAAAATTAAAATTTTATTGCCCCATCGACTAGTATGACTAGTCAACCTAGATCGGATATGATTCGATCTCCATGCTTCCATGATGCGTGAGTGATGAAGCTCAGATTCATCAACATTATTTTTATTTTTTAAACCCTCTATCTTAAGCTTTTTAATTAATTTAACAATTAATTATAATTAACTATTGACACCTTGTAAATAACTTATGCTAACTATTGTAAATAAATAAAGCGTAGAACTATTGTATAAATGTGTGTATTATTCTCCTTATGTTATATATTTTCTTTATATTCAAATTCTCATAAAAATTAGTGTAATATTGTAAATAATATGTTGTATAATGTTTATTTCTTGAAAATACAAAAATTATATAAATTTGGTGTTTTTATATTCATAAAAATTCTTAAAAGATAATATTATGTATATGTGATGTAATTTGGTTTGGAGTTCTACATGAAAGTTCTAGATCTCAAAAAGATATACAACTTTCATGTTGAACATTTTTTGTTTGATGTGATTAACTACTTGATTTTAATTTATATTTTACTCATTTTTAATCTTTTATTTCATTGGGAAATGTGGCCTCTTCTGGGTGCACCACACAACCCGCTCCCCTTCCATCATACGGCCTTCATCAGAGCCATCTGATTATTTTAATCAACGTCCACCCATCGCTCTCATCCGCCTCTATTGGATTGCTTGATAGAATGATCAAACAACTTTTATTCAGTCCCTCGTTCCATAATCCCAACGTTGGACTCTCAGATCCAACAGTTCTTCTTCATAGTCAACCTCCGCCCATTACACCTCCAAGCGTCTCACCTCTTCACCTATGACTCTTCTCAAAATTATCCTCACCGCTCCACATATCCTCATGACACGATTTTAGTTTCAATGTGATGTCATTTCCTCCTTCTTCTATGACATCCACCAAGTCACGGCACTCAACCACTACTCCAACAATTGACAATTGAGACCACCATGTTCAACCATCGGCTTCTGAACAAAGCCCTTCAGTAGGCCATGATTTTGTGCCTATCTGCCTTTATGCGAGGAATCCTCTGAACTTTTCCTTGCTACCTATTACATAGAGATTGAGAGAGATAGAGCTAAGATCGATGAAATCTCTGACGAGGTCCACATATTATATGGTTGTGACACATCACGATCTAGGATGTTGCTCGAGCTTCGCAACCTTGTTGATTGTGTTCAGAGAATATTTAGAGCCTCAAGAGCTCCAGCCCAGTCCTCTGATCCCATCGAACCTTTTAGTTCCCATGAGAACCCTAGTACTTTACCTTTCTTATTTTCTTTGACTTTATTTCACACTCACATACTCCTTCATGTCATTCGAGAAAGTTCATCTCCTCCGTCGTACATCCCCCATCTTCACCAAGCCTTCAAGACATCATCTTCCCTTATCCACTCCTCCAATCACCTCGCTCTGCCTCCTTGCACTGGACGACTTATTGGGTTCACATCCCTTCACCCTACCTGAACCCCCATTTCACTTCCCTCTTGTCCCTTCTCACTACCTAACCATTGCAGAACCTATATGGTTCACTGATCATATGAAGCGAGGAAGATCTAGTCTCTAGCTCCTCTTCCAACGATCTTCCACCACCACATCTCTTTGTTCCCTACAATGGCTTCATCTCACTGCCCTGACCTTCGCTCGAGCATCTTTAGACTTCTCTGACCCCACAACAGCCTCGAAGAGCAGAGAATGAGATCCCATGTGTTTGTCGGAACAAAACCATAGATCCACCACTAGCAGAAGAGGTAGGGGCAATAGGCTCTGTCAGATTAAATCCACAGAAAAATCACAACCCACTTCAGCTGGGAGCAGAGCCCTTAGATCTTGTTGATTTGATGGCTCTGATTGGACCCAAGTCTAAACTGCCAACTCAATAGTTCGGAGGAACCTAGTCAAGTCATGAAGCACCTCAGCCATCCATGTGACTCGAGCCTCCATGCCTCTCGAGCCTATGGCTAAGGCTAGCAACTGCATGTGTCCCTCCCATGTCATTTAGGAATTTTACACTCCGATCCTACTGACTTTTCAAACTTGCATAGATGTCCCCGCATGTTTAGAATCTTACATATAATCTCCTACATCTATTTTTTTACAAATGAACCCATTTTTGACTTATTCGTGACATTTTATGTATTTTTAATTATGCTTTCTTTGCATTTATTCACATGGATTGAATGTGTAATATCTTTTGCATGTAAACTCCAAAATTAGTGAAAAGTTCTCTTTGGAATCGTATCTTCATGCTCTTTAAATCTATGTCTTGATTGTTCTGATTTGAAGTATAATTGGATACTAATTTAGAGAACAATGTGTACGAATGTTTACATATATTAAATTTACCACAAGAATTGTTCTAGCTCTTAAATACATATAAAATTTGGTTAATTAATTCTATATGTATTCACCTACTTTAGTTGAGTTTTGAATTAAATTGAAGAATTTTTAATTGTATTTAAATAGAAGCATATTTTCATTGATTTAGGTACTTAGATGTTTTAATAACCACTTAATTAATCAATTCATTTAGCATCTATTTTTTACAACATTGATATATTTAATCTCGTAGACAAATTTAATGTAATTTAACATAGAACTCACGAGCATTCCTTGTTATTATACGCATTTGTTAGTATAGCATTGGGACTATCATGTAGCAACAAAAACTTAACTTGCATATAAAAAGCTAAAAATATCATGCATGCATCTTTTATTATCCACATTAACCATGATAAATAGGAATCTTTTACTTAGTCCTTAGTTAGATAAACCTAATTTGCTTGTGTTATTATGCTCAACCCTAGACTTATCCACATATAAGTAAACTATGCCCTCTTCGCAGAGATATTTTTTTGTGGTTCTGATTGATTCGTTATTATCTCATATTACAACGATACGATTTTAACTTAGCCACTTGATGGTTAACCAGATGGTGCCATTGCCAGAGTCACAACTTCATTAGGTTACACAATTAGATTTAAATACTTAATTAAGTGATTTTTAATGTAATTTATGTTAAGTTGATGTTTTGTTGACTTGTTAAGTTTTTTATTTTTATTATTGGTTGTTGTGATGTTTCTCGCATTAGTAGTGATATTTCTCTTATATCTAACCATCTAGTTGTGTGTTGCAGGGCCTATAGAGCTGAGGATGACCAAAGTGATACAAATGCGAGGAGCTTGGAGCAGCTCCCTAAGAGTTGACATTTACTATTTGAGTAGAGAGAGAAATATCGAGCTAGCGTAGTATTATTTTTCATTAATTTTGTAATTATTTGTAATAACTACGTAACTATTTTTTAAGCAGTTCTCACTTGAGTTCTCGTGTTTTAAAAAGGACATTATAAATGTTTATTCATTGTGGTATGTCGAGACATGTTTCACTCTTAACCAAAGAGAGGGGCTCGACGTGAGGGGCTAACTTACTTAGGACATGTAAATGAGTCTGAGCTACTTTAAGTCATTTTATTTGTGCTCGAGTACATTAGGCCACATATCCAAAGATTCACTAAACAAGACTCACCTTATATTATTCGGATTAGCTTCAAATTTAACTCAATTCTTCACCGCTAATAGAACTCCTGCTTCGGTACAGTTTTTGCATCGACTTGCATTCATTTATTATAAATTGTAATCCACTCTTGCATCCACATGGACAGTGCTAGGAATCGTTGTGAATATACCTCTTTCTGAGCATTTATCATAAGTTTTTTGCGTGTGTCATGTTTCTTGACTCTTTTCTCTTGAGTTGCATAACTCAAGATTAAAAGGGAAAAGGGACTAACGATAAGTGAATGCTTTAATGTGCTCACATCAATCTGCAAGTGATAACTAAGCATAAAATTTGGATTAAAAATACAAGTTGATATAATTAAACTTGGAATAAAAGCAACCCTCTTTTACGAGAAAGTAATCCCCTCATTGCTCGTAGGTACTTACCTTCACAGAGAGTGGGTGAGGATGCATCCATAAGGATAGAGCCCAAGTGATTAGTTGGTTGGAATGGGGAGCCTAACATCTGGTCTTGGACGACCAACGATGATCGACAAGTCAGATCAGGTAATCAATGTATCGACACCTCTCAACACTCTCGGTACCCGAACCAATTGAATAAGTAAACAATCAACCCACTAATAATATATGCAATAAATAAAGCGTGCGGTGAAATTTATTATACCCTACAAAATGTGTATAGCAGACAAGTAGTAGGGGTCGAACCATAGAGAATAATGGAGGATAGGTATAATTATTAGTAATTAGTAATAATTAATAATAATTATTTTTGAATTTTTTGTTCTTTTTCTAATTTTGTGGGTTTTTATTATATGTGATTTTTTTGGATTTTTATATATTTTTATTTTACAAAATTTTAAATTTTAAAATTTTAAAATTTTTGAAATTTTAATTTCTCTTTTAATTTTGCAATTTTTAGTTTCTTTTTTTAATATATAATACATATTTATAAATATTAATATAGATAATATATATTATATAAGTAATACATAGAATATATAAGATATATATGATTTTATATTTTAAAATATACATAAATATACTCAAAATATATAATAAAATATATTTATATTTTTCCCTTTTATAATATTTATAGGATTTTTGATATTTTTTATGTATTTTTAAAGTAATAACATATACAAAATAGTGCACAAACTAAAATAGCCAGATTATTTTGGATTTTAAAAACAGATAATAGTGTCCAAAATTCCAAAACTATTTTAATATATGCAATATATAATAAAGAAAAATATAAGATAGAAAACAATATTTTTGGGTTTTTATATAATTTTTACTGATTTTTATAGTATTTTTAGGGTTTGTAAATTTTATGGTTTTCCTTTTGTATTTTCTAGTGATTTAGATATATGATAGAATATATTAATATACCTAATATAATTTATCAGGATTTTCAGAATTGTTTTGATATTTTTGGACTTTTAATAATTAGATAGGAAGAAAATGCATGTTTTTGTATATTTAATAAATAGGAAAATTAAATAAATTATCATGCGAAAATTATATGTCAAGAAACATAGTAGCATGCACTCAAATTAATTTCCCTATAATGTTTGGAGCAATAAAAATATGTATAAAGATAACTATACAAAAAAAATAAAATCTAAGTTATAGGACCTAAATTATATTTAAATAAATTAAAAATGCATTTAATAACAAATCCAAGAAATCCAAGGGCATCAAAGCAATTTTTCCTATTAAAAATCAACATATAGTATGCACCCAGAATGGGTATAAATGAAATTGAAATAAATTTCAGGTCCTTGCATGCACTTTTTCCCAAAGTTTAAGACATATAAACAAAATACGGTACCCAAGATAAATATCCAAAGCCATAGGGCTTAATTGGAAAAAGGCCATGCGCCTCACGCGCACGAGCATATGAGGTGACCTGGCAGAGGACCCAGATGTAATTACAAGGAAGTTCGGGGGGTTTACTTGCAATTCTTAAGCGAAATTTTATTCTTAGTATTATAATTAAAGGGTAGCGAGTAAATACAGAAAGTGTTGGGGGATGACTGATATTTACTCACTTAGGCAAGATCAAGTGATTGAGAGCGTGCCACGTCTCTCTACAGAAATAGGGAGGGCTCAGATAAGAAGATACCCCATTTACAATGAACGGTTGATGTCAGATCAATGCATGATAGGGCGATTGGTGTGACTCTTCATCCTGCAGTCATGCTTCAGACTGGGGCTTCACATTTATCGAATGGTTCATGCTCTTCACGAAGAACAAGGATGAATAGGTGTTTGGGTCTCCTTCAATTTGTCGAATCTCCCTTGTTGGGTCCTCACGCACACTATTGAGATGCTCCACACATTTGGGTTGATGTTCCGCCGCTGCTAAGATGCTCAAAAATATCCGAGCCTCACCGTCAGAGGCCTGGAGCAGGAGGACAGGATAATCTGGAGCTGCTCATTTTCTTTCGATTCTCCTCAGATGGAGTGATCAAAGGTTCCCTTCTACACAATAACACCAAGGGCACAAGGGAGGAGCTCCTAGACTCATTGGATGAACAAAAACACAGGGAAGTGGGGTGGGCAGAGTCCTCCAACGTACGGTGAAGGAAGGAGACCTGATGGACTTCGATTCTTGTAGAATCAAGAGTGGACGATAGTCTGGATAATGGAGAAATGTAAGGGGCGGGTGATGGAGATGCATTGTGGGTCAAAACGAGTTAGAGAATGGTGATTACACTAGCTGGGCCACTAGTGCTCCGGTGAACGCCTAAGTTGGAATTGAATCTAAAACGAAAAGTAACTTCATGAAATAAAGATTAAATCGAAATGCGGGAATAAAAAAGATACATAGAAATGAAAGAAAAGGGATATCTCGACATGACATTACCTAGAGTAGAAGACCACTCCCGAGCTAGAGAGCTTGGCGATGGTGGACCTATTCCTCTCCTCCTTGTCCTCGCCGACAGGGCTGGGAGCTTCGTTGTTACCGTAGCATCAACACAAGTGGTCCTTTTTGCGATTAGGGGAAAAAGAACAATCAAGGTGCAAAAATGGCGGAGTGGGGGTATATGTACAGGTGGGTTTTGGTGAGTTTCGAGGGCGGAAATCATGAGGAGGCGAGGTGGTTGGTGAAGGCTATGGGTGTAGTGAGATGATTGATCATGAGGAGAAGAATTTTGATGAAGGAAGCATGTTTCCTTGAGCTGTGAATCTTCACTAAAAATTTGGAGAAGAGCAAGTGGTAGGAGGGGCGTTTAAGTTCTGACATAAGGGGGCTAGGGACCGTGTAGTTGACCATGGGGCCAACACACGGAGGCGCGCCATTGGTCCACCCAGGACTGCTATGAACAAAAAAATAAAAATGAAAGAAAATGAGAATAAAATAATACACATTTTTTAGAAAAAAGTCAAAACATAAAAAATATTTCTTATTTTATGGATGTTTTTATTTATTTTTACAAGCTTATTTATTAGGTGATAATTTTTACAAGTATACATATAGGTTTTGATGCATGTATTTGACCTATTTTATTTTAGAATTTTTTCATTTTTATTATATATACATATTTTATATATTTATAATATATTTAAATACACATTTACACATGTTTATTTTATTTTTATACTCAAAAATAAACATATATATATTATGGGAAAAGGAAGTATGTTCCTTGGTTGTAGCCAACTTACATGCTCCCACCCCTTTTTCCATGTATTTTTTTATTTTTCTGAAATAAAATCTATTGGAATTTAGATCACAATATGTCACCATGGTGTCATTCAAAATTCAACTTAATTCAAGACTTATATCCCCTCCATCAAGACTGTCAAATTTTAACGGTCTCAGAATTGCTGAAATTGACCCCTTTCAGATGGAGGGCATATGAGTCTCTGTTTCTGACGAAATCGAAATGGCATGTTAGGGGAATATAGTGATGAATATACATATTTTTTTTATTTTCAAAAAATAAAAAATAGAGAGAAAATAGGGGCGGGAGTAGCCAATTGGCTAATCCCAGGGGTGACCTCATTTAACCCATATATTATAGGTATAGTATGCCTATATTATATTATTTATTTAAATGCATTTTTAATATTTTTATTTTATGTTTATATTTTTAATATATTTAAAAAATATCTACAAGTATGTAAAAATGTAAGAAGGAAAAAATGTAAAGAATAAATTAAATGAATAAAATATACTCGAATACAGTACAATGGGACGTCAGAAAGTTGGCTTTTACATTTAGCTCAATTTTTAATGAAACCATATTCATTATATAGATAATTTAATTTTAAGAATAATAAAGGTGAGTTTTATGAATTTTGAGTTTTTATGGAGAAGATATTGATCATTGAAGTTTTATTTGTAGCTTTTTCATCTGTGTGTCCCAATCACACTGTGAATTATTTTTATTTGCAGATAATTTTGTATTTTTCTATATATTTTTATGTACAAATTTCATGTAGAACATATTATTATTTAAGGTGTGTAAAATACAAAATAAAATAGATGAATATTATGCTATATATAGTTAATAAATTAGGGTTTGTGTGTATTTTCTGTACAGTTATTGGTCATATATCCCTCGACTTTATTACTTGTTGACCACGTCAATATTAACTTGGTCTCGATGTTTAGGGTCATTCAGTATTTACAACACTTCATTTTCTATTTCATTTATTTCTTTTACTCTTTTATTTGTGAATTAAATACATGTATTTGTATAGTATTTATAAGTCAAATAATGCATGCTATTATATGTATATTAATGTTATTTTCATGCATTTACCTAGAGTTGTAAGGCTAAAATGAAAGAATAGAAGTTATGAGATGGAGATTCATCACTCCCTATAATTGCCTTTGCTACTCCCTAACAACTGCTTATGATAATGAGTGCATAAAAAGAAATAAAGAAAAGAAAACGGAATAAATTGAAATGATTTTGACTCATGAACTTATCTTCATAAAATCAAAGTTTGGAGCTCCGTCATGACTTTGGATTTTAAGTTTGTTTGGAACATTACTAGGAATTGGGCTTAAAACTCAATAGCCTCAAGAACCACAAAACTCTGTCCAAGTCTCCTCAGAAGCCAAGTCAGAACAAGAGAAGAGTATGGACGATATCCAGTGTAGTTATCTATCCTAAGATGCTTGACTAGTGTTGCCAAGTCATCGAGATGCAGGCACCATGATATATTTGACTTTGAACCATAAGCCTTGTTTATTGAGTACATAACTCTAACAGGAATTGATTTTTCATTATTTTTTCCCTGTCTAACTTTTTTGGAGTCTTTTTTTCGTACCGTTTTCTTTATATATATATATATATATATATATATATGAAAGTATATGTACAACAACATTTAGACTTTTTTTCTTGAATTAGTAGACTATCCCACATTTGAAGCTTTATTACAACGCACAACATCTTGTCTTTAGACCTCGTCACTACTAGACTAAGGCGGGGGACACTGGCCACTTACAGTGACTACATATGTTTTCATTCACGTGCGTCTCATTCCAACAAATCCAGCACTCTATTACTTTAACTAAGTTGAGCTAAGTGTAAGGTGAAGGTGTCCAAGTTAGGTCACTATCGACAGTCAAGATGACATATGAACGCAATCTTGTGGTCTCAAAGAATTAAGTCTAGCCGACCTGAAGCACCTCAATTCCACTTCCTATAAGGATCCTATGATTGAGTGGATTAAGGTCTAACCAAGCACCAATCTTCGGATTTTATTCAGATCGGTTCAATTGTCATTATCAATCCGAAAAAAAGTAAATTCAAAGGAAAATATTTTTGTGAAGTACATTTTCTAATTTTGAACCTTTTATGGTATTTTGTTGAAAAGTTATGTAAAGTTTTATGGGATTTTTTATAAAATTTTGTATTTTTTTAAGATTTTTTTATAGAGCTAGTGAATTCGATATGCACAGATATTTATATGAGAGTAAGTTTATATTTACTAGAATTGGGTGTAGATTTTACACTGAGAATTTGTTTATAAATGAAGTGTCATTTGTTATTCATAGGTTTTACATACAAGGGTTATAAATTTGTTTTATATAGAATTTTATTAGAGTTGTTATTTATCACAGTTATATATAAGGTTCTTAAAAAATAGATAATATTTTTACAAACATTTTGAAAACTGTATTTTGGAAATAAATTTTGAAAATAATTTACAAACATTTACTAAGTTTGAAATCATTTTACAAAGATTTTTTAAAGGTATATATAGATTTTACAAAGTAGTTCACAACCATTTTCGAAATCATTTGCAACGTAATTTTCAAAACATTTTATTCAAACAAGTGAAAAAAAATTTTGCAAACATTTAGAAAGGTTTTCGAAAAAGGTTTGAAAATATTTTACAAAATATTTTCCAAACGATTTCAAAAGATTTTTCAAGACATTTTACAATTATTTTTTAAATCATTTTGCAAAACATTTTTAAACTAGTTTATGTATTGTATTTACACAGAATTTTAAAAATAATTACACATATTTAGAGTGTATTCTTTACAATTGACTTATTATATACCCTTACCCAATAGAGTATATTAGACATATTATTAAAGAAATTAAAGTATGAGTTATGATTAAAATATATACAACATATATACGATCCCCTTATACTTTGTGTGAACAATATCCTCATAGTGATAGAAGAGAAATAAAGGAAGACTTAAGTCTTGCTGAGTATAGAAAATTCTATACTGCAATGACTCAAAGAATAAGAAGTTAATCGTCCCAACCACCGATACTTAGGATCAACTAATCATAAGTATAATAGTCTGCAAATAAAGAAGGGAGGATCGATGGTTAGGATGACCAAATCTCAGCTCAGCTTGTCTCCCCCTATACTTAAGGTAAAAGATCCCTAAGTATAGGATAGAATACCAAAAGAGGTAACAAGAGAGGGGACAAAAACAAAATAAGAAATACAAAGGAAAGGAGGAACACATCACTCCCCCTATACTTAAGGTAAGATATCCCTAAGTATAGGAAACGATAAGAGTGATGAAATAGAACGGAAAAAGAACACTCGACTCATCCACCTCTGCTATACTTAGGATAAAGTACATCCTAAGCACGACAAACACACGAATCTAGGTGGGTGAGAAAAATAGAAGGAATGAAAGAAATGAAAGAGATTATATACATCGTTATGAGTGTACAACACACAAGATGGAAGAAACTTTACCCTCTTACGTGACCGCTAAGGAATGGATTTTACAAGTTGCAGGTTGATATTGGGGTCAGCTGCTGACAAAGCCCAATAAGGATCGACGTGGTGGAAATCTCAATGGTCTCAAACCGAAAAGGCTCAAACTCATCAGTTAGTTAGGTCAGGCCTGGGAAATTTCTCCTTTTAATACCCTCTGTGGTAGAGTATCTATGGTGTAATTATTGTATATCTCATCAACACATAACCACACACAAGAAAAAGGAACTCGAAGGTCTATGCTTTCTGGGTCTTCCTCCCTAAATAGGAATTCTTGGGTCTCAGTCTTGCCCATGGTGAAACAGACCTCTCTGATCTCAGCAGCTGTGTCATAGTCCTATGAGTCTCCTAAAAAAGATACGCTCTCATCAAGGGTAAGTTTTTGAGTGGCAATAGGTATAGTGATCACCTCAATCAGAATGCTCTCGTTGTGGGAACGAAAGCATATCTCTCCATACCCATAATCAATAACGACCTTCGCACTAGAGAGAAAAGGTTGACTTAGGATGATTAGAGCATGCTCCACGGTGATGGAGGTCTCCATGGGAAAAAACAAAGTCAATAGTGTAGCTCATGCCTTGGATCTAAATGACAACATTTTCAAGGATACCCTTTGGCGTCTTTATTGATCGATTGGTGAATTGACAAATCATCAAGGTTTTCTTGAGAGGCTAAGATTGAGTGTCTCGACAAATGAGGTATTATATTAATCTTTATGCTGATGTCATGGAGAGTGTGATCAAAATAGTGGTCAGAAATGACACATCTAATGAAGGGTGTACGAATGTCCCTTTTCTTGTTAGGTAGACAACGAGTAATAGTGTGAGCAGTGGCCATCGTCAAAATGTGGTGCTCAGATATGTGATGTCTCTTCTTTCTCTTGGGTGCAAGTGAAAAGTCCATGGCTTGGTGAAGTGGGCTTCAATGATTGCATGAATAGTATCCACCACTTCGAGTTGGATAACATTTTTTAATTTTTTTATTTATTCCTTAGGGAAGAAGTCTAAATCAGTGTGTAAACAAGGGTGACTAGAAGGCTATACAAAGCCATCCTTTATATGTAGGGTGGTGGGAACTGTGATGTGTGCATGTGTAAGCAAGGTGGATGGCACAAGTGCCCTCTCCTCACAATCTGTATGGTCAGGCATCTCGCGTTATTGCCTTTTTAGATTTTTAAAATTTTGCTCACTTTTTTGTATTTTCTATGATTGTGATATCTTATGGGTGGCCTCTCATGGATCCATCACACCAGAAGGTGAAGCAATGATGTGGGTCTTATCTTTTTTAGTGAGGTCCTTTATCATCTTCTGCATTTGCTCCACCAACCGAGTCATGTAATCAAGAGTGGGGTCCAAGGGAGGAATCCAACAATGTATCATCGGGTGGGGATGATGGTGGTTAATGTGACTGTGATGATGGGGATGGTAGGGGTGAGTACTCAAAATCTGATGGCTGACACTGTGGGTGTGCATGTCGGTCGTACGGTCATTCGAAAGGAGGGTCCATCTCAATAGGTGAGTTTATTGACAGATATGTACAAAAAGAAAAATCTAAGATATGATTCTCACGACAAAATGGAGGTGCACCAACTAGAGCGTAGTGAGAGAAATTCGTGAAGTCCGAATAAAAATTGCTCTAACCCGACATCTTAGTTTTCAAGAGGAAGGGATCAGGGAGATTATGATAGTTAAGTCAATATATGAACAGAAAAATGTGAAAAATGCATGGAATGATCAAAGACAAATAAAACAAACACAAATCAAACTCAATTCACCAACTCAACATTGTGAAGATCGTGATGGTCTTTTATCTTTTCTGTTTTAGAGTTAGGTGACAAATCAGTTATTTACAAGCTCACTGGTGCAGTCTCCAAGAATGGTTGCGTTTGAGTTGGCGTAGCAGACCTTCTAGAATACCAGACCACTTCATCTTGGAGGCAAGCGCTTTAAGCAATAACATGGCCCAAAATCCGACACAAGCGCTTAAGGCACAAGTCCAAGGTTGGAGGCTCTATTCCTTATATGTATGTGCCTCACTGGTCAGGGGTGTACCTGCAATAATGAGGGGGTTACCCTCCCAAAATAATAATATTTGTCATTATGTTTAGTTTTAGGGTCGAGTTCAGTTAGTAGTCCCAATTTTATTGGTTAACACTTTTTTGGTCTTTTGAAAAATAAAATGTCTAATGAAATTTATTGATTCCTTTTATTGCCTAAATCCAAGAAATAGAGAAGGAATTCATAAAAGCTAATGCATAAAAATTAATGAATGCAAATGCTAAAGATAGGGATGTGTACCTGACTTCAGCAGTCAACATGCAAGATGATCCGCCCATATAAATCTGTCATATATGTGCGCAAGCGGGAACCATCCTAGTAGGAACTTCTACTTAGAAAGCACAGATTTATTAATTTGACTAAGTCTAAACGATCTATAGGTAAATAATTCTAATAAGTGGTTGTACCTAAGTCTACCAGGCTCAACCAAATAAAAACCTAAAACTATGGGATTTAAGCACACAAAATGAAGAAAAAGAAAGCAAAAACTTAAAACATGATAAACAAATAAAATAAAGAGAAAAATAAGAAGAATAAAATTTAGAAGCGATAAAACACGATAAAAATCGAGCATGCCCCAAGATGAAGAGACACCTGATGAAATGGGTATGTGAGTGTCCAAGTGTCTAGAGGGTTAATTACTATAATAATTTACAAATATCAATCTCTCATAAAAGAATATAAAATCTATGCTAAGCTGCTCTGCACTTCCCAGTTCCTTGGTTAGCTTTGTTGCTCTCTCCGACCGGCTCAACAAAGAAAGCAGGTCTCTGCTCTTCTTGGCAGGCTCGATCTCCTAGAAGATCGTCCTCACGTAGCGGGCCCTCGCAACAAATTCAATAGAAGAGGTGATTGACATAGATAAACTTGTTTTTTAAAAAGAAATAAAGATAGATAAATAAACAAACAGACTATAGATACGATATCCTACGGTTACTCCTCGACAATGGTGCCATTTGATTAGTCGGTCGGTACGGGGTGCCCAATGTCCAATCTTGGAGGTCATGCAGTGTTCGATAAGTTAGATCCATCAATCATTTTATCGATGCCTCTCTCTGCTCTCGGTACCCATACTAATTGAATAAGTCAACAATCAACTCACGAATAATATGTGCAATGAATGAAGTGTGATGTGATATCTATTATATGCTACAAAATATGTATAGCAGACAAGTAGTAGGGTTCGAACCATTGGAAACAATGGAGGATATGTACTATTATTAATCATTAGTAATAATTAATAATAATTATTTTTGTATTTTTAGTCTTTTTCTGCTTTTTGTGGGATTTTAGTTATATGCGAATTTTTATGAATTTTAATTATTTTATATTTTTATGCTTTTAGATTTTTAGATTATTCAATTTTTATTTTATTTTTTTTAATTTTGCAATTTTTTTAGTTTATTTTTATTTTTAAGATATAATAGATATTTGTATATGATAAAAAGGATAATATATATTATATAAGTAATATATAGAATATATAAGATATATAGGTTTTTATATTTTTAAATATACATAAATATATAAAATAAAATAAAAGAAAATGTTTTTGTGTTCTTTTGGTTTTCTATTTTTGGTAATTTTTATAGGAATTTTGCTAATTTTTATGTATTTTTAAAGTACTAAAATATATAAAATAGTGCATAGAATAATATAGCCATATTGTTATGCATTTTAAAAATAGATAATAGTGTCCAAAATTCCCAAAACTATTTTAATATATGTTATATATAATGGGAGTTGGGAGCCTACACCATGGGGTGTAGGTAACTATCTACACTCGGCTTTATTTTTCATTATTTTTGTGTTTTCTTTAAATAAACCTTAGAGGGATTCGCTCAATATATTGAGGGGAATATGTGTTTCATGTTCCATACAAAACAAACATTCCTAACATGTTCATTTAGAAGTGGTCAATTTCAGCAATTTTGACCGTTAAAACTTTCTAGTCTTGATGGAGATGATAGAAGTCCCAAATTAAGTTGAATTTGCATTGACAGCATGGTGATATATGGTTATTAAATTCCATAAAAGTTTCATTTCAAAAAATCAGAATATTTAAAAAAAGAGCCGAGTGCAGGTAGTTATCTATACCCCCGGGTGTAAGCTCCCTTTTCTCAAATATAATACGGAAAATATAAGACAAAAAACATCATTTTTGTGTTTTTTAATGAATTTTCAATGATTTTTATAGTGTTTTTAGCGATTTGTAATTTCTATGATTTTTTCTTTCACATTTTTTTGATTTTTGGATATATTATAGAATATATAATAATATACCTAATGTAATTTTGGGGGGATTTTTAGAACTCTTTTGATATATTTTAGACATATAATAATTAGACAAGATAAAAATGTGTGTTTTTCTATTTTAAATAAATAGAAAAATTAGTTAAAATGGCATGCAAAAAATATATGTCATCAAGCATAGTAGAATGCACTCAAATTAATTTCTCAATAATTTTTAGAGCAATTACAAAGATGAATATACACAAATATAAAATCTACTATTACATGGACCAAAATGTAATTTAAATAAAGATTATAAATGCATTTAATAACACGGTAGAGGAATCCAAGGGAATCAAAGCAATTTTCCTATTAAATCAACATTTAATATGCATCTAGTAGGGGTATACATGTAAGTAAATAAATGTTAGGTTCTTGCATATAATATTTCCAAAATTTAACATTTAATATACAAAATATGGTAATGAATATAAATATTCAAAGCCTAAGGGCATGGATGCAAAAGGACGAGGTGCCCCACGCGCATAGGCACGTGAGGTGACTTGGCAGAGGACCTAGATGTAATTACACGGAAGTTCAGGGTGTTCACTTGTAATTTATTCGTGAAATATTATTCTTAATATTATATTTATTGGGGTAGAGATTAAATACATAAAGCGGCATGGGATGGTTGATATTATCTCACTTATGCACGATGAAGCTGCTGGGAGCACGCCACGTCGCTCCCCTTAAACATGGAGGGCAAAGATTAGAAGGTACCCCTTCGACAATGAATGACTGAAGTTAGATCAAGGCTTGATCGAGCGGTTAGCGTGACTCCATTGTGTGTCCATACTTCAGACTGGGGCTTTACCTCGATCGAACATTCCCTACTCTTCATGAACAACGGGGATGAACTGGTGGTTGCGGCTCCTTTAATCCATCAAATCTCCCTCATTGGGTCCTCACACATGCTACTGAGATGCTCCACATATTTGAGGTGACATTCTGTAGCTGCTAAGATGTTTAAAAATGCATGAGCCTCACCATTAGAGGCCTGTAGCAGGAGGAGGACAGGACGAACTGGAGCCGCTCTTCTTCTTTCAATTCTCCCCCAGATGGGGTGCTTAAAGGTTCCCTCCTTCACAATAACACCAAGGTCACAAGGGAGGAGCTCCTCGACCCATTGATGCACAAAAACATAGGGAAGTGTGGTGGGTGAAGTCCTCCGACGTACTGTGAAGGTAGGAGACATGATGGACCTCAATTCTCGAGATAAAGGGTGGATGATGGTCTAGAGAATAGAGAAATATAGGGGCACGTGATGGAGATGTGTTATGGGTCGAAACAACTCGGAGGACAGTGATTACACTGGCCAAAGCATTAGTGTTCCACTGAATGCCTAAATTGGAATCAAAGCTAAAATGAAAAGTAAATTCATGAACTAAATACTAGATTGAAAGGAGGGAATAAAAAGCTACCTAGAAATGCAAGTAAAAGAACAACTCGACAGGAGATTATTAGAGTAGAAGATCATGCCAGAGCTGGAGAGCTTGGAGGGGATGGACCTATTCTTCTTCTCCTTATCCTCGCCGATAGGGTTGGGAGCTATGTTGTCACCAGTATGTTAACACAAGATGTCCCTTTGGAATTATGGGGGAAAAAGTATCAAGGCACAAAAATGGAAGAGTGGAGGTATATGAACAGGTGGGTTTTGGTGAGTTTCAAGGGCAGATTGTGTGAGGAGGTGAGATGGTTTGTGAAGGATATGGGTGCAGTGAGATGGCCGATTATGAGACGAAGAATTTTGATGAAGGAAGCATGCTTCCTCGAGCTGTAAATATTCACCAAAAAGCTGGAGAAGAGTAGGTGGTAGGTGGGATGTATGAGTTCCAACAAAGAGGGGGTTGGAGATCGTGCAGTTGATTGAGGGGTCAATGCACGGAGGTGTGCCATTGGTCCACCTAGGACCACTATGCAATAAAAAGGAAATAAAAAGAAAAAAAATAGATACACATTTATTATAAAAAAAGTCATAACATAAAAAATCTTATTTTATATATTATTTTATGGATAATTTTACTTATTTTTACAAGCTTATTTATTAGGTGATAATTTTTACATGTATATATATATATGTTTAGACACATATATTTGACCTAATTTATTTTTATTTTGTATTTAAAATTTTTTACATATATATATTTTATATATTATAATATATTTAAATGCATATTTACACATTTTTATTTCATTTTTTGATTTTATATGTATACTTAAATGAATAGGTATATACATTATAGGTATAGTATTCCTATATAGTATATTACATTATTTATTTTGATGTATTTTTAATGTTTTATTGTGTGATTATATTTTTAATGTAATCTAAATAATATTTACAAGTATTTAAAAATGTAAGATAGGTAAAAATATAAACAATAAATTAAATGAATAAAATATACATGTATACAATACAATGGGACCCCAGAAAGTCATCTTTTGCATCTTAACTCCATTTAGTGAAACCACTTCATTATGTAGATAATTTAATTTTAAGAACAATAAAGCTGAGTTTGATGGATTTTATGTTTGTATGGAGAAGATGCTGATCATTGAAGTTTAGTTTGCAGCTTCCTCATCTATTTGTCCCAGTCACATTGTGCATTATTTTATTTGTAATTAATTTAGTATTTTTCTATGTATTTTTATGTATAAGTTTTATGTAGAATATTTTACTATTTGAGGTGTGTAAAATGCAAAATAAAATAGGTAAATATAGAGCTATATATAGTTAATAAATTAGGGTTTGTGTGTATTTTATGTACAATTATTAGCCTTATCTCCCCATACTTTATTCTTTCTTGACCAAGTCAATATTGACTTGGTCTCCAGACTTAGGGTCATTCTTTATTGACAATACTTCATTTTTTCATTTTCTTTTCTTTCCTTTATTCTTTTATTTTAGAATATTACATGTATTATACAATATAATAAGTCAAAATGTATACTAATGTTATTTTTATGCATTTACTTATAATTTTAAGGCTAAAATGAAAGATTAAAGGTGACAACATGGAGATTCATCACCAAGTCCCTTGACCTATACCCTAAGCCTCTGTTTCCAACTTTTGCAGATGTGGGAGCTGCAAGTGCTCTCCTCTGACTATAGTTGACATTTTGGTTGTGCAAGTTAGTTGATACCTTTAAGGTTTTGATAAAACCCATCAGCTCGAGCATATCATCCTTTTGATTGAGTGTTACTAGAAGTACCATTGTGGGTCAGAGTGATACATTGTGAGTAACTGACTACAATTTTGTTCTATCACCAATTAAATTTGACAAGATAAATTGGTCGAACGCTTATGCCATTCATGTGTAAAGTTGGTGAATCAAAGGGTTTTGTATTGTGCTTGTATTGTGTGAGTTAAATCTCGTACATTCGAGCGCATTCTCATAAGACTTCATCTCTTGATTCAATCATGATCATCTCATATTAGGTTTGATGTTGAAGATGAATATTTGGGGGGAAGTTTGTTAGGACTTTGCGAACTTTTGTTGAACTTCTCAAATGTTACGTCTTCTAAGGTCCATGATACCTCACTTCTTGGACTCCCTGGGGACATAGACACCCTCTTCTTGAGTAGAAGTTCACCTCTTTAAGGAATGGTCAAACACTGACCAATCCCTTCCTCTCTTCCTTTCTCATCGTGGATGACCTTCACCTCAATGAGCTCGATTTGATTTCCACTTCTTATAACCTAAACCCATTTTCCGATGAAGGTGATTCAGAATATTAGTTACTCAAGATGCCTCGTAAGAAGCACCTTGAGGGTGAGGATCGTGATGACCTCTTGAAGGTAATCTTAGCTAGACTGGCCATAGTCGAGCAGTAGAATGCTCTAGTCAAAGAACTGATGGGTCACTTGAATGTGGGGGTAGACACAGTATACAATCCATGGTTATATCAGAATCTCAACTAGTTGAGTCCAGCCACTTTCGATGTTGAATACGAGCTAAATCTGCACTTCCTTTCATTGCTGCCAAAGTACAACGAGAATGCTAACGAGGAACATTATGCATTCCTTAGGGATTTTGAGTTAGCATGTGGTAACCTTAGGCATCCTAGGGTTAGCCTAGACTACATCATGCTCAAAGTCCTTCCATTTTTCTTAGGATATAAGGTTGACTACATGTTAAAGAACCTTGGGGTAGTTATAACTACCTATACTCAGTTTAAGGAAATGTTCTTGAAGAAGTTATACCCTTTGAGTAGGACCAATCAGATGATGATCCTCATAACCCGATTCACTCAATTACCTCATGAGCCTTTTGTGACACATGGGAAAGGTTTAAGGAGTTGTTGTACAAGTGTCCTTGTCATGGTATGGAGAATACTATTTCGGTTCATGCCCTATTGTGGTTATACCTCTAAGATGTAGGGGTTATTGAGCATTGTCTATGTAGGCAGCTAAATGTCCAAGGGAACGGATATTGTTTGGAAGGTATTCGAGAATATGATTGATACTAACCGCTCAGAGACCACTATCATGGCATATACAGACACCCCACTCACACTCCTATCTAAGGAGAGCGGTAATCAGGTTGTAGTTGATCTAGCTGAGGACCTAATTCCTAGTGTTGGAATCATTGTTGACAAGTTGATAATAGTCGAAAGAGTCAGTGGTCTAGAGAGTTTGTCCAAGTTTCTGAATTAGATGGAGAAACTTACTAAGAAAGTATCTAAAATGAAGATACATGATCTGTCTGCATCTTCTGCTCATGCCTACCATGTACACCATCAACCTGAGCAGCAGATGTCAGAGCTTCAGTCTACATGGGTAGAGGACCACTCTTTTTCCCATCACATTCAACAAGATCTATCCATAGAGATAGTGACATAGGAGCCTCTTCAGGTTTGGGAGGTGAATGGTGTGTAGTACACACATGACCCTACCAACAGATAGGTAGGAATGGGGGACAATTACCAACACCAATCTCCCCCTACATTCCACAACACTAGCTTCATCCCAATACCTCTTCCATCACAGCCATGCTCTAGACCTTACTACTCCCAACCACATCGGCAACATCAATAGATGTGTCATCCACCTTACTAGTCATGCCAACATGGCCCTTCTTTTTAGAGTACCCACAACATCAGTATCAAGGCCAGCAAGGCCAGTTTTTACATTTCTCCTTCAAGCACGGTTAACCTAGGTAGAACCTAAGCCAGCATTCTTCTTCATCTGCTCTAACAGATTTTTAGCAACAGATACTTGATGATATACATTCATACAGGTATAAGATTCAAGACATGAGGATTGACCTCAATCAAAACACATGATGGAAGCATGAGAGATCTGCACACTTCATTCCAGCCCAGGTTTAGGCTTATCCCAATAGCCTGAACAAGAGTCGACAGTAGTAGTAGCAGTATCATTATCATGTATACTACTCAGACCCCCTTAGGTATGAGCATGAGATCCTTTCATTTTATAATGTTAACCATATGTCACTTAAGAGCAGAATGACCGTGGTCGTACCTGATCAAGTATGAGAAATGGAGGAGGATGTCTCTGAGGCTCCACTTGAGGAGACCTCAAAGGTTGAGGAGGAAGAGCATCACTAGAGACAACAACAATCTCTTTACTAGTAGAAGAGGCGGAGATAACCATGAAGAGAGAGAAGGACAAGCACCAAGATACAACATTCAAGAGATGCAGATTCAGAGTCTACGTAGGAACTTGCACCTTTTGTTGAGGAGGATGTACCAGCAAACATTCCCCAGCTTGCAGTAGACAATAATATTTCAAATTCCAAGTCTATAAAAGATTCAGTTTGTTTGAAGAACTCATTTTTAGTAACAATATGATGCATACTTCTATTTATGATTATAATTCTTCAAATGTTTCTTGTAATTTAATCTCTTTCCCCCATGCTCTTATGGCAGGAAAGTGAGCATCAAAAAGATTCAAAAGGATTACCTTGACATGGCATGACTTTCTAATGAGAACATTATGGTTAAAGTAAATTTTATAACTTAATCTAATTTTTGGTATTTTTAATAATTAAAAAACTAAAGGAATAAAATAAAAGGGACATATGTATAGACTATATGTACAGACTCGAAGTGACTTGTGGTTTTTTATTCAATTTAGGTTTGGATTTTTGCACAATTAATTAAAAAATAAATCAAAGAAAATAAATTAAAAGGAAATAAATGAAAAAGATTTTTTTTGTACATAAAATAATAAGGTTAAATCAAAGAAAGTATACAATATATAATGATGGCCCAAAATCCAAGTTTTACATATAAACTCCAAGAATTTTATCTCGTTTTATAGATAATTGAACGTGCATTAATTAAAAAGTGAGTAGGCATCCACAGGAGACTATATGAGAGATATATTCACATTTATGGCTTTTGTCTCCAAATTAGGGTTTGGGTTTTATTGGGAAAATGTATAAGTTATTATTTTTTAATATTTTTCCTTGATTAATGTTCGTATTATGTACATATCAAAGTTGATTTTATTTTATTTGGAGTTAGTGAACAATAAATAAAAATATGAGAATTTGTTGTATTATATAGCTGATAATGCGCAAGCATTGAGCTCTTTATTTAATGCAATTATGCATGCTAAAATGTAAATCTTCTTTACATATGCATGAATGATAAAATGCAATAAAAATAAATAAATTCAACTAATTACTGGTGAACAAAGCTATATTTTCATCTATTACAGTGATGAAAGGTCAGTTAGATATCAGCCTTTAGAGAAAGGATTTCCATCTCCTTCTCAGGCTGGAGATCATCTCTTAATAATCATTTGACGGTGCTCGATGAGTCCTCAATCTAACTCTTTAGATATTCATCCAAGCACCAACCTCTATGATTCATTAATTGAATCAACAGCTGTATGATCATCAAGATGGTCATGGTACATAACCCTAATTGTACTAAGGGACCTATCATGTAAATTATTTATTCTTCATTTCAGATCAGAGAATGATATCCGTAATAACATTTATTGCATAATGGCTCGTCGTGGGCTTGCATGTCCAGCAATCTTCTACTAGCCCAAAGAGTCATTAATGGGTTAATCATTTTAACCCACACTCATGTGACAATCATAAGGCTATTTAGAAAATAGCTAGGTAAGCTGAACAGTCACTCTGTTCCCAAGAGACTACGCCAAGTCCTTTTACGGCACTTGCATATCCCCTAGTAACAGTTCTCGCATCCAATACGAATGTTGCATCTTATGCAACCAATATTTAATTTTGTTATAGTGTACTTGACACTATAGCTCGATAATTATTATAACTAGTATGTCCATAATCCTTATTAGAATACCCTTATTCCTAGAGATCTCTATCTCCTTAGGTATCCGTAGTTAAGACCTTTTAGATCACTATCTATAAAGTCTTAATTTCTTGAAGATAAGACTTTGAGATCACTATCTCAAAAGTGTTTCCTTCTATGAAGATATCGTTATTACTGCAATCAAGTGTTTTATTACCATAGTAGGGTTAGTAGTAGTTCACTACTCCCACTGCATGGTTGACATCTGGCTTTTGTACACATCTAGCATACACCCGGCTTTTGTAGACATTTAGTGTGACTGTCCCAATACTCTCTTCTCTTTGATTTTGAACAACTTCAGAACTAAGATCTAAGAGGTATCCTTGAGATCATATCTCAAGGTATTGAACAACCAGATTATAAAAAACTTATTATTATCATCCTTATATCATTCTAAATGATTATAATATTATCTACATTCAGCATGATGAACACAATGGCACTCCCATTAAGCTTCACATGGTTCATCAAGATTTTATCTGAAATCATAACATTTATAGTTTCATCAAATCTTACGTTCCAACTACAAGAAGCTTATTTGAGTCCAAAGATGGAGTTCTTTAGCTTGCACACCTTTCTTTCCTCAACCATGAAGCCCTGGGGATACTTCATATGAATATCCTCAAAGATGTATTCATAGAGGAATGCAATCTTGACTCACATCATGAAGATGTCATAGTCAAGTTGTGTAGCTATAGTTAGCAATATTCTGATGCATTAAAGCAAGGTCAATGGAGAGCAAGTCTCATCACAAGCGATGTCTTCTCTTCGGTGTGTAGCTCATGACTACGAATCGTGCTTTGAAGTCTCTACCTTCTCATCAGGTTCCCTCTTTCTCTTAAAGATCCATTTACACCATAATGGGTCTAACCCTTATAGGTGGATCCTCAAGGGTCCATATACAACACTTGTATATGAAGTCAATTTTAGACTTTATTTCTAACATCCATCTTTCAATGCTATGATCTTCGGAAGCTTCATCACATGAAGTCAGATCATTTTCAGATTCAACTGACACATGGAATCCATCTTCAAACTTATTTGAAGAGGTATTAATGTTTCATCTTTAATTGTCTATTTAGTTTCCGATTTCAGGAGTCTCATTATCTTCTCAAGATTAAATGAGTTCCTTTACTTCATTTTCATCTTGATTCTCAAGAGAGTCATCCTCTAAGAATCACAATCTCAGAGATGAGATCCTTTAAGAATCTCAAGGTAATAAAGTAGGTATCTAATACCATCCTTTATTTTCCTAATGAAGTAGCACTCTCCAGTGCCAGATTCCAGCTTGATCACATGGAACCTTATTAAGGATATATATAATGTAGTCTCTACCACACACACACACACAAATATATATATGGAAACTAAGAGATAATTATGCTAAGATTAATCATTGATCAAATCATGTCACACATGATCAATTGTATCTCCCTACAACTCTATTGAGTTAAGGTTTATTAGGAGGATTGAGATAGGAATGATATTCACATCTCCATAAGGTATTCCTTGAATTCATCTAATAGGTACAAGCTACCTTCATTAGATCAAATTCATTTCATCTTCCTTCAAACTTTGGTTCTAAACCAAAATTGTGAAATCTTTGAATATTTCAAAGTTTTCTAAGTGAAGAGAAGAAATCTCATATCACAAATAATCATTAATAGATATCACATATCCATAATATTTATTCTAATATAGATTATTCACATACATCAATATGTATGAGATCTTTGAATACATTAACATCTTACACCATTCTAAGGAAGGGCGTATTGAATATTTCTAATTTTGAATACAATATTCACAAGTATGTAAGATTTGATCCTTTAGACAATCTAAAGTTTCATCTCTTATCAGTCTATTGATCACATCAACAGACAAATGTCCAAAACATGATGCTAGATCATTGTCAAATGATATTTATCCTCCTATTGATCTTTAAAGGTTTAATTTTCAGTATTAGAAATCATAATGAACCATTCATTAATTTTCTAATTTAGTGGAGTCCACTAGATGTTAGATTACTATCTGAAATATCCCCATCATAACTCTTTATGATAGGTCTATTTCAGAATTCATGTTTATTTCCAACATTTAGAAATAAACTATGAGTGTATTCTAATATCCAGGTCACAGAGACATTCTCTAAGACTAAGGGCTCCCACTGAAAATATGAAGTCTATTGATCCAATGGAAATTGTTGCAACAATTGCATCACTTCCAACATGGATGACCATTAAACTTTAAGATCAAATTTCTAATATTCTAATACAGATGCAACCAATTGCAAGTGTCATTAGAAGATTGAGATACAATTATTAGACTTTATCTTATCAAATAAGTGATGAATCTCCATTTCATCACCTTTATTCTATCATTTTGGCCTCAAAAACCCCAGCAAATGCATGTAAATAACATCAAATTGTACACAATAGCATTCATGATTCATTATATTAATTACACATTAAATAAGGTTTTTAATGCCAAAATTATAGAATAAAGAGAAGAAAAGAAAAAGGAATAAAATATTGCAAATATTTTATGACTCAAACCACGAGACCAAGGCCAGCATGGTATTTGTCGACAAGGAATAAAGTAGGAGGAGATAAGGGCCAGTATACAATCAATACCTCATTTATTCATGCATTTGTTTATGCATTTTTGACACCTATTTTGTACATAATTATTTATTCCTCAAATAAAGAAACCTTGTTCATGAAAGTTGTAGCTAATAGTGTAAATAAAATTACAAAATTGAGTTTGTGTAAAAATAATACTCAGTGTACATTTTATACACAGAATAAAAAGCCAAAATCTCAACTTCACAGACCCATATCTTGCAAATAAAAACTCCAAATCACCCAAACTCACCTTTAATTGTATATAGCTCTCCATGAACTATTTAATAAAATTGGTTTCATAATTTTTGGAGTCTATCTGCAAAAGTTAGGTTTTTGGCCCTCATTGTACATAATACCTGATTAAAATATTCTATTTATTCATTATTCATTATTGTAACAAAACTATATTTTTAGAATTTTGTAAATAATGTATATAATACATGTACATATTAAAATTAAAAGGAAACCAAAAAGAAATTGCAAAATAAAATAAGCCCATAAGCTTCATAGGCAAAATACCTATGCTATCCATCTATATACAAATAAAAAGGACTTTATTCTCTTATTCTTTTATTCTTCTATATTTTTTATAATAATGTAAATATTATAATAACTTATTAAAAATGTAAATCCAAAATAAAAATCAAGAAAATACACTAAATAAATTAAGTATACAAAATACATAGGTAAAATACCTATAAGTACACTTACATATGCATTTACCTATTTATTTAAAAATGTAAATAAACTCCTAAAAATTAAATAAAAATACCTTTATACTTGACGAGTCCGCAAAAGCCGCGTTAAGAATGTATTTTTAATCTTCGTGCGTGAAAATAATTAAAGTCGTTCGTTGTAGGCAGCGATCGGAAACAGTCAAGAAATAACCACAAAATAATGATTCAATTTTAATTTCGTGGTTTATGTTTATTTTACTTGGGTAAGTCCCAAGGTCGATCACAAGGAGGCAAAGGAACAACCTAGATTAATGTCTATCCAATTTTGAGTTCGGTTTTCAAGGCGGTTTTTTTTTGGAATTTTTTTAATGCAATATGAGATGCAAAATGCAAATTCGGCCTATTTTAGGGACTAAAATGTAAAATACGTTCAAACGGTGTCCGAAAATTACGAAACTTGGCCGAGATGTAAAAAATGATGAAATAAGTGCACTGTAATTTTTTTGGAATTTTTAGATGCTATATGAATTTTTTATGAATTTTTAAATGCAAACAAATTAATTTTCAATATTTAATTTTAATAAATATTAAACCTACTTATTTTCGAGAACTAAAATTATCTAAGATCTATCACAAAGTAATGGATCTTAGAAAAATCCTAGATCACAAAAATGTGGGGTCTAATACCTATTAAAAATTAAACAGTGAAATATGCAAAATGATTTTTATAGAGCAAAGTGTGCATGCAAATGCAAGGATTTTTGGGCACAATGTCAAGCAACTTAATCTCTACAATATGTGATTTTTGGGGAATTTTAAAGCAACGGTTAATTAAGTATGAATTTCCGAGCACAGATTGGGCAAAATATTCCAATTTCCACAAAATAATTATTTATTAATTAACTGTTAATCACAAAAATATCCACGACATGTCAAAATGTAGAGAATTAGTCAATGAACATCATGCTATTTTTAAATAAATAAAATGAAGTCTAGAAGAGGTTCAAAAAAGAGGGAGAACACAGGGGTATGAATGCAAATGTAATAAATAAAATAAATGAATAAAAAGTGCAGTGGGAGCCTAAGTGCAATTACCAAACTTAAAGGGGTGAATTCTGCAAATTTCCCAAGGGGTCACGTGCAACGCACGTGACCTTGGCCTGAGGAACTTGGCGCGAATATGGAATATCCTCCGGGGCCTTTGTGTAATTTGCCCCTAGGTCACGTGCGGCGCACGCGACCTGGGGTGCTGACGCAAGGCCGACGTCCCCCCGCACGCGCCTCGCGCGTGGGAGGTCTCGGGCTTCGAGCCCGGCTGCTGGAGTCGAAGGCGGAGGCGGCCGATGGGGCGGGAGGTGAAGTTGGTGGAGCAGGCGACTGGAGGTGGCTGCTGATGTGGAGGCCCGGCTTCTGGAGGGCCGGTCGAGGAGGCGATGCCGGTGGCGTGGGCTAGAGAACCACCGCCTCCTGCGGTGGTGGTGCGACGGTGCTGGCGTCTGGTGTCGTCGATGGTCTGAACGGAGAAGGAGGTGCGGCTTGGCCACGGCGTTTGGCGGAGCAGCTCAGGCGGAGGGAGTAGCAGCGGAGCGGGACTCCGGTGGCGACGACGTTGACGAGGCGGAGTAGAAGCTGCTGTAGGAGGCCGGTGAGGCGCGGAGACGTTGGTGGGTGGCTCGACGCCAAGGGGCGGAGCTGGGCACTAGCGGCGGAGGGGCCGCATGCAGCAAGGCGTCGCCGCCTTGGATCTCGTCGACATCGAAGAAGCCCGGGCTGTCACCCCGGACCTCGGAGCTCTATCGGCGGATGGCGTGGACGGTGGTCGAGGCGTTCCTTAAATAGGGCTGCGGTGGATAGAGTTCGGCGATGGGATAACGGAGCGGGGGACGCAGCGGCCGTTGCGGAAGGTGCGGAGGTCGGTTGCGACAGTTGCAGAAGTAGCGGCGAGAGCGGCGGGGACGAAGGTCAACGACGGTTGCGGAGATTGGGCGCGGGCGGAGCTTACGGGGCTGGGCGGCACAGGAGGTTGAAGATGACGACCCTTGGCCGTCCGATCGGCCGAGATCGGGCGGCCAGATGGGCGCCACGTGGCGAGGAAGGGGGCAAGGGCGCGCACGTGCTTGGCGCGTGCCTGGGGGCACGTGCCTCGCACGTGCGATGGCTTTTTATTTTTTTTTTATTTTTTTTATTTTTTTATTTTTTAATAAAAACGATATAATAAAAAGGCGAAAAGTGGCTGACACGTGGCGGCCTCTGGGGCTGCCACGTGTCAGCACCAGAAAAATCCGGAAATAAAAGATTTCTAAAATCTCTAAAAAATAGCAAATGACCTCGGATCGAAAAAGTTCCTTCACGAAAAATGCTCGTCTCGACGAGGTCTACAACTTTCATGAAGACATCAAAGCCAAATTCGGTCAAATGTAAAAAGTGAATTTTTGGGGTATCCCATGTACATAGAATACCTTGATTTTTGGTTTTCTAATTTTTTTTTGTCATTTTTAAACACGATAAAAATCCGGAAAAATAGAGAAAACTCAAAGATAAATACAAGAGACCTTAATCTAATTTTTTGGATTTTTATTAATAAAGAAAATAAATGCATAAAATACAGGTAAAAACCGCGAAAATATACAATGTATAAAAGACGCCCAAAACCCAACTTTCACATACGAACTCTGATTCACTTGAACTTGGTCTTGTTTTGAAGGTAATTGAATGTGCATTAGTTCAAAAGTGAGTAGGATCAAATCGGACACTGGATGGGGAAGATATGTGGCTTTTAGTCCGAAAATCCTGAAACTAGGGTTTGGGCTTTTGGTCCACTTACCTGGGTTAATTATTTTTTTGTATTTTTTATTTATTTTTGTTAGTGATGTGTACACAGTGGAGGTGGTTTTGGGTTATGCGGTGTTAGCATGAAGGAGTTAAAAATAGGGGAAGTTAGGCTATTCACAGGTCACTTTTGGCTTGGATTTTTGGCTTCTTATTTTATGCAGAAATTAATGCTAAAATGCAATTCTTATGCAATCATACCCGGATGCTGATTATGCGAAATAAATGCAGAAATACAGTTGATCTTGAGGGACTTGAGCCTAATTAATGAGACTTAGAGTGATGAATCCGAGATTCATCATCCCCCTATACTTAAACCATGCTCGTCCCTGAGCATCAAAAAGAAATGCCATTAAGTGAAATGAGACTGGGTTCCATACCAAGATCATGAACTGAAGGTGAAAGTGAAACTAAACTCGACCTTTGGATTAATAGTGTGGCGGAACTTCTGTGAGACTTAGAATTTTAAAATCAACATCCCTCAAGTTCTACACATCATTGACACAGTTTCAACTCAGAAGTCATCTTAGATCAATCCTCTTCCCAAAGTATACCCTATGAACATTGAATAACCGACTCATGTGTGTGAAGGGTTTTAGCTCTTCCCATTCAGAATGCCGGACTACCATGCTCCTCTCCTCTCCAGTAACTCGTCCTCGGGGAGTCAGGTATTTCCTTCTAAGGTCTGTCGCGCTGTGTTCACAATCGAATGAGGGAGAAGATAGAAGAAAGAGAAAAGAACTGGAGGGTGGCCAGTGTAGTCACCTCTCCTTGTGAAGATGGCCAGTGTAGCCGAGTCTCCACCAAGATCTGTAGGTTCTGGAAGCTTGGACCTTTTTGGTCGGATTTTTATTTGGTAGAATGCTTCTTTGTATTTGGAATTTTTGGTGGTTCTGCTTGGATCTTGTTGTGCCCCTACGGATATAGAATCTTTTTGTTCCGTACATTTTTTGGGGTCTTAGAAAAATTGTGCCCAGCCGTCCATCCCTTTTCCGAAGCTTTATTTCAACCCGTACTCCGGTCTTTAGATTTCCACGCTACCAGAAAAGAGACTCACACAGTCTTCCAACATCCCGTTTGGGTTGAGCTAAGTGCATAGTGCGAGAGTGCGAATTAATTCCCTATTCCAGAGTGGTACCCAGAATGAAGAGACCAGGTTAGACACTAAGAGTCAAACGCTGTACATTGTCATGTGGAACTTAAGGAATTAAGTCACAAAGACCTGAAGCTCTTAAAATTCTATTTCTCGGTGAAGTTCCTCTGAAAATTAGGTGGATTAAGGTCAAGTCCAGACCACTCTCGGTTTCGGCTCATAACTCGGTTCAGAACCCAATGACTTTTCAGAGATGCAAATGCATGTGATGTTGGATGGAGTGCAGGTGCGTGAAATGCAGACACTCTTTTTTTTTGACATTTTATGCAAGGGATTTTTTATGCAGAAAATGGAATAAGAAGCCTCTTTTTCATTCATTTTTTTTCAGAAAATTTGGGCAAGTCAGTGTCCTTTTTTTTTCAGTTAGTACCCACCCCGTAAATACATATAGACTTACACGAAAGTACGAGATATGGGTAAAATATATACAAAGTATATATACAGGCCCCCCTATACTTAGCGAGTGCTGTGTCCTCAGAGCACAAGAAGCGTAAAGAAGACATAGCTCGGGCTAAGCGTAAGAGAGTGAGAAAAAAGAAGAAAGAAGAAAAGAAGAAAAAGAATGAAAAGAAAAGCGGTCAGGAAATGAGGAGAATATATACAGATGGATGTTGGTTCCCCCTATACTTAGGCTCTGGACAGCCTAAGTATGGAAGAAGGGTGGAAATGACGCGATCAGGAATTAGGAGAAGAATGGTATATACAGATGGCATCGGTCCCCCCTATACTTAGGCCTTGACCTAAGTAGAGGAAGAAGCTGTACAAGGGAACCGATGTGGTCGGGAGGGAGGGTGGGTAGCCGATGATTAAGGCAGTTTTCGGCTGATCTTTTTGTGAGCCTGCGGTGGGAGATCGTAATGATGAGTCGGAGATGAGGCATATGATTCCCAACAATTGTCAGTGTCATCCTCAGACAAATTATGATGGACAGTGGATGAATTGTTTGAGTCAGATGAAAGATATCCATCATCAGAATTATCCTCAGAGGAGTAGTAATTGAAAGTGGGCATACTCCAGGTATTCTGGTTTTTTTTTGTTTTTTCAATTGTTTTCTCAGAATTCGTTCCTTCTTGGGGTCAATCAGTTTGTCCTCGGATGAATGCTCAGAAGCACCGGTCTCAGTCAGCTCATACGAAAGAATTCCAGTGTACTTGAAGAATGCAGGAGCATCAGCTTTGGATGAGTAGTAGTTAGGAACGGGAGTTGTCCAACGCGGATTGAATTTTGGATCCTTACGAAGATATGGCTTTAGGGCTGCCGAACAGACTTCACTCATGTAAACCATCTTTTCCGGACCTGATGAGGGATCATCAACTGACTCCTCTTCCGAAAGATTAAAGGTGACTCTCTTTTTATTTTGTCGTGAAGGTGTCGGTTCACTTGAGTATCCAGATGAATAGCCATTTGAATTCTCCTTGGTCGGTGCTTGGTCTGTGTGCTTTCTCTTAGTCTTTTGAATGATTGAGCACTCTCGATTTGGGATGATTTGGTCAAGGTATTCAGAGAATGTTGCTCCAGGGTGTGACCATGCATATGTCTCAGGATCGTAGTAGAAAGATTTGTCTATTTTGAGATCCTCGGGGATTTGAATATTGGGGAGAGTCTCTGCATGTTCTTTCTCCATTGATTCGATGTTGGTGCATTCCTGAGTTGAGTTGGTGTAATCCATGTAGTCAGAGTAGGTTGACCCAGGGTGTGCCCATGCATAAGTCTCCGGATCATATGATTCATATACATGGTTGTCCATGGTGAGAGCGGCTGGGAATGGAGTAGGGGGGAGATTTTCTAAACCAATAGTCTCATCAACAACCGCTATCTCAGGTGTAGTTGCAGGGGAGGGCTCTTCTACCGCTTCATGGTTACGGTTGTCGGGGACTTCGTGGGTTGCCTCAGAAGATCGTGGTTCCTCAAAGATAGGGTCGGATTTAAGTGCTTCCAATGCTGTGAAATTGATTTCCCGAGTCTCACAATCGATACTCGCCTTGGCCAATGCCAAGAATGGCTTTCCGAGGATGACTGGAGACTGGGTAAATTCTCCTTGATGCTCAATATCAATGATCGTGAATTCTACCTTGAGCGGAGCACCTTGGAATTTCATGATGACAGAAATAACTCCTCTCGGCCGCTTTATCGATCGGTCCGCTAATTGTACAATCTCTCGTATCTTCCGAATCGGTCCGAGTTTGAGTTCATGGAATACAGAGGTCGGGAGGATATTAATTGGTGAATCATCATCAATCCGAGCATGGGTGAAAATTGTGTCTTTGATTTTGCAGTCAAATCTGGGCAACCGCTTCACTATGCGGCTCTTGGTTTTCTCCTCAACACCAAGGAGGAGGCCATTGACAAGATATGTCTTTCAGTCTTTGTTCTTATCCTGCCCGACTTTTTGTTCATTAATTTATCTGTTATAAATCTTTTAAGGTCGGGGAAGTGTTCAATGGCCTGTATAAAGGGAAGTTCAAATATCAAGCGTTTTTTCAGTGCTTCCCGTATAGTCGGATCCAAATTTCGCAGATAATCTTCAGTTTCAATTTTTATGAAATTTTCTGAATTTTTCAATTTTTTGTGATTTTCAAATATTTCTATTTTTTTGGTATTTTCTGGGTGGTGTGGGGGTGTGGGGGTGTTCTTCAGACGAAGAGGGGCTCTGGTGTTCAGGGTGGTGGTCAGCAGCATAACCATTTTCAGAACTGTCCATAGGTCCCTGAATATCCTCAGAATTTTCAATCTCAGATCCAGTTATTTCCTCATTCATTTTACTGTCCGAGCCACCATAGAATGCGATGAATCGATCGGTAAATTTTTGAAATCTTTCCTCTATTGACTTGAATTTCTTATTTATCCTCGAAATATCCTCCTCAAGATTTGGTTCATGATTAATTTATGGGAGCAGTAGGTGTATGTTCGATAATTTCATCTTCCATTTTTCTCTTTGTGCTGAGAGGAGAGCTTCTTGGAATATCCGAAATATGCTCATTATTTTCTGAAAATTTCTCCTCAAAATAATGGAAGGAGGCTGCTCATAAGGTTCAGACATGTGTCGTTGATTGGTCAGACCTTGATATTGTGGAGTCAACATACAGGGTTTATGTGTTCCTAAGTGGTCAGTCCAGTCCTCTGTATGAGCATCCATATCTGACGAGGGGTCTATCATGGTTAATCCAATGCTGATGATCATTCGGTGCATATCTATCCATCTGAGTTTGGTTTCTCGGCCAGTCATGAGGTTTGAAGGGATTTTGATCTTGAAAGTTTCATTGGCGAGAAACTGAGAATAAGACGATTCGGTCCGAGATGGTAGGTGGTCATTTACGGTTGGATTGTTCGAATAGAAATTTAATGAGGAGGCCGAATTTATCTGCGGGTGAAAGCCTCCCGCAAATGTTGGAGGACTATTGAAATAAGGGGATTGAGTTGATTTGGGCCTAACCGAAACAAATTCATTTTCATAGTATAGCTTTGATGGGTGTTCGGTCAATTTTGAGAGGAATGGGGAGTCGGATCTGTGAGAGTTTTTGGACAAGAGTTCCACTATGAGGTTCAAATCAAGAGAGGGAAGAGATGATTTCACGGTATAGTCAAGAAAAGTTTTATCGAATGTGCGGCTATTGATCTTGAAATCGGTTCACGCACACCAATGCAAACACAATTCAAACCCCGGGTTCACCAACTCACACAATGAAGCCGTAAGAGTTCGGCTATTATCTTTTCAATTTTAGTTGGTGATAATTCAAGTCTTGCAAGCCGTTTACGTGAGCCTGTTAGGTTTGAAGCTGGGCTCTATCCTAGTGTGCGTCTCTCTCCTCGCTGCAAGATAAATCAAACAATGTCGGGGTTGCTCTCCCGCAGAAATTATTGATTTTATGGATTTTTTTAGATCGGCTATATTTAGCAGTCCCAGTTTTATTAAGGCGATCACTATAGAATTTAGATGAACACAAATACACGTCTACCGTCCAGTCCCAATTTCCTTTAGATTTATGTGATAAAACAAGAGAGAGGAATTCGGGAAAAGCCGATGCACGCGGAAAAACTTATGATGAATGCTCAGTTAGAAGACTTACAGTGCCTCCTCGCAATCTCCATGTGGGATGCAATACAGAATTGAAAATTTATACTAAATGCGTGCAAGCCGATGAAAACCGCACCTAAGCAGAAAGTTCTATTAGCGGGGAAGAATGGAATTAATTTGGCTAAGTTGAACGATCTATGTGCGTCTCAGTTAGAGTGTAGTGTGGCTTAAGATCCTACGAGCACAATCAAAAATAAAATGCTCTAAGAGCCGTATGTGCTGGTCTATCCTAATCGCCACTCAAGTCGGGCCCCACCCTCTCCGGAGAGTGAAACAGGCCACGACACACCACAAATAAAGTTCAATGTCTTTGTACACACGCGAGAGTCCAAACGGACACCGCTATAAATGAGCAGAAAATAAAAATGCAGAAATTAAAAACCTAGACTCTACTCTCTCTCACGACTCGACTCGATCTTAATATAATTGTGGTTTCTTCGGGTTGTCGGTGAAGATGCGTCGGTTCATTGAAAAACCGCTCCACGTGCGCCGGGTACCTCGCAAAAAAAATAAGAGAGAGATTGTAAGAGAGTGACTCAGAAAATAATCAAAAATAAAATAAATGAAAGAAATGCTGAAAAATAAATACAAGAAATAAAATGGGATTTACAATGAAAAATTCGGGGGTCAGACTACCCGAATTCGGAAAATCGAACAAAAATTTCAAAACACAAAAACTAAGCCGTTTGCCTCCCCGGCAACGGCGCCATCTGACGAGTCCGCAAAAGCCGCGTTAAGAATGTATTTTTAATCTTCGTGCGTGAAAATAATTAAAGTCGTTCGTTGTAGGCGGCGATCGGAAACAGTCAAGAAATAACCACAAAATAATGATTAAATTTTAATTTCGTGGTTTATGTTTATTTTACTTGGGCAAGTCCCAAGGTCGATCACAAGGAGGCAAAGGAACAACCTAGATTAATGTCTATCCAATTTTGAGTTCGGTTTTCAAGGCGGTTTTTTTTTGGAATTTTTTTTAATGCAATATGAGATGCAAAATGCAAATTCGGCCTACTTTAGGGACTAAAATGTAAAATACATTCAAACAGTGTCCGAAAATAACGAAACTTGGCCGAGATGTAAAAAATGATGAAATAAGTGCACTGTAATTTTTTTGGAATTTTTAGATGCTATATGAATTTTTTATGAATTTTTAAATGCAAACAAATTAATTTTCAATATTTAATTTTAATAAATATTAAACCTACTTATTTTCGAGAACTAAAATTATCTAAGATCTATCACAAGGTAATGGATCTTAAAAAAATCCTAGATCACAAAAATGTGGGGTCTAATACCTATTAAAAATTAAACAGTGAAATATGCAAAATTATTTTTATAGAGCAAAGTGTGCATGCAAATGCAATGATTTTTGGGCACAATGTCAAGCAACTTAATCTCTACAATATGTGATTTTTGGGGAATTTTTAATGCAATGGTTAATTAAGTATGAATTTCCGAGCACAGATTGGACAAAATATTCCAATTTCCACAAAATAATTATTTATAATTAACCGTTAATCACAAAAATATCCACGACATGTCAAAATGTAGAGAATTAGTCAATGAACATCATGCTATTTTTAAATAAATAAAATGAAGTCTAGAAGAGGTTCAAAACAGAGGGAGAACACAGGGGTATGAATGCAAATGTAATAAATAAAATAAATGAATAAAAAGTGCAGTGGGTGGCCTAAGTGCAATTACCAAACTTAAAGGGGTGAATTCTGCAAATTTCCCAAGGGGTCACGTGCAACGCACGTGACCTTGGCCTGAGGAACTTGGCGCGAATATGGAATATCCTCCGGGGCCTTTGTGTAATTTGCCCCTAGGAACGTGCGGCGCACGCGACCTGGGGTGCTGATGCAAGGCCGACGTCCCCTCGCACGCGCCTCGCGCGTGGGGGGTCTCGAGCTTCGAGCCCGGCTGCTGGAGTCGAAGGCGGAGGCGGCCGATGGGGCGGGAGGTGAAGTCGGTGGAGCAGGCGACTGGCGGTGGCTGCTGATGTGGAGGCCCGGCTTCTGGAGGGCCGGTCGAGGAGGCGATGCCGGTGGCGTGGGCTAGAGAACCACCGCCTCCTGCGGTGGTGGTGCGACGGTGCTGGCGTCTGGTGTCGTCGATGGTCTGAACGGAGAAGGAGGTGCGGCTTGGCCACGGCGTTTGGCGGAGCAGCTCAGGCGGAGGGAGTAGCAGCGGAGCGGGACTCCTGTGGCGACGACGTTGACGAGGCGGAGTAGAAGCTGCTGTAGGAGGCCGGTGAGGCGCGGAGACGTTGGTGGGTGGCTCGACGCCAAGGGGCGGAGCTGGGCACTAGCGGCGGAGGGGCCGCATGCAGCAAGGCGTCGCCGCCTTGGATCTCGTCGACGTCAAAGAAGCCCGGGCTGTCACCCCGGACCTCGGAGCTCTATCGGCGGATGGCGTGGACGGTGGTCGAGGCGTTCCTTAAATAGGGCTGCGGTGGATAGAGTTCGGCGATGGGATAACGGAGCGGGGGACGCAGCGGCCGTTGCGGAAGGTGCGGAGGTCGGTTGCGACAGTTGCGGAAGTAGCGGCGAGAGCGGCGGGGACGAAGGTCAACGGCGGTTGCAGAGATTGGGCGCGGGCGGAGCTTACGGGGCTGGGAGGCACAGGAGGTTGAAGATGACGACCCTTGGCCGTCCGATCGGCCGAGATCGGGCGGCCAGATGGGCGCCACGTGGCGAGGAAGGGGGCAAGGGCGCGCACGTGCTTGGCGCGTGCCTGGGGGCACGTGCCTCGCACGTGCGATGGCTTTTTATTTTTATTATTTTTTTTATTTTTTTTAATAAAAACGTTATAATAAAAAGGCGAAAAGAGGCTGACACGTGGCGACCTCTGGGGCTGCCACGTGTCAGCACCAGAAAAATCCGGAAATAAAAGATTTCTAAAATCTCTAAAAAATAGCAAATCTCCTCGGATCGAAAAAGTTCGTTCACGAAAAATGCTCGTCTCGATGAGATCTACAACTTTCATGAAGACATCAAAGCCCAAATTCGGTAAAATGTAAAAAGTGAATTTTTGGGGTATCCCATGTACATAGAATACCTTGATTTTTGGTTTTCTAATTTTTTTTTGTCATTTTTAAACACGATAAAAATCCGGAAAAATAGAGAAAACTCAAAGATAAATACGAGAGACCTTAATCTATTTTTTTTGGATTTTTATTAATAAAGAAAATAAATGCATAAAATACAGGTAAAAGCCGCGAAAATATACAATGTACAAAAGAGGCCCAAAACTCAACTTTCACATACGAACTCCGATTCACTTGAACTTGGTCTTGTTTTGAAGGTAATTGAATGTGCATTAGTTCAAAAGTGAGTAGGATTAAATCGGACACTGGATGGGGAAGATATGTGGCTTTTAGTTCGAAAATCCTGAAACTAGGGTTTGGGTTTTTGGTCCACTTACCTGGGTTAATTATTTTTTTGTATTTTTTATTTATTTTTGTTAGTGATGTGTACACAGTGGAGGTGGTTTTGGGTTATGCGGTGTTAGCATGAAGGAGTTAAAAATAGGGGAAGTTAGGATATTCACAGGTCACTTTTGGCTTGGATTTTTGGCTTCTTATTTTATGCAGAAATAAATGCTAAAATGCAATTCTTATGCAATCATGCCAGGATGCTAATTATGCGAAATAAATGCAGAAATACAGTTGATCTTGAGGGACTTGAGCCTAATTAATGAGACTTAGAGTGATGAATCCGAGATTCATCAATACTCACAAAAATAAATTATAAATTTATAAAATAAGCTAATAAAATAATAAAAGAAAATAAACAAACTAAAAATAAAATACACAAAAATACATGTAAATACATACATATACACATTATTAAATTAAAACCATAATAAAACACTTCGAAAAATTCAATAAAAATCACAAATAAATACTACATGAAAAAATACACATTTTTTATGTTTATGAAAATTCAAATAAAATCATTTACTATGGTAAATAAATCAATTTAGGCTCAAATTTCCTGTTTAGTCTTTTAGCGGCTGACGTGGACCAATAAGGCACCGGCCTTCGTTGACCCCCTGGTCAACTGTCCCGTCCCTGCTCTGACGCTTCTGAACTGTCAACTCCCCTGATTTCCTCCATTTTTTGCGGCCATCTCGTCCATCGTTCAAGCTCACTTCCTTCACAAGAATTGCTCTCTGATTATCCATGATGCCCGCCAAACTCCTAGATCAATCAGATACTCATTGGACTAAGAAATAATCGCCGGTCAATAAGGCATCCTGCCAATGTTTATAAATAAGTAGCTCCGCCTCCTTCCTCGAATTTGGCCAATTTCATTCCAACCTAAAGCCTTGATCTTGTTCCTGGACCGTTCCTCGTGACAGGGGGAGTGACCCAGCGCCTCGACTCAGCCGGAGGATGGAGAATTTTGTTGCAGCGGAGCTCCGGCGTCCGCCCTGCTCCCTGGTGGCCCCCAGGTATAAGAGCTGTCCTTTTAATGCGTTTTAGTTAGGTTTTAATGCTAGCTTTTAATTCCAGTTGTTAGATTAGATTTTAGTTAATCCCTGACGTAAAATGCCAAATTCGAAGTTCGCCGGAGCTCCGTTCCGGCGACTTCTTCACTGTGAAACCAACTGTCTCCGACCGCCACGTACACCCCATTTCATACCTATCGCTTTCTCCATCGATTGCACCCATTTGATCAACCCAGGACCCTTGGTCTTGGCGAATCGGGGCTCCACCTCCGTCGTCATCAGAGCCCCTCCGCCCCCACTCTATTTTGCGACGAAGCTTCAAACCCCAGGTCGAGGAGGTAGCCCTCTCGCCCCCGGTTCTTCCTCTGCAGGTCAAACGAAGGATTAGAGCCCATCTGGGCTCGAATCGAACCAGGAAGAGGTTCCTGGAGGTCCCCTACTTCTCTGACCTTGTCCGAATGACTCGGACCTCCAGGAGCCATGATAGGACCTTCAGGAGATGCGGAAGGTCGCCAGCTACGAGAAAAGCGCGTCAGAGGCGAGGAAGGTGCCCGGAGGGAGCCCGCGCTGCTAGATCGAAGCTCGCCAGGGGCGAGCTTCTTCCCTGTTCTTCCAGGCATATTCAGCACCGTTAGATCGAAGTAGTCGGCCCAGATTGAACCCAGATCCGTCAGATGAAGCGTCGCATCGACCGTCCGATCAGTGAGGCTGATCTAATCTCCGCCGTCATCTGCGAATTGTCATCGGCCGACAGGAGCACGACGCGTGGCAAGTGGAAGCGGTCCAACCGTCGGATCGCACGCTTATTAGGGGTAAATTTTCACAGCTAACCCCCCGCTTTTTGTATTTATAGTTTAATACCCAAAATAAAAGGTTAAGTTGTAAATAAGTTGTATAAATTGGAGAAGGACCCTTAATGTTTTTATATTTGCGTTTTAGTCCCTCCGCGCCTCACGTGCTGCACCCACGTGAGGCGCGTGATATTTGCATTTAGACCCCGTCGGGTTTTTGTAATTGTAAAATGGCCCTGAAAATAAAAGTGCATGTTTATTTTTATTGTGACTTTTGCAAGTATGCCCTGTCAATTATTTTATTTGCAAAAATACCCTGCCAGGCCATTTATGTTTGAATGCTTTATCTATTTATTTTGTGCTTCATATTCCTTCGAAAAATTTTGCAAAAATAGACATAAGCTCCTGTTAGTGTACCATTGCACGCTATGATTTAAGTTTTTAATTTGGTTGTATTTTTTGCATTTATTAAAAAATCAAAAATATGATTTTTATTCACTGTCTAGCTTATAAAATTCCAAATAAATATTAAAAGGACTCGAAAAATCCCAAAAAAATTAGCTATGGTGTATTTTGACCTATTTCAGTGTCAATCCAAAAATCCCTAAAAATCTCAAAAGGAAAACCTTAAAAATTGAAAAATACACAAAAACTTCAAAAAATATATATAAAATTAAAGAAAAATCAGAAAAATGTGAGCTCAGTTCCTATTTATGCTATATTTTAGTATCTTTATTAGAAAATTAGTGTGGAAAATTTTTGAGGCTGTCTGCTATTTTTAACTCCTATTTTTCTTACAGCCAGCCCCTAATTCCCTCTTTGCCCTTATTTGGTTATTTAAAAAATACTAAAAATGTTTTGAAAAATGCCCAAAAATCACAAAAACTATAAAAAAACATGAAAATCCCAAAAAGACTTCATTCCTGAATTTTTGACTATTTTGTACATTTTTATAAATATTATAGTACCCCTTTATATATATATGTAATCCCTAAAAAAAGAAAAAAAATATATACAAATATATATCTAACTACTTACATATATTTATACATATATTTATTAAGATATAAAATCCTAAAATTAAAAAAATAATAAAAAAATATTATTATTATTATTACTAGTGTTTATACACATATATATATCTAATGTATGCATTATAAGCTACATTATCACCCTCTATGGGTATACACATATTCATATATTTACATTCTATAAATTCTATATATATATATTACCTAACTATATTATTAAAATAAAAATAATAATAATATAAAATAACAAAAGAAAACAATAAAAACCCACAAAAATAGGCTTAACACATGGATGACTATGTGATAGATGCCACATTGTAGGCTTATGCAATTTTTTTGTATTGCTCTCTGTGGTTTGACCTCTACATGCTTGTTCCCTGTACATTTTATGGTAGAGTTATAAAAATTAATTCACATTTCTTTTTGAGCTTAATTGTTTTATTCTTTTATTGTGGGTTAATTGCTGATTAACCAAGTGTTTTGTGAGTGGTCGCCTCAGCGACACTTTAGACACTATTATTTATGGTGACCCTTGCAAAATTCCTTGGTTATCAGATGGCGCCGTTGCCGGGGAGCAATGAGCATAGCCTACTTTTATTTTGTCATTCTTGTGTACATTATTTATTTATTTATTTCATGAGCAGCTATTCTTTCTATTGACATTAATCACCATGCTTCATTGATTCATTTTTTTTGTGATTATTTTATCTGCTCTATTTTGATTGACTGAGCTATTCTAATGCGATCTTTTTGTGACTTTGATGCGAGGGCCCGCCATGCGAGGATGGCCTCTTAGGAGGCCAAGGCAGCCGAGTTTGGAGGAGGATGGTCTTCTCTTCTCATGACCATCTGGAGAGAGTATCAAGGAAGCAAATAGATGTGGATTAGATAGGTGTAGATATTTAGGATTATTTTGTAATTTATGGTGAGAGAGAGAAAATTTTGGCATGTAATTAAACAGGACTCTACTCTTCACAATGAGGTCCAGTGCCCGGGTGATTGTTCACCTGGGGGCCTCATCGCGGCTTTTCGAGTTTTCATCGCCTTCTTTTCTTTGTTTTCCGAAGTTTTGAGCTTTCCGCCTTTCTTTTACTTTGTTTTGTGTCCTTGGAGCCCCTAGATATAGGTTGCTTGACTCGGTAGCTAGGTCCACACATTAATAAGAATGCATGTTCCTATAGTCTACTTCGCATGGATCTAGTCAAATTTAAACAAGCCGCTCATTTATCTCTTAGCCCTTGTGCCGCAGCGAGCCCTGTAAAGCGCTTTCTCCTACCCTCAAGTGTGTTGAGCAGAGGAGGGGTGAGCCAAGACCGGACCTTTCGGGCAAGAGATGAATGAACGACTTATGGTTCTTCACGATTAATAGCAGCTAATGTTTAGGGCGATTTTGTGCCTTGCATACCGACATGTAGATAGGTTTAAAAATTCTGTTTTGCATACCGCATGGAGAGAGCTGGGATGCGCTGTAAGTCTTCTAACTCAGCATGCATCGTTCGGTTCAATGGTGAGATTTCCATCATGGAACCACTTGCACGGCTTTTCCGCTATCTCCCTCTGATTTTGAGCACCTAGGACTTAAATGAAAATCTACAAAAACGTTAGGCGCTGGTATGAAACAGACTCAAAAAAAAGTGAAAACCCAAAAATAAAACAAAGGGACTGCTAAATAAACTTTAACCTTAATTAAAACTGTAATGGACTATCATTGTACCGGGTTCATAATGCCCTCATTGTTTTCAGGTACCTTAGAGGGGGACCAAAACCCTACTCCCTTGAGCGAGTGCGACACCCTAAGGATTAAAGCCCAAAACCCAGTCTGCAACTGCCTTGTGTATCACCTGGATTTCTGAAGTAATGGTGCTTCTATCGTATGTAGGCAAGTAGGGCTTGGTCGCCAATGGTGACTCCCTATTGTGTGGAGCATCGACCCTGTCCGAAGTATTGAGCATAGGCCACGCCTTCACGGGGGTGTCTGTCTCATTGTCCTACGTCCGAGTAGGTTCTTGCACGCTCACGGGTGATTCCGTTGCGAGCGAGAACCGAAGTATTGGTTTCGCCTATTGGCTTCCTCTCTCTTTTCTTTGGCTGAGTAGGGATCCAGGAAGGGTTACAAGGACTCCAAAAAGTACAGACTACAGGTTACACAGGAGGAGGACAAGTATGGGATACTCTTCTGGCAATACTCTCTCTCCTATAGGGTAGCGTACTAAGGACTTGTTATAAGATATGCCTGAAACCACAACTCTAAAAATGAAAAGATAATAAATAGCCCAGCTTTCACGGCTTCACATGGCGTGAGTTGGTGAACCCGATTTTGTATTGTGTTTGTATGGATCTAGATTAAGGTTCAAAGATCAAGTCCCGCGCATTTGCGCACATTTTGTTTCTCCCTTTGACTACCCTGCTCAACCGAGCCTCTCTACTGTTTTACACTCCTTTTATTCCTCGTTGACCATCGTATCTTTCATCCAACATCCGATCCTCTCTTCTACTTCGCAAAGTTGATCCATGGATGGTTTCCGTCGGGACCATACCGACACCCACATCGATTCCATGGACTCAACTCCGCCAATAAGTTCGAGGCGACTCCCGAGAACTCGATCCGGACTTTGCGGATCGATCTCCAGACTCCTCGTTTCTACCTTTCTCTTGGCCACCCAATAAACTGGGAACACTTTTTGTCCCAATTTCGCCGTTGTGAATGGAGGTCGATTACAATCTACATCCTTTTCCATTCACAACATGCTGGGGTTGACCTGAATTCCAGCTTCATCACGGTAGCTGAACATTAATTGCAAGTGATCTAATTTGGACCATCTCATTATGCAGATAGAAGACAGTGCGAGCATTGGAGACTACTCCGGAGTTCATCTCGTCCGACTCAGACCCTGACATGGCTCCAGGAGGAAAGGGCAAGGGTCAACAGCCACCACAACCAGAGGGATAGTTGCCAGATCAGAATCAAGTCAATGCACAGTTACTGGCATCTATCCAGGCCATACATCAACAGCTGACCGAGCAGGCCCTCACACAGACCGCATTCCAGGATATGTTGAATGACATGATGAACCATGACGATGGAGGAGGAGGCAGAGGCAGAGGAGGCAGGGGAGGAGGAGGTGGAGGTGGTGGTCCTCCTGATGATGACCTTGAATTACCACCACCAAAGCCAACACTTAAAGAAACATATAATCCGGGAGACAACCAGATGACCGAGTGGATCCTGATTCCACCGGTACACGCTCACTTTGAGCTGAAGCCCCAATTCATCACCCTCCTCCCTGCATTTCATGGAAACACCAGCGAGGAGCCGTACATTCACCTGCAATAGTTTTCCCGCATTTGTCGTACTACTCACTATCCCAATGTCCCTCTGGACATTGTCAAGATGATGGCATTTCCATTCAGCTTACAAGACAAGGCCCTTTATTGGGTCAACCATCTGGGGAAGGTTGTGACGACCTGGGAGGAGTTGAAGTCCGCCTTCCTGCACAAGTATTACCCTCTCGATCGGCTCAACCAAATGCGATCCCGTATCAGTAATTTCTCCCAAGGACCCCATGAGTCGATACATGAGGCGTAGGAGAGATTCACTGACCTGCAGGAGAAGTGTCCCCACCATGAGATCCCTAAGACCAGCTTGGTCCAACATTTCTTTGGGGGACTGAACATAGAAAGCCAAAGGCTCGTGGACGCAGCATGTGGGGGCTCACATTTTAACAAGGATGAAGATGTAGTTTGGCAGATATTTGAAGAAATGGACGAAGGAGAGGCCGCCCTCTCTTCATCCAAGGCGTATCAGAAGCAGCCCCAGATCCTCCAGAAGCAAGTGCACATGGCTGCATCCAAGGAAGCAGAGAGAGATGAGAGCTCCAACCTCAGCATCATCGGGGGCCATCTCTCTAAGGTAGATATCATTGAGAAGTGATCACAGGACCTCGAGAAACTCGCTGTAATCGAGAAAAGGACCCAGAACTTGGACAAGCTAGATCAGATCAACAAGTACCTTGAACTGTTGGTCGGCACTATCAAATCTGTCCAGTCGGCTAGACCATCGGACGCTCCCGCTGAGAAGAAGGACGAGCATCAACAGCAGCATCAGCCTCAGCCGAGCCAGCAGCCACCGACAGTCCAGCACGTGTACTACGTGCAGGCGCCCGACCAGGGCCCGCTGCAGCAGCAGATGGTCGTGTACCAACCAGAGCTTCTTTCTGTACCTGATCCAGTCTTCCCTCCACTACCTCTGATTCAAGAAGTGAATGGGGTATGGACTAATGATGCACAGCCGACCCGTTCTCAGGGACAACCCCAGGGTCAGCCATTCGCCAATCGGCAGTACCACGAACCTCAGGGTGGTCGTTTTAGACAAGTCTCTCAGCCTCACCAGCAGCACCAGCAGCCTCCCCAGTTTGCACATCAATGGAGGCAGAATTTTCCTTACCAGCAGCAGCCGCAGTACCACCACCCACAGCCGTACCACCAGTATGCGGCTGCTCCGCCTCAACCATATCAGCAGTATCCTCCTCAGTCGTACCAACAACTTCAACTTCCTGCACCACCGCAACACCACCGGCAACAGCCTCCCCACCCATCTACCCAACAGCAGCGTGGTTTGCACGCTGAATCTTCTGAAGTACTGATGAACCTCAGTTTCATCATCTTTATTCTCCATAATTAACCCCCCTTGCTTAAAAGTTTGTCAATAATTCCCTGTTAATATCTCATAATTAACAGAGCCCTAAATAAATTAAAAACCACAAAAAAATGGCAAAAACAAAAAAATCTGTGGTATTTTTAACCTTAAAAATACCCTCCAAAATATTTCGGGCCCTTGTTTGATCTCTTTTCGAGTTTTGGTCAACATGAAACTTGTAGATCTCGTCAAGATCTACAACTTTCATGTTTTGAGTTTTCTCAAATTCGGCCAATAGGGCCCTCAAAAATAAGAAAATCCTTCTGAATAATCTGATTGGGCCACGTGGCCCATTCTGGGGGCGCCACGTGGCCACTCCATCTGCCCTCCGATCACATCGCCCCAGATCCCATCTGCGTCGTCACTCCGCGCCTTAATCTCCACCGTTGGATCTCCAGATCCAACGGTCAGGAGACCGTCGTCTACCTCCGAAGACCCCTTCTCCCCACGATTTCACCACACGAACACCTCGCCCCCTTCCTATTACCCCACCTACTCCGACCACCATCACCACTAACCAAACACCTCCCGGTCTTCCCCCATCATCCTTCTCCCTCGCGCACACCTCCATTAACCGCCGACATGCTCCCATTCATCCCACGATCACTTCGAAACCCACGTCGTCAACCATCACCTCCGCCACTTCGCCCTTCAAATACACCTCCTCCGACCACTGTTCCCGATGTCCATCTTTACGCGGGGAGCAGCCCAGCCCTCCTCCACCTCCCTGTGACAGGGGGAGGCGGTAGGATCGAGCGAAGACGACTGTCTCCCCCGGTGAGACCCGCCGCCGTCATCGGCGTCGTTGCGGCGCAACCGCGTCCGCTCGAGCTGCTCCGAGTCGCTGCCGGAGTTCAACGAAGACCCGGGGATCCTCTCGAGTCCCCAGCCCAAGCTTCCACTTCGCCTCCGACCAGGCAAGATCCTCTGAACCTCCTTTGATTTTTTCTTCGATTTCATCGATTTAATCAGTTCTCTCCGGCCACCCCCTCGCTCCGATAACCCTCCTATTAGCTTCACCGTTAACCCCCCTTCCACGCGCATCTTTCCGATCACCTCTTCCCTTCTTCACATCCTCCGTCATCTCCGACCCACCTCCTCCGCCCTCACGGCGGAGGAGCACCGAGTTCCTCGTTCCCTTCGCCCATCCGAGCTCCCACTATGCTCACGCACACACTCTATGCTTCGGCTATGCACTCTTAATCTGCAGGTATTCGAAGACTCGCAATGGTCGGAGCTCTGCCGGCGTCGATTTGATCGACCTCGTTATCATCCTCCTAGCCCTGATGGTCGACGCTAGAAGCCTCCGGACTCTCCCCGAGCTCCCATCTCCCTCGACGACCATCCAAGGAGCTCCGGGGAGGTCAGCAGTACCAGATATGGAGCGGCGGAGGAGGAGCTCCTTCGCCGGAGCTCCAAACTCGCCGCCCGCCTTTGGTGGAAGATGGAGATACAGTCACAGTTAGATGGTCCTCGGCCAGCGACCATCTAACGGTCCCTATGCCGACACGCCATCATCCCGAGCCTTCTCCAGATGCCGTTGGATGCGAAGGATCCAACGGCCTTCAAGCCTCCACGTCGACCCGAAGTGTAGTTACCAGCAGCCCTTGGATAATGATGATCCAAGGGCCGACAGTCGGCCACGTGGCGAAGCCAGAGCTCCCCCGAGCCTAGCGACCGAGCCCCAGGCTTGGGCGCTCCCGAACCTCCACCGAGCCTGCACCGAGCCTCGGACCGTCCGAGCCTACGCCGAAGCACCTCCCGAACCTCTGCCGAATCCGAGCCTCCTCCCGAGCCTGGGTAGCACGTGCAGCGCACGTGCTATTTGGGAAAATTGCAGAGGAGCCCACAGACTTCTCCAGATTTGCAAAAAAGGGTCCAGTCCTTACATGCGAGCCACGTGCATCAGGGGTTATTTGCACTTATACCCTTGCGGGTTTATATAATTGCAAATATACCCCTGTGCGTGGGGTTCATTTACAGGGAAGACCTCGAATTTATTTCTTTTGCATTTTAGTCCTTCCCAGGGACCTTTTTGTAGTTATCTTTTTATGTTTTCTTTCATTTATGCCCTTGCTTTCTTTGTTGAATATCTTGAGCTACGTTTGTCCAATCGAGTTGATTTCAGTTTCGTTTTGAAGCTCTTCTCGTCCTCTTCATTATGGCATGCTTAAATTTTAAATTTGACACTATGAACTGTGATGTATTATTTTATTATTTAAGTGTCTTGATTTTTTTTATTTTATCATGCCTACTTGCTTCATATGTGTAGAGGCTTCTTTATTCCAACTTGATTTGATTCACGATTTTCTTATGGCTCAAGTGACTTTTATATTGGGCATATCATTCGCTTTGCATGGCATCTATTTGCACGATAAAAATTGATAAAAAAAATGTTTAAAAAAAATGCATGTTTTATTTTAATTGCATTGTCTTTGCATAGTTTGACCTATATGCCTATAACTCAACACTTGATTAAATACACTTAAATCCGATAAATAAGAGAGAGGCTCGTGTCCCTGAGTTCGACCTTGGTATCTTGCCAAGTAAAAATAAATCTTCGATCACCTCATTTCGATTCATTATGGCATATATCTAAATGAGGTGATCGTTTTGACGACCCGAATCGGCCCGACTACGATGATGATTCCATGTGCTAAAAACACATTATTAAAGGGCCGATTTTGCAGTTCGTCAAATGGCGCCGTTGCCGGGGACACGGCTCATTTCTTTTATTTTTTTGGATTTTTGTGTGTTTAATTTAGTGTTTCTTTTTATAGGTTAAATGATCATATATTTTGCATCTAAAAATTTTTCTTCTTATTTGGTATCTAACTATTGTTTCTGTGGCAGGGCCCTTGATGGATCAAGGAGGCGAGGAGCAGGACGTTCCCCGCTGCGAGGAGCCGCAGGAGCATGCTTGGAGCAAAGGAGGAAGAAAAAAAAATGTCTCGCATTGTTGTTGAATTTTATATTAATAAACTCGTCTTTTACAGCGGTCTTCGATCGAAGACTCGCGATTGTAATCGGACGAATGTGGTTGTGTGGGGATCGTCCCCACTTGAGTGTCGACCTAGGACTTAGGCACATGGCTCTCCGAGCTCAATTTTCATATTTTCTTGTGCTTGATCGTAGGTTAGGACACACTTTAAATCAGAGACGCACATAATCTCGCCTCACTTAGCCAAACTTAAATGGATATCATTTCCCGCTAATAGATGCATGATTAGGTGCGGTTTTATTCGACTTGCATACATTGATTTTGGTTTTCAAAACGGCCCCAGATTTTTCGCGGTTTTTATCGTCAAATCACTGCATGATTTCTCATTTAGCCTCGATCGCGTTTTTCTTCATCGAATACATGTTTTTCACGGCTTTCATCTCCTAGATTGATCACCTAGGATTAATGGAAAATGGAATGAACGGTAGACGATGATTTTCTGATTGATGTGCTAATCATAATTCAGTGATAACCTAAAATAAAATTGGGACTGTTAATTGCAAGTCAACCCAAAAATGGAGTAAAATTCGGTTTTGGGAGAGCAATACCCTCGCTTACGCAATCATTTTCACTTCACATCTTTTTCTTTGCGTAAAAATCAAATGTTTTATCACCAATAAAATAGACAAGATAATAAACCAACTTAGGTTGGTTTCATGTGTGAGTTGGTGAAACTAAGGGTTTGCTTGCTTGATTGAGCCTTGTTTGATGTGACACACACCCCAAAACCAAAGATACTCCATTTCATCTCCGAAGATTCAACCGCTCACTTGTATATTCATCCTTCTTCTTCGTTCTCCTTTGGTCCCTTCCAGCCTTAATCTCCATCTTTATACTTAGGCTAATCTCAGCCTAAGTATAGGGGGGACCAAAGTCCCTGTGATTTCTCTACTCATCTTTTCTTGCCTTTATACTTAGGTTATTTCTAACCTAAGTATAGGGGGAGCCCCTCTAAGCTCCCGTATGTTCTTCTATATTTAAATGGACCTATGTACTTGTAACATCTAGTGCTATGGGGACATAGCAAAGTTTAAGTATAGGGGGGTATACCGTATATACCGTATATTTACTTTAGCTATAATCTGAAAAATTTGAAAAATTAAAAACTTTTTGGCTAAGGTAAAATTCATTGGACTAAGAGAACTCAAAGGATTTCGCGGTTTTTCGATATTATGTTACACTATTTTATAGAAATATTTTCGAAAATGATTTTTGAAAATGTTTTGAAAATTTTCATTTTGTGATACATGGGTTTTGAAAAATCGCCATCTCTTTTTCAAGGAAAGTTGAGTCTAACTTGTGTTTTAACTCTTTTATTAAAATCCATAAAAATCAGAAAACCCCTAAAAACCTTTAGGAGCTATTAATGACTAACTAGGCCCAATTAAGTCAGCCGCGTTTAGTGAGGGTTCGCCCTTAGCAGATTGGATGGTTTAGAGGACATCGCGCAAGGCCCCGTCCTCAAGCAACGGGCTTCGGCCTGTACTTACATCCATACTGGCTGAACCGCGGATGCTCAATTGAGCTTAGGAAGTTCTAATATCTCTTGAAGTTTAAAAAAAAAAGTGTCTTGTTTTTGAATGAAGAAGTTGGATTAGTCCTCTACATTTTCACTTTCACCCGGGATCTGATTTGGTCAAGAAGACTTAGCTTTTAGAAGTCTTTGAGATTTTTAGGTTAACCAGCCTTAGCCATCAGGGTCTTAGACTTAATCATCCACATTCCCCTAAGTTTCTAGATTTGCATGCTATATTCCATGCTTAGTCTCAGACAAAGAGAATATGATCAGCACATCAAATGCACGACTGCGGTTCTCGATGAGATGAGTTGATTTTTCACCTGAGGGATTAGGATGAGGAAGTCAAATTTGGATTTGATCTAATGATGCTCGAGGATGGGATAAAATCTTTGGAGGCTTCATGAAACCTGAGTGTCAGCAATATTAGCCAGTATGAGAACTTGATTCTTATACTAATCTCTTGATATTGACCTAAGTGCCTGGGTGTGAAAAAATAAATAAAAAAATGTTGATCAGTGTGCGCCAACTCTTGGTAAAAACAGTGGAGCTAGCCACCAATTATACAAGTCAATGAAATTCAAAGAAAAGCTCTCATTCCACCAAGTCAAATATCAAAGAGCTTCCACCAAAGGCGAGCGCTCCCAAAATTTTCAAAGTGTCCACTTGGACCAACGCTATTAGGACCAGGAGTCGGGCTTGCACCAAAAAAGGGCTCTGCATCGTAAATGCTACAAGTCTGGGTGTCGAAGGTACGATAGGTACTCAAAAGAGACACACCCCGGTGTACTCCCAGGAAAACAAGTGCAGACGGCTCCAACTTCTCTTGACGGACGCACTGATCAACACCAAAAAAAAAGGTGTTGCGTAAAAGGCACTAGAGTGAATCCTTGTTCCAATGAGAGGGAGAGAAGAATTGACACAATCCCATGTCCTCCATTTCTGGCCTGCCATCCACACTTTCTAAGTCTGACAACTAAAGAGAAGGTAGACTGAATGCAAGATTTGATTTATTCCCTAGTGCTGAGGATTAGGTCCTTAGGAGATTTTCTCGGACCGAGATTTTGGGTGAAGACTTGACTCTACTCTCGAAATTACAGTCAGCACTAAACTCATATCCTTTAGTTTATATGTACATCAGAGAGAGTCTAGAGAAAAAGAGGAATTGGAAGCCTCTTGATTAAGGTTGGGTTGAACTCTAAAATTTTGGATCTCTGAAGCCGAGTCGACTTGATCAGATTGGATCCTGTATTCACATGCACAAGGGGGTTAATCCAACTTAGTCATTCTTTTTGATGCTCGAGGACGAGCATAGTTTAAGTATAGGGGGGTGATGAACCTCAGTTTCATCATCTTTATTCTCCATAATTAACCTCCTTGCTTAAAAGTTTGTCAATAATTCCCTGTTAATATCTCATAATTAACAGAGCCCTAAATAAATTAAAAACCACAAAAAAATGGCAAAAACAAAAAAATCTGTGGTATTTTTAACCTTAAAAATACCCTCCAAAATATTTTGGGCCCTTGTTTGATCTCTTTTCGAGTTTTGGTCAACATGAAACTTGTAGATCTCGTCAAGATCTACAACTTTCATGTTTTGAGTTTTCTCAAATTCGGCCAATAGGGCCCTCAAAAATAAGAAAATCCTTCTGAATAATCTGATTGGGCCACGTGGCCCATTCTGGGGGCGCCACGTGGCCCGGCCCCTTTGTCTTATCCGCCCCCTTTCTAGACCGTTGGATCCGCCCTCTTGATCCAACGGCCAGCTGCTTTCCACGTACGCTCATTCTCTCAGCCGTTAGATCTTCCCCTGCGCTTCATCCTCATCACCCGTTAGCGTCGCGCCCACAGCTTGACACGTGGCGCGCTGTGGGTCCTTCGATCGCGCCCTGGATCTCGCATCTTAGCCGCTCAACCCACTCATTATCCTCAGCTGTTCGATCACCCCCCGCGCTCCATCTGCTCCCTCCATTCGTGCCGCTCCCTCAGCCAGACACGTGGCGCATCCATCCGCCACCGATCGCACTCACCCGATCTTCCATCAGGACCGTTAATCCAGGCCCTATTCCTAACCGCTCGATCAACCTCCATCTCTCATCACCACCCTCCGATGGCGCCTCGCTCTCCAATCGCCACGTGGCCGCTCCATCTGCCCTCCGATCACATCGCCCCAGATCCCATCTGCGCCTTCACTCCGCGCCTTAATCTCCACCGTTGGATCTCCAGATCCAACGGTCAGGAGACCGTCGTCTACCTCCGAAGACCCCTTCTCCCCACGATTTCACCACACGAACACCTCGCCCCCTTCCTATTACCCCACCTACTCCGACCACCATCACCACTAACCAAACACCTCCCGGTCTTCCCCCATCATCCTTCTCCCTCGCGCACACCTCCATTAACCGCCGACATGCTCCCATTCATCCCACGATCACTTCGAAACCCACGTCGTCAACCATCACCTCCGCCACTTCGCCCTTCAAATACACCTCCTCCGACCACTGTTCCCGATGTCCATCTTTACGCGGGGAGCAGCCCAGCCCTCCTCCGCCTCCCTGTGACAGGGGGAGGCGGTAGGATCGAGCGAAGACGACTGTCTCCCCCGGTGAGACCCGCCGCCGTCATCGGCGTCGTTGCGGCGCAACCGCGTCCGCTCGAGCTGCTCCGAGTCGCTGCCGGAGTTCAGCGAAGACCCGGGGATCCTCTCGAGTCCCCAGCCCAAGCTTCCACTTCGCCTCCGACCAGGTAAGATCCTCTGAACCTCCTTTGATTTTTTCTTCGATTTCATCGATTTAATCAGTTCTCTCCGGCCACCCCCTCGCTCCGATAACCCTCCTATTAGCTTCGCCGTTAACCCCCCTTCCACGCGCATCTTTCCGATCACCTCTTCCCTTCTTCACATCCTCCGTCATCTCCGGCCCACCTCCTCCACCCTCACGGCGGAGGAGCACCGAGCTCCTCGTTCCCTTCGCCCATCCGAGCTCCCACTACGCTCACGCACACACTCTATGCTTCGGCTATGCACTCTTAATCTGCAGGTATTCGAAGACTCGCAATGGTCGGAGCTCTGCCGGCGTCGATTTGATCGACCTCGTTATCATCCTCCTAGCCCTGATGGTCGACGCTAGAAGCCTCCGGACTCTCCCCGAGCTCCCATCTCCCTCGACGACCATCCAAGGAGCTCCGGGGAGGTCAGCAGTACCAGATATGGAGCGGCGGAGGAGGAGCTCCTGCACCGGAGCTCCAAACTCGCCGCCCGCCTTTGGTGGAAGATGGAGATACAGTCACCGTTAGATGGTCCTCGGCCAGCGACCATCTAACGGTCCCTATGCCGACACGCCATCATCCCGAGCCTTCTCCAGATGCCGTTGGATGCGAAGGATCCAACGGCCTTCAAGCCTCCACGTCGACCCGAAGTGTAGTTACCAGCAGCCCTTGGATAATGACGATCCAAGGGCCGACATTCGGCCACGTGGCGAAGCCAGAGCTCCCCCGAGCCTAGCGACCGAGCCCCAGGCTTGGGCGCTCCCGAACCTCCACCGAGCCTGCACCGAGCCTCGGACCGTCCGAGCCTACGCCGAAGCACCTCCCGAACCTCTGCCGAATCCGAGCCTCCTCCCGAGCCTGGGTAGCACGTGCAGCGCACGTGCTATTTGGGAAAATTGCAGAGGAGCCCACAGACTTCTCCAGATTTGCAAAAAAGGGTCCAGTCCTTACATGCGAGCCACGTGCATCAGGGGTTATTTGCACTTATACCCTTGCGGGTTTATATAATTGCAAATATACCCCTGTGCGTGGGGTTCATTTACAGGGAAGACCTCGAATTTATTTCTTTTGCATTTTAGTCCTTCCCAGGGACCTTTTTGTAGTTATCTTTTTATGTTTTCTTTCATTTATGCCCTTGCTTTCTTTGTTGAATATCTTGAGCTACGTTTGTCCAATCGAGTTGATTTCAGTTTCGTTTTGAAGCTCTTCTCGTCCTCTTCATTATGGCATGCTTAAATTTTAAATTTGACACTATGAACTGTGATGTATTATTTTATTATTTAAGTGTCTTGATTTTTTTTATTTTATCATGCCTACTTGCTTCATATGTGTAGAGGCTTCTTTATTCCAACTTGATTTGATTCACGATTTTCTTATGGCTCAAGTGACTTTTATATTGGGCATATCATTCGCTTTGCATGGCATCTATTTGCACGATAAAAATTGATAAAAAAATGTTTAAAAAAATGCATGTTTTATTTTAATTGCATTGTCTTTGCATAGTTTGACCTATATGCCTATAACTCAACACTTGATTAAATACACTTAAATCCGATAAATAAGAGAGAGGCTCGTGTCCCTGAGTTCGACCTTGGTATCTTGCCAAGTAAAAATAAATCTTCGATCACCTCATTTCGATTCATTATGGCATATATCTAAATGAGGTGATCGTTTTGACGACCCGAATCGGCCCGACTACGATGATGATTCCATGTGCTAAAAACACATTATTAAAGGGCCGATTTTGCAGTTCGTCAAGTACCCCCTGCGAACCCCACCATGGACTGTCTGGCCCAACTCGTTAAAGGACTGGCGGATATGACCAAGCGGCTTGATGACCTGACCGCCACACGAACTACCATTCCGGCACAGGTCGAAGCCAACCCTAATAATTTCAAGAAGAAAGAGCAGGTAGAATGTGATGTCCTGTCCGTGTCTGGTAATGATATTACTGTTTATTCTAATGCTGTTACTCTCAGGAGCGGTAGGGCCTTACCTCCGCCTGCTACCACAAGTGGGGTGAATAAAGAAACAGGTGGATCGTCATCTTCCGCATCAGCCGTGCCAGCTCCAGGGGCGGGTGAGGAGGAAGAAGAAGGAGAAGCCAGTCCAGCCGTCGTGCCATGTCACCAGCAGCCTCAGCAGAAAATACAAAAAAATCAGCAAAAGCGAAAACACCAAAAAGAAGCTTGTAGCCGAAGCAAAGCCGCGCCAGCATTGGAGGAGCCGCCAGCAGCAGCCGATCCCTCGCAATCCAATGGAGCCGACGCTACCTTTTTTGATCGCCCTGCGACACCCGCATGTCCAGATCCAGCTTGTATTCCTTTTTGCAGTTCGGATGTACAACATTCTATGGGTGATGATTTTGATGTAAATAAGAACTCTGATTTTCCTGCTAGTGATGCACATATTCCTTTTCCTCATGCAATACAAAAATCCAAAAAAATTGCAAAACGAAAAAAGGCATTGTCTGATCCAGGTGTTGTGGATATTTTGGATAAATTGACTGTTGAGATTCCCTTGTTAAAGGCCGTGGAATACATGCCAGCCGTAAAGAAAGGACTGAAAGAGGCATGTACTAACAGGCGTCGCCCAACGCAAGAAAACAGACGCCAGCAGGTCGAGAGGCATGTCCTCACCTTGGCCACGGTAGCAGCTATCAGCAATCTCCCCCAGAAGAAACAAGATACAGGAGCGCCTCTGATCAGTTGTGAGATTTTTGACCATGTCTTCAAGCGCACTCTTCTTGACAGTGGTTCTTCCATCAACCTTCTGCCCTCGTCCATAATGCAAGAATTTGGGCTGGGACTGCTCAAGCATACACGTATGATCCTTCAGTTCGCTGACCGATCCGTCAAGCGACCCCGAGATCTTTTGGAAGACGTGATAGTTAAAGTGCAGGAAATGAAATTCCCAGCTGACTTTGTAGTCCTTGATATGGACTCGCCTGCACCCTTGCTTCAGACTCCTATCATCCTTGGCAGACCATTCCTTCGTACTTCAGGTGTCGTGGTTGATTACGAGTCTGGCAAGATTACTTTCAGCTCGAACACCCAGCAGATCAAGATAAAAATGAACAGAGAGCCGAATGCCACAACTGATGAGAGCCAGACTTTATCAGAAGCAGACTGTAATTTTATTGCGGAGATCAGAGACTCAGCTTTATCATTGGATGATTCATGTACCCGAGAAATCCTCACTCTTGAGGAGGACTCAGAAAGCGCAGTCAGCATATGCTCCGATGATTCTTGGGAGACAGATTCTCAGATGCAGGCGCATCTTCCTGAGCATTCATTCCAGACCGAACATGATCAGCTTAGCGCAGAACCGTTCGGTGCATCACCGGGACCTCAACAGGATGATGAGAATGGTAAATATCTCCAGGAAGTACATCCCACCACCAACATGGTATCTGAAGTGACAGATAAAGTGGACAGGTCAAAACCAGAACTCAAGCCACTTCCTGCAGGCCTGAAGTATGCTTTCCTTGCGGGTGAAGAACAAATGTATCCGGTCATCCTCAGTAGAAGGCTGACACCGGATCAGGAATTTCGTCTTCTCGAGGTTCTAGAAAAGAACCACAAGGCCTTGGCTGGAGCTTATCAGACCTCCGAGGAATAAATCCAGCCTTGTGTTCACACCACATCTATTTGGAAGAAGATGCCAAGCCGTCTCGTGAATTTCAGAGAAGGCTGAATCCTAACCTTCGGGACATTGTCATGAAAGAAATCACGAAATGGTGTGACGCAAGCTTCATCTATCCCATCTCCGACTCAAAATGGGTAAGCCCACTGCATGTAGCCCCAAGAAATCTGAGCTTACCGTGGTTACAAATGATAAAGGAGAGGAAATTTCCACTCGAGTACCAACATCCTGGCGGGTGTGTGTTGACTACCGCCATCTCAATGCAGCAACCAAGAAGGACCACTTCCCCTTGCCATTTATCGATCAAGTTCTGGAGAGATTAGCAGGCAAGGAGTTCTTCTGCTTTCTGGATGGGTATTTCGGGTACAACCAAGTGGCGATCGCCCCTGAAGACCAAGAAAAGACTACCTTCACTTGCCCGTTCGGCACATATGCCTTCAAGAGAATGCCCTTTGGTTTGTGCAATGCACCTGCAACCTTCCAAAGATGCATGTTAGCAGTTTTCGCCGAGATGGTCGGTAGTTTTCTCGAGGTGTTCATGGACGATTTCTCTATTTATGGTGAAAGTTTTGATTCTTGTCTTAAGCATCTATACAGAGTGCTTCAGAAGTGCTGGGAAGTCAATTTAGTGCTTTCATGGGAAAAGAGCCACTTTATGGTCACAGAAGGTATTGTGCCGGGCCACGTCGTTTCCAAACGTGGCATGGAAGTCGATCCGACGAAGGTGGATGTCATTTCAAATCTTCAGCCACCTCAGTCAGTGAAGAATGTGAGGTCATTCCTGGGGCATGTGGGATTTTACAGGCGATTCATCAAGGATTTCAGCCGCATTACCCGACCTCTGACAGAACTTTTATGCAAGGAAACAGAATCATTATTGATCAGCCAGTTCTCCTTTGCTTTGAATCAGTTGAAGGAGCTTATCACTCATGCTCCAATCTTATAGCCTCCCGACTGGACTCTTCCCTTTGAGATAATGACCGATGCGTCAGACTTTGCAGTCGGAGCTGTTCTTGGGCAAAGAAAAGACAGAGCGCCCTATGCCATTCACTATGCCAGCAGAACATTAGATGAAGCACAAAGAAATTATACAGTGACAGAAAAAGAATTGCTGGCTGTGGTTTTCGCCTTAGAGAAGTTCAGATCCTATTTGTTGGGATCAAAAGTCACAATTTTTACAGACCACTCTGCTATCCGGTACCTTCAGCAGAAGAAGGATGCCAATCCGAGACTGATTCGTTGGATCCTTCTCCTCCGGGAATTCGATTTGGAAATAAAAGATAAGCCTGGAGTCCAGAATGTGGTAGCAGATCATCTCTCCAGAATAGAGCAGCATGAACCTCCTCTGAGCAATGCACCTATCACAGAAACCTTCCCTGACGAAGCCATCCTAGTAGTAGATTCTCTTCCTTGATATGAAGATATAGTCAACTACCTCACCTCTGGGGTAACACCAGCGGATTGGACGAAAAATCAGAAGAACAAATTCATATCGAGCATCCGATTCTACCAATGGGAGGATCCTCTTCTATTCAGGGAAGGAGCGGATTGCATTTGGCGCAGGTGCATCCCTCAGACGGAGCAATATAGTGTCCTCGAGCATTGTCACTCGCTCGAATCTGGTGGACACCATTCTGGAGATCGTACGGCAGCCAAAGTGCTTCAGTGTGGCTTCTGGTGGCCCACTTTATTTAAGGATGTAGCGGAATTTGTCAAATGATGTCTTGACTGTCAGAGACTGAAAGGTACACTTACTGCCAAGGATTCAATGCCCCTGAAAATCATTCAGATAGCAGAAGTTTTCGATGCATGGGGCATTGACTTCATGGGACCTTTCCCTAACAGTCAGGGTTTTGAGCACATCCTTCTCGTCGTCGATTACGTGAGTCATTGGGTTGAAGCTATCCCCGCTCGAGCCGCTGACAGCCGAACAGTATGCCAATTTCTGAAGAAGAACATCATTTTGCGGTTCAGGATACCGAAAATTCTCATATCAGACGGGGGTAGCCACTTCATTAACAAAGAGGTCAAGAAGTTAACAAAGGAGTACGACATCGACCATCGTGTCGCATCTCCTTACCATCCTCAGATCAATGTCATGGCAGAGCTGTCAAACTGAGAAATCAAGACTATCCTGTAGAAACTTGTTAGGCCAAACAGAAAGGACTGGTCTCAACTCTTGGACTCAGTCCTATGGGCTTACCGAACTGCCTACAAGTCTCCCTGGGCATGTCACCCTATCGTCTTGTATATGGAAAACCGTGCCATCTGCCCGTGGAATTAATCCACAAGTCTTTGTGGGCAATCAACAGTTGTAATTTGGACTCACGAAAAAGTGGTCAGAAGAGGAAAGACGATCTGAACAGGCTCTTGGAATTATGAGACTATGCATACGATAACACCTAGATGTACAAGGAGAAGGTGAAACGCTGGCATGACCGGCACATCATATGAAAGACCTTTGATGTTGGACAGAAAGTGTGGTTATTTGATGCAAAGTTGCGGATATTCCCAGGCAAATTAAAGAGTAAGTGGACAGGGCCATTTCGAGTTTGTGACGTGCGTGACAATAGAAGCATTGCCATATCAGAATTCTCCCCTGACGCACAACCCTTCGTCGTCAATGGCCAACTCCTGAAGCCTTACTTAGAACCAGATGCATTCTTGGTCGTTGTTGACTCAATCCAGCTCGTACAACATGATGACACTTCCACAACCGCTGCAGCATTAGATGATTCAGACGATGTACTCAAAGAACTGTTTATCTGATTGTCTTCTTTTCTTCTTTTCCTTTTCTAATTTCTTTTTCTATCTGAAAGGTGCTGTCCTTGTAGACAGTTTTCTATACTTAGGACGTACTTTGTCCTAAGTATAGGGGGGATGTGCACTTCGAGTTTTCATTTCATTCCGATCCTCTCCATTGTCTCCTCTTCTTGTCTATACTTAGGAGTATCTTACCCTAAGTATAGGGGGAGACAATCTGAGTACGATCTGTGTATTCCCACCCTTGACCCTCCCTGCTTTTTGTACAGTCTGCTATACTTAGGATTATTTGATCCTAAGTATAGGGGGGATGGTCAACTTCTCATTCATTCATTTCATTCATATTTATTCTTTGGACTTGTCTATACTCAGTACGAGTTATGTCTCTGCTTTTCTCTTCGATCTATGAGGACATAGGTCAAGCTAAGTATAGGGGGGTCGTATATACCATGTATATACTATAAGCCATAACTCATACTGAAAAATAAAACAACAATTCAATCTAAAGAGCAATAAGTAACTTTATAATAATAAAAGATGATTGTGAGCTCCTCAGGCTCTTTGTACTTATACTGATTATTAAGTCGGAAAAATGTTTTGTGAAAAAGTTTCTTTGAAAAATCTTGTGAAAATAGATTGAAAATAGTGTGTACAAGTATTCAACCTTTGAAAAATCAGTTTTGCGTGTAAAATTTATTTTCTTTGCGTGAAATCAAAATGTGTGAAAATCAGTGTGCAAATGATTGTAAAAATTTGATTGTCAAAATTGTTTTAAAAACCTATCTATGTTGTGTAAAACCTTGGTAAAATCATTTTCAAAGACGTGTACATATTTGCAAAATTATTTTGGACTAGAGTCTCAAAAGTTTTTTTTGAAAAGGATTCTCGAATTAGGTCTGAGGAGTCTGCACAAAAATCTCTCATTTGTAAATAAGGAATAAGCCAAATAAAGCTTATAAGAACCAAAACCATATTGTACATCAAAGACAGTTTATCTTCTTTTGTACATACTGATTAATAAATCAGATACCTATACAGTATGATTTGAAAAATAGTGTGACCAGTTTTGAAAAAATTTGATGTGAAATGATTTCAACCTGTGTGAAACTGTTTTGATTGAAAAACTTTTTCTTGGTGTGAAAGAAAGGATTTGAAAAACCTATGTGCAAATAGTTTGAAAAATGCTTGTCAAAACTATTGTGAAAATTGTATATACATAGTGTGAAAAAACTTTGCAAAAATAGCTTTCAAATGTGTGTAAATGATTGAAAAAATTATCGTGAACTATAGTTTGCAAAACTATTTTCAAAAACTAATTTTAAATACTTGTAAATCATAAATAAGACACATACAATTCTTTCTGTACAATTCTAAATAAACTACTTCATTAAAACCTATAGAGTCTTTATAAATTCAGACAGTTTGTAAATAAAGCGGCACGCCCGTGTAAATAATTGTATGTACCTTTTTGTATGTATCAAGTTTTTATTTGCAAAAATTTCTTTGTGTAAAATGATGCTTTAATTCTTTGTGAAAAAAAATTGCATCATTCATTGTGCATTGCATAAGCATACCATTCTTATTCTTTTTGAGTGAGCTTGATGATTGAATCGGTCCAATAAAGTCTCAAATTGGAGCTTGGTTGCACCTTACCGCACCTAATTGCAGTGGAACCTTATGGGAACTAGGTTTAAGGTACTTCAGGTCTATACAGACTTAATTCTTTGAGAAATCAGGGCTGGGTTCAAGTCACCTCAGTGGACTAACTAGAACTTTTCGAGACACACGTACGACTCTTGTCGACCGTGACCTAACTTGGACACTCGCACCTTTCACTTGGCTCAACTCAGTTGGAGTGGTGAGGGGGTTGGATTTTCTAGTTTGAGACGCACACGGGTGGAAACATTCGTCCTCGTCTAGGGAGGGAAGTGCACCCCAACCTGGTCCAATAGCCATGAGGTCTAAAGACAGAAGATTGTGGGTTGCGATAAAGCTTCGAAAGAGGGATAGTCTACTGGCTCAAGAGGAAAAACTCCTTATGTAAATGCTGCTGTGAATAGTATGTTGAAAAAAAAATGGTCAGGCCGGTACAAAAATAAAATGCCTGCAAAGTATGCACAAAGTCAATAAGCAAGCTCGAGTTCCAAAGACAAATATGTGAGCCTGCAGCTGGATGACTTGACTACATTGGTCTTGCATCGCGGGATAGGTAGCTACACTGGCTACCGTCCATTCTTCTCTTCGCCCCCTTCTCTTGAGCTGGTTGCCACTTGAACTTAGAAGGGAATACCCTGCTCCTCGAGGAAAGAGCTGTTGGATTGGGGAATCATTGGGTTGTCATTATGGAGAAGTCAGTTCCTTTGTCATTTCAGTTGGGGAGAGCCACTATCACTTACACCGTACAAGTCAGCTTCATAGTTATAAGGGTTTGCGTATGATGTAGACTAGTTCTGACCAGACTATTGAGGTGGGCTGAACCGAGTTATGTGACTATCGAAGGCTGTTGTATTTTAGAGCTGGTTCCCAACTAGATTCCACACACATCTACACCTAAGGTCTGACAGGAGCTCCAAATTCAGATTTTATAAAGACATGCATTGCACTGAAAGCACCCTTATTCACTCTATCCTTCTCTAATTCTCCTTTTTCTTTTCTCTATTCTTTTTGTACTTATTGCATAAGTGTTTGCTAGGGACTAGCAAAGGCAAGTATAGGGGGTGATGAATCTCCATTTCATCACCTTTATTCTATCATTTTGGCCTCAAAAACCCCAACAAATGCATGTAAATAGCATCAAATTGTACATAATAGCATTCATGATTCATTATATTAATTACACATTAAATAAGGTTTTTAATGCCAAAATTATAGAATAAAGAGAAGAAAAGAAAAAGGAATAAAATATTGCAAATATTTTATGACCCAAACCCCGAGACCAAGGCCAGCATGGTATTGGTCGACAAGGAATAAAGTAGGGGGAGATAAGGGCCAGTATACAATCAATACCTCATTTATTCATGCATTTATTTATGCATTTTTGACACCTATTTTGTACATAATTATTTATTCCTCAAATAAAGAAACCTTGTTCATGAAAGTTGTAGCTAATAATGTAAATAAAATTACAAAATTGAGTTTGTGTAAAAATAATACTCAGTGTACATTTTATACACAGAATAAAAAGCCAAAATCTCAACTTCACAGACCCATATCTTGCAAATAAAAACTCCAAATCACCCAAACTCACCTTTAATTGTATATAGCTCTCCATGAACTATTTAATAAAATTGGTTTCATAATTTTTTGGAGTCCATCTGCAAAAGTTAGGTTTTTGGCCCTCATTGTACATAATACCTGATTAAAATATTCTATTTATTCATTATTCATTATTGTAACAAAATTATATTCTTAGAATTTGTAAATAATATATATAATGCATGTACATATTAAAATTAAAAGGAAACCAAAAAGAAATTGCAAAATAAAATAAGACCATAAGCTTCATAGGCAAAATACCTATGTTATCCATCTATATACAAATAAAAAGGACTTTATTCTCTTATTCTTTTATTCTTCTATATTTTTTTATAATAATGTAAATATTATACATAACTTATTAAAAATGTAAATCCAAAATAAAAATCAAGAAAATACACTAAATAAATTAAGTATACAAAATACATAGGTAAAATACCTATAAGTACACTTACATATGCATTTACCTATTTCCTTAAAAATGTAAATAAACTCCTAAAAATTAAATAAAAATACCTTTATACTCACAAAAATAAATTATAAATTTAAAAAATAAGCTAATAAAATAATAAAAGAAAATAAACAAACTAAAAATAAAATACACAAAAATACATGTAAATACATACATATACACATTATTAAATTAAAACCATAATAAAACACTTAAAAAATTCAATAAAATCACAAATAAATACTACATGAAAAAATACACATTTTTTATGTTTTAAGAAAATTCAAATAAAATCATTTACTATGGTAAATAAATCAATTTAGGCTTAAATTTCCTGTTTTGTCTTTTAGCGGCGGACGTGGATCAATGAGACGCCGGCCTTCGTTGACCCCC